>OX638130.1:11599698-12152896 GCA_951804985.1 Dryomyza anilis
TCGAAATTTTTTTTTTCGAACAAACATTTTTTTTCCGAACAATTTTATTTTTTTCGAACAACATTTTTTTTTGTTCGAAAAAAAAATTCATAATATATATGAATAAATTCATCATATTGAAGAATTTTTTTGTTCTATGTAGGTTTCAGCGAAAAGTAAGTCGTAAGTATGAAAATGAACCAAATCGGTACACCTCCCATACAAGTTACTTATACAGGGTGTTTGGTTCATCGATGTCATTCTATGACTCAAAAAAATAAAAAAAATTCTTTCTGAATCCAGCTTAAGATACAGGGTGTTTAAGAGATGCACATTACTGATATAACCTAGTCAAGAAAATTTGTTATAAAGTATAATCTGTTTATATATGAATAAAAAGTTATATTTTAGAAAATTAAATTACCTTTCCTAAGGTATATCACATCTAAGAAAATACTGGGAATGAAGTCATTATAAATTAAAAAAAAAATGGGGTTATTGATAATGACATCTTGAGTAAATCATTGACAAAATAAAATTTATATTTTTATTTGTGAAATTTCAATTTTACGTACCTTCTAAAAACAGGTACAAATCAAGGGGTTCAAAAACGTGATATACCATTGGAAAGGTAATTTAAAACATAACTTAAAATTGTTATTCATTTATCAACGGATTATACTTTATAACAAATTTTCTTGACTAGGTTATTTCAGCAATATGCATCTCTTATACACCCTGTATCACAAACTTGGTGCAGAATTAGACATTTTTTATTCACATTTTCTTATTAGTCATAGAATGACCCCATGAATTATTGACATCGATAAACCAAACACCCTGTATAAAACTGTTTAGGAACCAATAGCTCGAAAAGTATTCAAAATAAAATTAAAAAAATTTAAAACTTATGTTAGAATTCACCTAAAAATATGTGTTCAAAAATGTGTGTGATCCGCCTAGATCCGGAAAAACAAATTATTAGAAAATAAAAATTAAAAAAAATTTCGAAAAAAAAATTTGTTCAAAAAAAAAAATTTCAAAAAAAAAAATTTTTTTCGAAAAAAAAAATTTAAAAAAAAAAAAATTGGTTTAATGAACAGCATCTTCAATATGTTTTTTTTATGTTCTTGTTCATTAATATGATGAAACGTATTATTCTTCACATACAGTTCATCATATTGAAGAACACTTTTTCGACAGTTACTAAGCGTTCATCATATTCATGATGGCATTCATAACATTGATGGCGTTAGTCATTAATATTATGAATGGTTCTTTAATACAACGAATCATGGTTTGAAGAACGGATGTCATCAATATGATGTACATTTATTTTTATGCCTATTGCCCAAGGCATTTGTTGAAATATTTCCAAGATATAATGGTCTGTACTGTATATTATCGACAACATTAGTCGAATTGAATTTGTTATACAGAAATTGAATTCGATTGAAATTCGTGTAATTTTTATTGAAAAATCGAATTCTGGAATGGAATAAATTTGAATGAAATGATTTATAAAACTGATTAATATGAAATGTTGAATATAAAATTATTGATATGAATGTTGGATATGAAATAATTGATACGAAATGTTAAAAATGCAATGATGAATATAAAATAATAATAATTAAATAATGAATTTGGAATAACTAAAATGAAAATATTAATATGAAATGATAAATGAGCCAGTTCACAATAAATCGAACAGTGGTTGGAACTCACCTTCTGCGATTTCAATAAAATTTGAACAAGTTATCGAAAAATGCATTGACAATTTTTTTTTCGGGCACTACTTGCAGAGATACAGTGGTTCAAGGATTATCAGTTTCCCAAATTTCATTAAAATTCAAATTTCATTTCAAATTTGATATGTTTTGGTCGATTTGGTGTTGCATGACCCAAATAGGGAATGATAAATGTAATATGATGAATATGAAATCATGAATATAAAACGACTAATATGAATATGGAATGATGCATATAAGATTATTATTAAGAAATAATATATATAAAATGATGATTTTGAAATGACAAAAATGAATTGATGAATTTCCAATGATGAATATAAAATGATGAATATCTAAAGATTAATACAAAGTGAAAAATAAAAATGATGAATATGAAATTATTGATACGAAATGTTGAATATCAAATGATTAATATATAATGATGAATATAAAACGATGAATATAAAATGAAATTATTATTGTTAAATATGAAATGATAAACATTAAATGATAAATATGAAAAGATGAGTATAAAATGGTGAATATAATATGATGAATATGAAATGATGAAAGTGAAATGATGAATATGAAATGAACTTTAACTTTTAATTGCAAATATCTGTGTACCACAGTCATGAAATTTGTACCAATGATGTATATAGTGGTTGTTTTTCATTTACGGGATTGGACAACGGGGCGTGGCACCTGGGTGATTTATTAAATTTCCAAACCTTGATACATTTAACGTTTGTTTCTTTGTTCTCTGTATAGTTTAAATCGTCCCAGCGGTAAAAGCCATCAATATAACATCGTTGATATCTCGATGAATTTCTATTCCCAATCAACTCGATTCTGGATTCTATTGCCGTATTACATTAACGCAGGTGTATCATGAGTCGTGTAAGTAATTTGTAATTTGTCATAACAAAGTATTTAAGAGGCGAATATGTGAGCATGATTAATAAATATGTTGAAATTGGAAGAGGAATTATCCAATAATTTAATTAAAATATTAGGTACATTCAAAGTACTTTGAAATATATATGAGAAAAAATAGTTTATTAATGATTCCAAAGTACTTTAAAGATTTTACCGCTGGATTATGTTGTGTTTCTCTATTTTGCTCTCTCTCTCTTTCGCTAGAGAAGTCTCTGAGAGAGTCATTTCTCTGAGTAAGCTTGGGATGTATTCCAAGCTCATTATGCTTATATTTTGGCATATGTTTGTTTTATTGTTTGTATTCTTTTTATTGTTTTTTTTTTACTATTCTCTTTGAAAAAAAAAAATGAAAGCAAAATAAAAAAAATACGATTAATGGGTGTTGTCTAAATTATATACATGACGTCAGAAAAAACAGAAACATTTTAATAATTAAAAAAAAGTGAATTTTATTTATAAATTAGTATTATAATCTTTGCTTAAAATAAAAATATCAAATGATGAATATAAAGTGATACATTTAAAATGATGAATACTAAATGATTAATATGAAATGGTCAATATGAACTGATTAATTATCGTCACTGACATGCCAAAGGGGCGAATGTTTATTTTTAAAAATGTTATGAAATCAAATTATAAAGTTTGATTTGCCTTAAAAATTAGTAAACATTAAATTTTTGTCAATTTGTTTTGTTATTGTGTTTATTTATAAATTAGTATAACATATATAACATATCTATTGATTTGGACAAGTCTCTGAATTATAAATATTGATTTTGTGTGACCAAAACGCAAATATTTTTGTTTTTTTGCCATAACTTTCATGGGAACAAGATCAAAAAGTGTTGTAAATAATTAATTAATTATTTAATGTTATTGACATTAATTGTTTCTTTTTAAAGCATCTATTGATTAGCATTATTATTTAAAAATAATTTTTAAATAATGTTTGGAATTTTTGTTATTTGCAAGAATAATGTTTGGTAAATTATTTTTAAATTATGATGCCAATAGATAGGTGCTTTAAAAGCGAACAATTTATGCCTTTAGACCATTATTTTATTTTGTACCAATAAAATGTTATGGCAAAAAATCAAAACGATTCGCCCTTTTGGCATGACAAGATTTGATAAATATGAATAGATGAATAAGAAATGATTAATATAAATGATAAAATTAAAATTATGAAGAATATAAAATGTTGAACTAAAAATGAGATTATTAAATGATGAATACCAAGTGATGAATATGAAGTGATGAATATGAAGTGATGAGTATAAAATGATGAATATGAAATGATAAATATGAAATTATGAATAGAAAATGATGAATATGAAATGATGAATATGAAATAATGTATATAAAATGATGAATACGAAATGATGAATATGAAATGATGAATATAAAATAATGAATATGAAATAATGTATATAAAATGATGAATACGAAATGACGAATATGAAATGATGAATTTAAAATGAGAGAAATTCAGTGACAATAAATAAAAATTATAATGACTACCTATACAGTTAAAAATTTAGCAAGTATTGAAATTTTACTGGCGACCGATTTGCCCGATTGAACCGAAAATAAAATAGCAACCCAGTATGCCATTCGTATCGATATCGTTACGAGATCATTGCGAGTAGATGGAGAAA
The DNA here is from genome assembly GCA_951804985.1 of Dryomyza anilis. NCBI lineage: Eukaryota > Metazoa > Arthropoda > Insecta > Diptera > Dryomyzidae > Dryomyza > Dryomyza anilis. The sequence goes on from OX638130.1 coordinate 11,604,011, forward strand.
TCACACGATATCGGACCCGTTCTCGTAACGATATCGAGTGTCAAATTAGACCTAGATGGAAGGTAGATATCGGAACGTTCTGTCGGAGTTTTCTCGATACGCAAAAATGTTCGAGATCGGAATGATATCGAAGAAAAAATAATAAAAGTTCGAGATTGCTGCGAAAAATATTGCGATATCGATTTGATAAATGTTTAATTATCGTATCTTGTTAATGAATTTGAATGTACGAACATTTTTAAAAATTAGAATCGAGAAAGCAACGATATCGAACTTTTTTATCGAAGTTATTCGACAAAAAATTCGAGGGATCGAAGGTCTCCGAGACATGGCAGACTGGGAAGGATTTATATTGCTATCGTGGAATGACACTAATATTATATTTCTAATTTATTTTAATCGACTTAATTTGCATCAGATAAAAAATTATACGATGGTAAATTCATTATTTTCTGCGACAAATGTCGATTTTCAAAAATCTCACAAATTTCACAAATGACTTATATATGATCTTAATTGTATCATGAGATAATCTGGAAAGAACTTATATTGTGTTCTTAAATTATGGACATCTGTTTGAATTAATTAAGAGTATTTTAATGTTTTGTGAACATTTCTATTATTAATAGGCTTTTTAACTACCTTTAAAATTTCGGTTTGATCACTGGCGATACCATTTCTATTTAATTCTATGACAAAAAAAAATAACAAACGGCAACTAAATTATATTCTGCTCGCGTCTGTTTTTTTTTTTTTGTTGGATTAGAATGCTTTTTGACTAAAATCGTTTTAGTCTTCCGATTGTTTTGCAGTCTTCGCGTGTCTGTACTCCGTATCGGACGTTTATCGTTGGTCTTGTTTGGTTTAGCGTAGGTCAATTTTAAATTTGTTATATATATATACACTTTTTTTGAAACATTTGTGCTTTGATCTTTTCGTGTATTTTTGTATAATTCAAATACACTAGTGTGCATAGGAATATTAACAAAAGCACATATTTAAGAAAAAAAATCTAAAATTAAATTGCACAACATCTGTATATTATTTTGCATATTAAGTTTAAAAAAATAATAAATTATTTCGTGTATTGTTTTTTATTAAAGATTTTGATAAAATATCAAAATGTTGAAAAATTATCTTTGCTGCATTGGCCTTAGAACAGCCGGTCTTATTTTCGGATATTTTGGTTTAATCAGCAGTATTGGCGGCTTATTTCGGACAACTTTTGCATATATAAAATATAAAAAACTACCTGTGGATGAACGTGTTGGTAAGAACACTTGACTACTTTTCTCTAAACGTTCTTTTAAATACATTGTCTTATTTTAGATGACGAAGAAGCTACCATTGATTTCGGTGTTGGTATTGGAATTTATATCATTTTTCTGATTGTATCGGCACTCGTAATTGTAGCCGTTAAGAAGGTAAAATCACTTTTTTTTATGTTTTTTATATATTTATTTTTTTATTTATTTTTATTTATTTCTTTATTTCTTTATTTCTTTATTTCTTTATTTCTTTATTTCTTTATTTCTTTATTTCTTTATTTCTTTATTTCTTTATTTCTTTATTTCTTTATTTCTTTATTTCTTTATTTCTTTATTTCTTTATTTCTTTATTTCTTTATTTCTTTATTTCTTTATTTCTTTATTTCTTTATTTCTTTATTTCTTTATTTCTTTATTTCTTTATTTCTTTATTTCTTTATTTCTTTATTTCTTTATTTCTTTATTTCTTTATTTCTTTATTTCTTTATTTCTTTATTTCTTTATTTCTTTATTTCTTTATTTCTTTATTTCTTTATTTCTTTATTTCTTTATTTCTTTATTTCTTTATTTTTTTATTTTTTTATTTCTTTATTTCTTTATTTCTTTATTTCTTTATTTCTTTATTTCTTTATTTCTTTATTTCTTTATTTCTTTATTTCTTTATTTCTTTATTTCTTTATTTCTTTATTTCTTTATTTCTTTATTTCTTTATTTCTTTATTTCTTTATTTCTTTATTTCTTTATTTCTTTATTTCTTTATTTCTTTATTTCTTTATTTCTTTATTTCTTTATTTCTTTATTTCTTTATTTCTTTATTTCTTTATTTCTTTATTTCTTTATTTCTTTATTTCTTTATTTCTTTATTTCTTTATTTCTTTATTTCTTTATTTCTTTATTTCTCTATTTCTTTATTTCTTTATTTCTTTATTTCTTTATTTCTTTATTTCTTTATTTCTTTATTTCTTTATTTCTTTATTTCTTTATTTCTTTATTTCTTTATTTCTTTATTTCTTTATTTCTTTATTTCTTTATTTCTTTATTTCTTTATTTCTTTATTTCTTTATTTCTTTATTTCTTTATTTCTTTATTTCTTTATTTCTTTATTTCTTTATTTCTTTATTTCTTTATTTCTTTATTTCTTTATTTCTTTATTTCTTTATTTCTTTATTTCTTTATTTCTTTATTTCTTTATTTCTTTATTTCTTTATTTCTTTATTTCTTTATTTCTTTATTTCTTTATTTCTTTATTTCTTTATTTCTTTATTTCTTTATTTCTTTATTTCTTTATTTCTTTATTTCTTTATTTCTTTATTTCTTTATTTCTTTATTTCTTTATTTCTTTATTTCTTTATTTCTTTATTTCTTTATTTCTTTATTTCTTTATTTCTTTATTTCTTTATTTCTTTATTTCTTTATTTCTTTATTTCTTTATTTCTTTATTTCTTTATTTCTTTATTTCTTTATTTCTTTATTTCTTTATTTCTTTATTTCTTTATTTCTTTATTTCTTTATTTCTTTATTTCTTTATTTCTTTATTTCTTTATTTCTTTATTTCTTTATTTCTTTATTTCTTTATTTCTTTATTTCTTTATTTCTTTATTTCTTTATTTCTTTATTTCTTTATTTCTTTATTTCTTTATTTCTTTATTTCTTTATTTCTTTATTTCTTTATTTCTTTATTTCTTTATTTCTTTATTTCTTTATTTTTTTATTTTTTTATTTCTTTATTTCTTTATTTCTTTATTTCTTTATTTCTTTATTTCTTTATTTCTTTATTTCTTTATTTCTTTATTTCTTTATTTCTTTATTTCTTTATTTCTTTATTTCTTTATTTCTTTATTTCTTTATTTCTTTATTTCTTTATTTCTTTATTTCTTTATTTCTTTATTTCTTTATTTCTTTATTTCTTTATTTCTTTATTTCTTTATTTCTTTATTTCTTTATTTCTTTATTTCTTTATTTCTTTATTTCTTTATTTCTTTATTTCTTTATTTCTTTATTTCTTTATTTCTTTATTTCTTTATTTCTTTATTTCTTTATTTCTTTATTTCTTTATTTCTTTATTTCTTTATTTCTTTATTTCTTTATTTCTTTATTTCTTTATTTCTTTATTTCTTTATTTCTTTATTTCTTTATTTCTTTATTTCTTTATTTCTTTATTTCTTTATTTCTTTATTTCTTTATTTCTTTATTTCTTTATTTCTTTATTTCTTTATTTCTTTATTTCTTTATTTTTTTATTTCTTTATTTCTTTATTTCTTTATTTCTTTATTTCTTTATTTCTTTATTTCTTTATTTCTTTATTTCTTTATTTCTTTATTTCTTTATTTCTTTATTTCTTTATTTCTTTATTTCTTTATTTCTTTATTTCTTTATTTCTTTATTTCTTTATTTCTTTATTTCTTTATTTCTTTATTTCTTTATTTCTTTATTTATTTGTCTATTTATATCTTAATTTTTTTTTCAAATAATTTAGAATCGCCATAAGCTGCTACTACCTTGGCTAATCGCAAGTATATTAGCGTTCGTACTTACAATTATCGCGGTGATTTTCGTTTATTTACCGAAAAGTGACTCAAAATGGACAATTGTCATTGTAGCAGTTATATATTTTGGTAAGTAATCCAAATTTGTGTGGGAGTAAGACGGACGGACAATAAAGCACAGGATACACATTACTAATTATATAAAACTTAGTGACCTTTGACGAATGAATTGAAGTGACAGAATTTTGAGAATATAGACAGACAGTTTCACGACGGCAGCCATTAAGCTCGCAACATAGGACGATTTGTTTTTATTTAATAAACTTTTATAGAAAATATAAATTATCGTGTGATTTATTCAAACGTCGTGGAGGTCAATCCTACATTTGTAATATTTATTTTATATTTATAATCTTATCTGAAAGGGCAAATTACATTTAAAAACACAATTTTGTTGTGTTTAGATCCAAGTATATTAAAATTATTTTTGAATAGCTGCATTGGCAGTAATACTAAAATTACTCCTGACAATTTTGAAAGTTTTGTGCAATATACAATTTTAAAATTTTAAGTAATGGTAACAAATTGCGATTGCAGTTTTCTAAAAAATATTGTATTCAAAATCAGAAACCACAAATTTTATAAAATTGTTGTATTCTTGTTGAGTAGTATCAATAATAATGAAAATCTATTAAAAATACATACAAAATCCATACCTATTTAATATTAAAAAAAATCTATTCTATATTTACAGCTGTACAAATCTATCATTGGTTGGTCATTTACTCGCTATACCGTTATATAGCTAAAGACACTCGGCAACGTAGAGAGACTAGAGCAAATCCGGCGCATCCAGCTTTTATATAAACTATCCTTGATTGTTATGATTCGAACATTGTAATGATAGGAGTTAATCGAAATAATTCAAATGAGTTTTTTATTGTTTTATATGAATGTTTGCAAAAATCATTTTTTTAAACAATTAAATGTTTTTTATGAAGAAATCTATTTAATATCTATTTTTTCGTTTACAAAATGGTACTTATTAAATGAAATATAAATGTTTCATATTAGATTTCATGTGGAATTGGCAATATCAAAACTGTCGGGTAAAAGAGACGGAGGAAGATTGTTCTACAAACGTATCGTGCGACTAAAGAGCGAATTCTCTCTATAATGCGTGGTTCTACTGAGATCCGAGTGGATTATGAAGGGGTGGGCTTTGTTTGATGCAAGAGTAGAACGAGAGAACAGACGACCTGGTGGAATCAGACCATGTATTTCCCTCAAACACTTACTGTTGTAATAACTATAAAACATGTTAAATCCTATTTATGTTAAATCCTATTTATGTTAAATCCTATTTATGTTAAATCCTATTTATGTTAAATCCTGTTTATGTTAAATCCTATTTATATGAAAATTCAACATAAGTTTAATATTGGATTCACAATATTTCATATATGTTTCAAAATGATCTTAAATATGGCTTACAAATGTTTCATAGAAGTTTTCTATTGATTTCATTAAGGATTAATAAAAGTCTCATATAGATTTAATATTTTTTTCTATAATCGATCGTTATTTAGAGGTCTCGCACTTCGATTTTTTTGTTTACTTTGGCTAACTAAAATACCTTAGTTGTCTTCATTGAAATAGTTGAATATCTCTTAAAGTTTAGGAAGTAAATTCAAAAAAATGTGGGACAAGTGCTCCAATATAATTCAGCTTTTAAAATTGTTTCCAACATTTTTTTTTATAAAATTAATTAATTTTTATAAAAACATTGTTTAAAAATTTAATAAAATTCATATATGTTTCATATAAGTTTTATATATATTTTATATATACTCATAAAGGCTTATAGAGGATTAATACAGATTCTACATAGGATTCTTAGTGATTTCATACAGGTCTCATATAATGTTCGTATATTCCATAAAGGTTTCATATAGGTATCAAATAAGTTCAATATCAGTTTCATAAATAATTCAAGAAAATCTCTCTTAATAATATTTATTTTTTAACTAATTCATATTAGTTTCGTATTAGTATCTTACTAATATTTTGTAATCGGGCTGCCCAAAGGGTTATTTTGTTTTACAATATACTGAAGAAAATAAATACTTGTAAATTATAAAACAAAATAACAATGTATGCTGTTCTTAATGAAAATGAGGCTTTTGTGTTTTTGCTCATTTTGTTTTTAGTCTATACACAAGACTAAAAACTTTTGTTTTTATACCCTACACTAAGAGTGAAAGGGTATATATTCTTGATCAGCATGACCTCCTGAGTCTTAGCGATGTCGTCTGTCCGTCTGTCTGTTTGTCTGTCCGTCTGTCTGTTGAAATCCCTACTACTTTTAAAATTGAAGAGCTAGATAAATGAAACTTATAACTTAGATTACTAATATACCTACGCTGTATATGCGAGATCGGTCCATTGTGACCTATGATACGACCACTTATGTTCAAATACCTCATATAAAATGTACATATAATTATCAATGTTTATGTATACGTGCTTAGGTAAACTTTTTTGGTCAAATATATATTGATATCATGCTCAAATGCATGATAATAATGTTTTCCGGCGAAAAAAAAAATCGAAATTCGGTACACCTACCCATTTGTAAATATGGGTATCAAAAGAATGGAAATTCTTCAGCGATTGAATGTTTGTAGTTATTTTCAGGATAAGTATACCCTGGTGACCTATATATCATTTTGAATGGTAACCACACATATGTGTAGGGTATTTATAGTCGGCTTAGACCGACTATAATTTTGATAATCCTAACTATCATAATTACACCTACTTTAAAATTTCCCATGTGATCATGGTCAGTTTTTCTTTTATTCTTATTATTGTGTTCTTTTTATTTTTGTTTTGCTCTTTTCGTTTTTTGTTTTGTTCGCTGTTTATTTTTGCTTTTGTGTTTTTGTTTTGTATTTTAGATTTGTAGGCAAATTTTTATTTTAATTTTGTGTTTTTGAATTTGTGTTTTTATTTTTATTTTGCGTTTTTGCTTTTGTGTTTGTGTTTTTGTTTTTTTTTGTTTTTACTTTTGTGTTTATTGTGCTTTTAATTTTGTGAGTTTGTTTTTGTTCTTATGATTTTGATTTTGCTTTTAATTTTGTTTTTTTTTATTTGTGTTTTTCTTTGCATTTATTTTATTTGAATTTCTTTTATTTTATTTTATTTTCTTTTTTTTTTTTTTTCTTTCCTGTCTTTTCTTTTATTTCTTTTATTTCTTTTCTCTTCTCTTCTTTTCTTTTCTTTTCTTTTTTTTTTTTATTTCTTTATTTCTTTATTTCTTTTATTTTCTTTTATTTTCTTTTATTTTCTTTTCTTTTCTTTTCTTTTCTTTTCTTTTCTTTTCTTTTCTTTTCTTTTCTTTTCTTTTCTTTTCTTTTCTTTTCTTTTCTATTCTTTTCTTTTCTTTTCATTTATTTTCTATTCATTTTTTTATGGTTTTGTTTTTTTCTTTTGTTCTTATTTTTGTGTTTTTGCTTTTGTTTATTTTTTTTTGTTTCTGTGGTTTTGCTTTTGCCTTTTTTTTCTGATTTTGCTTTTGTTTTTGTTTTGTGTATTAATTTTTTTTTTTCATTTATTTCAACAACCAACGGTTTAATTATTTCTGCAGCATTTCTTATTAAGTTAAAAGTCCTGCCATTGATATGAAAATACTAAAAATAAACTGGTCTATCATTTTAAATTAGAAAACTACTTTGTATTTTTATTTTTGTAAATTTCAACTTGACGTACCTTTTAAAAATAGAAGTAATCAAGGTGTTCGAAGATTAGGTATACCATTGGAAAGGTAATTTAATTTTTTAAGACATGAGTTGAAAAGTGGTTAAGAAGGAAGTTCTATAGGTAGGATTATCTAAAGAATATATAAATGTTCCATCATGGCCACATATAACATACTTAAATATTTATATAATATATATTTTTTTTATGAATTATGAATTTTAAATAATATTATATTAACTACGGCGCGTAATATTTATACCCTACACCTATGAAGTACAGGGTATATTAACTTTGTGCATATATTGTAACGCCCCTTAGGAGGCGTGTCCGGTATGGAAAAGTATATATATTCTTGATCAGCATCACTACCCCAGTTCGTTTAGCCATGTCCGTCTGTCTGTTCGTCTTGCTGTCTTGCTGTCTTACTGTCCAAAGACAGAAAAACTTGACAAATACTGATCAAATTGCGATGAAATTTCGTCTCAATATATTTTAGGCAAAAGTAGGAACTGAGTTTGAAAATGAGCCAAATCGGTCAACGGACACGCCCACCTCCCATACAAGTTACTTTTATATAACTCTTTAGGAACTAATAACTCGAAAAGTATTCAAGATATAGTTATAAAATTTAAAACGTATTGTTATAATTCATACAAAAATATGTGGTCCAAAAATGGGCGTGATCCGCCCACCTTTTTTTTCATTACTTCCCGGGTTTTCATAGTGGAAATTTGAACCGTAAATTATTAAAATCAAATCTATGAAATATTATCCTTACAAAATTTTTGAATATAGGCGTGGTCCGCCTATTTACATTTTTCTAATTTTTTGTATTAGTTTTTTATACTTTTATATCAATTTTTTAAATTATGGGGATATAAGATGTAAATTTCTGATATGTGAATAATATTCTGAGAGTGGGGAGGTTCAGTATAATTAAAAACTTTAAAATTAAGATATACAATTAAATATCCCACCAATGGTGTAGGGTAATCCATAGTCGGGCCCGACCGACTTTAAAAGTCCGCCCCATGTGGCCGAACTTACCCATGTGACCTAACTTTCCCAACTCGTTTTTGTATGAAATATAACGTTCTTTATTACGAAACTATTTTATCAAATTTAAATAATTTTTATTTAATTGAATTACTTCTTCTTAGTGTAAAATTATTATTCGAAACGTTTGCATTATTAGCAGAGAGACCCAGTGTGGTGAGCGCCTCCCATGAATGGTCACTCTCTTAAGTTGCTTAGCTGTGAGCAGAAGCAGTTCTCTCTCTCTGGAGCAGTGAAGTTTGTCGATTTACGTAGGTTCTGTATTAGATTTGTTTATGTTTGAGTTTTTTTATGCTTTCCGCGCACATGGCATGACCATGGGCATGACACAATGTAACGTGCGTTTGATCATTTAATTTTTTCCCGCTCTTTTATTAGGATTGATTTTATTTTCAGCATTTATTAACGCGTTTGTATCTAAATTAAATTTTGAATATAAGTAAAATGTATAGATATATTTTTTTTATTATTAAGATTTAAAAATTTTTATAATTGTATTATAATAATATAATTTTAAGAAAAAAAAATATTAAAATATTTATTAGTATTCAACATCTGATTTTTTTTTACAAAAATTTATAATTATAGTAAAAATACAATCATTAGCAAAAAAAAACAATTTTTAATAAAATATTAAATTTTTATTAAAAATTTAACTTTTTATAATAAATTTAACTTTAAATAAAAAATCATTATTTCACTAAAAATTCAACTTCAAATTGATTGATTTGTTTTTGTCAATAAAAATACAAATTCAGTACACACTCACGCTATCCTTTTATGCTCGATGAAGGTTCCATAGGGGTGCCTTTGTGCCTTATACTACTCTAAAACTATTACAGAAAAAACCGACAAAAACTCTATTAATGACATACGTCATTTCAATATATTTATCGAGTTCCGAATTGGAAGGTATACTAATTTTTTTCTACAACGTACAGTTTAAATAAAACTGCAATTGAAATGTTTCTGTAATGTCTCAGAATATATAAAATTTACAAAACTAGTTTTACAGAACTAGTTTTATAAAAAACTCAAAAAAACTATTTAACTTCTTATTGTTCAAACTAATTTTTTATATAAATAAATGCTGCTTTTAAGATATTTGGCTCTGAACATTAACTATTTAGCTTTGTTCAGACTATTTTTATTAAAAAAAGATAGTATTGAATCAATTATTATATATGAAAATTAATTAGTGATTATGAAGAACAGAGTTGCTTTAGCTAATAAAATTTATATCATATTGATGAATTCCGTTCTTCAAACCATGATTCATTGTATTGAAGAACCATTCATATTATTAATGACTAACGACATCAATGTTATGAATGCGATCATAAACATGATGAATGCTTGGTAGCTGTCGAAAAAATGTTCTTCAATATGATGTATGTATGAGAAGAATACGATTCATCATATTAATAACCAAAATATAAAATACAACATATATGTACTTCGTATTGAAGAACGCTGTTCATTGAACCAAATTTCTATCAACATATTTTTTTTTCGTTCATTTTTTCCGTACTTCTCAGTTCTCAAGTAGTTCTTGTGTGTTATTTCTTATATAATGCTTGCTCGACATGCATAAATTAGTAAAATGTTTTATAATATATTTATTATAATTACTACTTTTTATTAATAAGAAGTTATATTTGTAAAAAAAAAATATTTTTTTTCGATTTTTTTTGAAGACATTTTTTTCGAAAAAAAAATTTTTTTTTTTTTGGATAATTTTTTATTAATTTTTTTGTTGTTATTTTTTAAATAAAAAATGTCAACACTTTTCTTCGAATTATTTTATAAAAAAAACATTTTTTTTGGAAAAAATATTATGAACAAATTTTTCAATATGAGAATTCAAATTCATTGTATTGAATATTTCGTTCTTTACTATGATGGTCGGTAGTACGAATAATTTCATAAATATAATGAATGCATTCATCAATATGTTATTTAATGAACTGTGGTATCAATATGATGAATCTGGTTGTTGGTGAAAAAATTCATAATATTTATGAATAAATTCATCATATTGAAGATTTTTTTTTTCTGTGATAATTACAACTTTTTATTAATAAAAAGTAATATTTATAAAAAATATATTTTTGAAAAAAAAAAATATTTTTGCGAACAAATTTTTTTTCACAAAATTGCTTTTTTTCGAAAAAATGTTTTTTATACAATTTTTTTTTCAGAACAATTTTGTTTTGTCCGAATTTTTTTTTTCGGTTTATTTTTTTACTGTTATTTTTTAAATAAAATTTTTACAACTCTTTTTTTCGAATTATTTTATAAAAAAAATATTTTTTTTGAAAAATTCATTGTATTGAATATTTTCTTCATGTATATAATGAATACATTCATTAATATGTCATTTAATCATTGAATCTGATTGTTGGTGAAAAAATGCATATTATTTATGAATAAATTCATCATATTGAAGAATTTTTTTCTGTGTAAAATTAGTGCAACTGTTTATGAGTAAGCATTTAAAATTAGTACCTGCGAATTATATAAAACCGATGATGGGATTTTCATTAAAATGAGCTCGAGAAAAAAATTCATCAATATGATGAATTTGTTCATAAGTATTATGAAATTTTTCTCCAAGTACCAGATTCATCATATTTATACCACAGTTCATTAAATGACATATTGATGAATACATTCATTATATATATGAAATTATTCGTACTACCGACCATCATAGTAAAGAACGAAATATTCAATACAATGAATTTTAATCGTCATATTGATGAATTTGTTCATAATATTTTTAAATATATTTTTTACGAATTTTTCAAAAATAAAAATATTTTTTTTAATAATTCGAAAAAAAGTGTTGTAAAAATTTTATTTAAAAAATAACAGAATTTTGTTGTAAATTTTTTTTTTCGAAAATAAGAATTATTTGGAAAAACAAAATTTTGAAAAAAAAAAAAAATTACTAAAATTATTAATTATAAAATTTTTGAAACAACATATTTCAAACAACATTTTTTTTAATAATATTTTTTATAAATACAATATATAATAACATACAAGAACTACTTGAGAACTGTGAAGTACGGCAAAAAAAATTAACGAAAAATAAATATGTTGATTGAAATTTGGTTTAATGAATAGCATTCTTCAATATAAAGTAAAAAATGTTGTATTTTATGTTCTTGTTCATTGATATGATGAAACATATTCTTCACATATGTACAGTTCACAGTATTGAAGAACACTTTTTCGGCACTTATCAAGTATTCATCATATGTTTTGGTGAAATTCCACTATTTAAGAGAAGTATACCTCATTCGAAAAAATAGTAATTTTTAAGTTTCATTTCGTCACCCCGGACAATTATTCTAATTCACTTATAAATATACCAAAGAGAAAACATAAAAAATTAAGAGTAAAAATGATGAGTTAGAGAATAACAGTGAGCGAAACAAATATTAATATGGGCACCTTATAGAAGCTCTATACTCTGCGAGCTCAGACAAAGCGAAACAATAAATAGAATTCAAATTTAGTTCCAAATTTTTCTTAGAACAAACAACACCGCAAGATTCTGCTAATTTCTTGTCTTCCGGCTGCTGATTTTATTAATTTTGAAAGTAGTTTTTTTTTTTGTAAGTACCCGATACAAAATTTTTGGCATTTTTGAATAATATTTAAGGCATATTTGCGGCGAAAACAAAAACTTTTGGAATTTTGTGGGAAGTGTATGGCAGATTATCAAACTTTACGTAAATATTGAGGCATATTTTGTGAACCGGCAGTAAACAGTTAGCTTTTGATACAGTCTCCGCTTTTTATCTACTTGAAATCTTCCGATCAAATTTTTATAAACTGCCCTCAGGATGACTACAATTTATAGCTGAGCAGTTTAGATATATGTTTCCGAATGATTTGAAGCATGCAGGGGCGTAGTTTGTATCAAAAGCTGTCTGTTTTTCGACCGTTTGCAAAATAAATCGAGAGTCTGGCTTAAAAATACCATAAAATTAAATTTATTAATCTGACCTACTCCACTTAATTTTGTTTTGACGGAAATATTCCTTCAAAATTGTATCTTGACTAATTTATATAATTTGTACAATTTAATAGACATTTAATAAAGACGTTCGAAATAGACGTTTAAAAATGAAATTTTACTACTGTTGGAGTTTGAAATCGGCTGGTATCTCTATCGGATTAATCTGCATAGGCTGTAGTATTTACAGCATCGTAGAAGGGATTGACATTCTTATCAGACATTTGGATTATGACTCAACAAGTTTGAATGCCTTTTTGTCCTTCGGAGTAGTCATCAGTATTCTTATTCTACTATCGTCAATTCTGTTAATACTGGGCACAATTAAGGTATGAACATAAAATACTAATTAATGGAGTTTTTTTCTTAATTTTGTCTTGCTTTTTACAAATTTCCATTCTTGAAGAAACGACCTGTCTTGATATTCACCTGGATTTTTATTAATGCAATCCATAATTTTAATATCATTTACGGTATAATTTACACGCTTTACAAACAATTTGAAATACTTCAGGATCATTATATTGAATTCATTGTGCCATGGACTATTTCAGGTATGTAAAAGTATTTGTTTTTTAATTCGTTGTATTTATTTTATAAAATAAATAGAATGAAATGAGTTTAATTTTATTGATCTTACTATATTTACAGCTATTTCCATATATCATTGGATTGTAATCTGTGCCCTTTACAAGGAACTGCAGCAAGAAATAAAACAATGTAATCGAATCCCCGTAGATCCAGCCGCAAATGTGATACTTATGTCAAGTGCAGCATATCCTAAGCAAGAATATTATCCAAATCTTGAAATTATTTCCACCTAAAAAATATTAAAGTTATATTACAAACTTACCACACTAATGTTGAATAGTGCTGTAATCAGTCTTACTCAAACAAATCAAAAAATATTATTAAAATAAATATTATGTCAATAATTCAAGTGATCATTATATTTATTAAAACAATAAATAAAATGTGAAATTAAAAAAATGTCTAATTTTTCGTCCAGCCTGTAGCTGTTTAATAAATGCATATTGCTGACATAACCTAGTCAAGAAAATTTGCTATAAAGTAAAATATGTTCATAAATGAATAACAATTGTCAGGTCATGTTTTAGACAATTAAATTACCTTCCTAATGATGTATCACAGCTTCGAAGTCCATGATTTCCTCCTTTTTTAAAATGTACATAAAGTTGAAATTTACAAAAATAAAAACACAAATTTGACTTTGTCATTGATTTTCTCAACATTTCGTTACAGATCACAATGTGTTTCTAATTTATTACGATAGATAAGTTTATTTTTAGTATTCTCTTATGAAACACAGTGATTTTAACCTAGTAGGAAATGTTGCAGAAATAATAAAACAGTTGTGTTTGGTATATTTTGTTCATTTTTATTTTTCAAATATATTAATAATTATCGATATGTTTTTCGACAATAAAACGAAAACTAAATTTGTTAGAAAAGTTTTCGAAAAAAATGTATTATAAAAGAAATATATTTTCGACAAAATCAAAGTATTGTTCGGAATAAAAATTTCATCCATTTTTTTTTTTCAAAAATAACAAAAAATTTTGAAAAAAAATCCTTCTGCACGATTGGGTAGGATAACGAATATCGATTCTTTAGTACAAAATAAAAATATCACTGTGGCTGGTATAAAAGTTATATCTACTTCTAGATATTAGTGTTATATGAGATATTTGAAAAAAAGTGGTCATGTCAGAGCAAAAGAACAAAAGCAAAAATCAAACACAAAAGTAAAAGCACAAAACTTAAGCAATAACTTCAAAAGAACAGAAAAATAAAAAAAAAAATAAAAAACAAAATTAAAAGCAAATACGCAAAAGCAAAACACAAAAGCAAAAACACAAAAACAAAAATACAACAAAAAACACAACAACAAAAACTCAAAAATAAAAGCAAAAACACAAAAAGATAAGCAATTACACAAAAACGAAAACATAAAAACAAAAGAAAAACAAAAGCAAAACAAAAATGCAAAAAACACAAAAACAAAAGAAAAACTACCAAAACAAAAGCAAAAACACAAAAGCAAAATACAAAAGCAAAACACAAAAACAAAATCAACCACACTAAAATTCACTACACTAAAACTCACCACACTAAAATTCACAACACTAAAATTCACCACACTATAATTCACCACACTAAAACTCACCACACTCAAATTCACCACACTAAATTTTACCACACTAAAATTCACCACAATAAACTTCACCACACTAAAATTCACCACACTAAAATTCACCACACTAAAATTCATCACACTAAAATTCACCACACTAAAATTCTCCACACTAAAATTCAACACACTAAAACTCACCAAAATAAAATTCACTACACTTAAACTCAACACACTATAATTCACCACACCAAATCTCTCCACACTAAAACTCACCACACTAAAACTGACCACACTAAAATTCACCATACCTAAACTCACCACACCTAATCTCAGCACAATAAAAAGTCTACTGGGAAAAATTCGGGAAAACGGGGAAGAATTCTACGGGAAAGAATTTTACTCGGAAGAATTATACAGGGAAGTACAGTCTGGAAAAGAATTGTATATGACAAAAGTTGTTTTAGCGGAAAATTAGTTTTGTATTGGTAACTACATTTACAGGGTTTTTCAAATGTGACGCTACAAAAGTAGAGCGACAGGGACAGCAAAGAACGCCATATTTCTTGCCGCTCTTTTGACATTTCTCTTCAGTAAGGTTTGCCATTTCTTGATGAAAAGACATACGAGCCAACAACGAGTCGAAATTATTAAAATTTACTACCGAAATTCGGAGTTAGTGGCCTCAACATTAAGAGCGCTACGTCCAATTTATGGTCGTCATAATCGTCCTAGCTGTTCAACAATTGAGCGTCTAGTGGAAAAATTTGAATCCACAGGCACAGTACAAAATGTTTCCGTGCCAGTGAGACAAAGAAGTGCCCGTAGTGTCGAGAATATTGCTACCGCTGAGGCTTCAGTTGAAGAAAGCCCAAATGTGTCTCTCACACGTCGTTCTCAAGCGTTGGGCATCAAGCGTACTACATCCTTACAAAATCAAATTGACGCAAGAACTGAAGCCGCTTGACCACCAGAAGCGTCGTATGTTCGTGAATTGGGCTGAGCAACAACTTGAAAATGATTCGGATTTTCAACGAAAAATCATCTTCAGCGATGAGGCTCATTTCTGGCTGAATGGCTTCGTCAATAAACAAAATATGCGTTATTGGTCAGACAGCAATCCACACGTACTCCATGAGTCATCATAGCATCCCGAAAAAATTACGGTTTGGTGCGGTTTATGGGCCGGCGGCGTCATTGGGCCGTACTTCTTCCGTGATGATCAAGACCGGCACGTTACTGTGAATGGGAATCGCTACCGTTCAATGATAACCGAATATTTTTGGCCCCAATTGGATGATATGGACTTGGAGAACGTGTGGTTCCAACAGGACGGCGCCACAAGCCACACAGCGAATGCCACAATCAATTTACTGGAAACCAAGTTTGGAGAACGTGTTATCTCACGAAATGGTCCAGTCGATTGGCCGCCTCGGTCGTGCGATTTGACGCCGTTAAAAACGTCTACAGCGAGGCACGGGTCCCTGATATAAAAATGTTTTTTATATTAATAAAATTGCTCCATATCTGTGCATTCACAAAATCATTGCACGAGTTGTGCACGGGTCCAACTAGTCTAATATCAATTTTGAATCATTTATATAAAAAAAAATAAAAATAAAATTGTCCATAAATGTATTACTTATAAAATATCAAAATGTATTTTTTTTGTCTTAGAAATCTCACTTAAACTTCACAATTTTATTGAAATTTTACTTCTCATTATTGTTGTGTTGTGTAAAAGTATAAATATATTTCACTCTTTTTTTCGTTTCCTAAGCACCAGTGATGCCAACTTGGTGGGTTTTCCGCAAAATCTATTGGGTTTCAAAAATTAAAGCGTAAACAAAAAAATTGTTGGTGGACAGTGATTTCTTTTTGGTGGGTTTTTAGATTCGATACAGTTTGTCTTTATAATTTAGCGCTTTTTTTTTTTACATTTAAATGAAATTATATTTTTTATATTGTATAATTTTTCTTTGAACAGCAACACAGGGGACTGTAGGTTTTGGACCGAAGCTGCAAAAGCGTCGATTGTAATATATATCACGATTTAGTTCATTTCGTTAAGTTTTCTATACGTTTTTATCTGTAACTTGGTATTTTAAAAAAAGAAGAAAAGTTTTTTATACAATATACATTTCGTCGCAGAGTAGTTCAGAACTTGTCTAGCGCCAGATTTGAAAGTATTTGGCAGTCAAAGTTGGTATAGAGTGATATGTTATACATTCAGCTATATGTTAAAATCAATTCTAGCTTGAAGACTTTTAAAGAATTTTATCTATGAACGTTCAAAAACGAAATTTGGAAAAATAGACTTATCTTATATTTTCCATAGCATACAAACAAAAAAGTGAAACAATCGATTCTTTTGTAAAAATACAAAGAATATATCCAGCATTAAAGAATGATGTAACCTGAGCGCAATATCTTAAAAACTCACGGAGATATTAGAACTCAAAGTTAAAAAATGAATTAAAAAATGCACACTTTTGAAAGTTCAAATTTGGTTTATTATATAGCGGAATCTAATCGGTCAATTTTTATTTTTAGTATTTTAAAATCATATTTCACCAAATTCCAATTAAAGAAAATAAAAACCGCATTCAAAAAATTTCACTACATCAAATCATACAGAGTTGTGGCCGATGAAAAATGTTTCTGAACCACTGAGTGTCGTTGTAGAGCTAAAACTGACCACTACAATTTTTCCAAAAAATTATTATTTTATATATACTATTTATATATACTATATTTCTCTTTTTGGAAATTTTTATGTTATTTTTTTTTTATTTTGTCGCCGATGTTGGGGACAACTATTTCAATTCATTGATAAATACACTAAAGAGCAAACATATAATTAAGAGTAAAATGAAATGAGAGGTGAGAGTAAAACAGTGAGCAAGACAAGTTTAAACATGGGTACCTGATGTAGCCGCGTTAGCTCAGTGCGTTGGACTGCGAGCCGTAAGGTCCCCGGTTAATACCTGGACTGGGGCTAACAACATCTTTTCATTAAAACATTTTTCTATACCGCTCTACCTCTCGGCAGTAAATGGCAAACCTACGAGAGTAAAACATTGCCTATGATTCCCCTAGTAGAAATGTTGGTAAGGCCATGGTCATGAAGTGATCATGTCATTATTTGAGATGATCGGTATATGACGAGGCCCTTGTAACGCAGTGTCCTGATCATGTATTGACCTCAGGCCATGATCATGTACTGATCGGGCTATTCCCCATTTTAATATTTACCCGACAATTCCCTTGGCTGAGCCCGAGCATAATGGGGTTTCTCTCATTAATCTCGATCATTGCCTGATGCTTATTTCATTATCAGGAACAAATAATGTAGCTATGATCGGGAACATTGACTGTTTAGATAATGTAAACCCTGCTATGGTAAGCATGATAAGGGCATGCAAAGGCAATGATCATATTTTCTCTAATAGGGATTACCCAACGAAAACTCGATCATTTCCCGATGGCGCATCGGGCAAATTTCTACTAGGGTCGCCGTTCGGATTCGGCAATAAACTGTATGTCCCACCATTTTGAGTACAAATATAACACGCACAGCTCAAAATGGTGAGAGGGCTCGGCCTAAGTTCTTATAGGACTGTTGTGCCAAACTTTTATTATTATTACCTGATAGAAGCACTATACTCTGAGATCACAGACAAAGCGAAACAATTAGAAAAATTCAAATTTAGTTCGAAAATTATCTTAGAGCAATCAACACCTTAAATGTGTTACAATTTCTAGGATTTCGACTGCTGATTTTATTAATTTTTAAATCTTTTTTTTTTTGTAATATTCTTATATTTTTCAGTAATTTTTCAGGCATATTTACGGCAAAAATGCAAATAAATGGAATTATGCAGATTGTCAAACGTTATTGAAATATTGAGGCATATTTTGCGAACAGATAGTTTTTGACAAAGACCCTGCTTTTTGTCTTTTATAAACTGCCATGTGTCTTCAAACATTTTGTCTTGAAAATTTTAGAAATACATTAACGAAATATTTAAAACAGACAGATAGAGTGTGACAGAGATAGCTATCTGTTTTCTGTACGTCGCAAAATACGACGGAAATCTGCCTTTAAAATTCCATAAAATTTGTGTGTGTTGCTTGGGTAATTTAGGTACTCTTTTAATTTATTTTTCTTATGATTTATAGTTTAAAATAGACGTTAAAAAAATGAAATTTTACTGCATTTGGAGCCTGCAATCGGCTGGTATACCGATCGGCTTATTCACCGCAAGCTTCAGTTTTTACTACACAGTAGAAGAGACTCGAGAACTTATTAAATATTTTGAATATGGCTTAAGTTTGAATTTATTGATATCTTACAGTATAGGCATCAGTATTCTAACTCTAATACCGTCGATTCTGCTAATACTGGGCACAATTAAGGTATTATCATAAAATAATACTAATGTCTTTTCACATATTTCAATATTTCATGTAGAAACGACCTATCCTAGTATTCAGCTGGCTTTTTATTAATTCGATCTATATTTTCAATAGCATCTACAACATATTTCTCATGTCTTTCAAACCATTTGAAATTATAAAGCATGAGTATTTATATTTCGTAGTACCATGGACTATTTTAGGTATGTAAATTAATTGAATTCAAATTCGTTGTATTTATTTTATAAAATAAATGTAGGTTAATTCTTTTGATCTTACTGTATTTACAGCCTTTGCAATCTATCATTGGATTATTATCTGTGCCTTTCACAAGGATTTAAAGCAAGAAATAAAACAACGTAATCGAACCTCAGTGGATCCAGCAACAAATGCGACACTTATGCCAGGTGCAACATATCCTGAGCAAAAATATTATCCAAATCTTGAAACTAGTTTTACTTAGTTATATTTAGATATTTCCTATAGTTTAACAGTTATTAAACACATATTAAATCATCGTTGATTCTGTCTTTAATGTACTGTATTGAAATCTCATGCAAATGCAAATTAAAGTCAAAACTAAAATAACAAAAAGTGTTGCAATTTAACAGAGTTTAGTATTATAAGTATAACTTGTTATTAATTTAATTAAATTTGCGTAATCATATCCTAATTTTCTTTTTTTACGGATGGGACATTCGTACGTTTAAAACTTTAATATCTCGAGGGAAAATTAATGAATTTACCTGATTTTTTTTGTGCAAGTAGTACTTAAATAGGACTAAACATCTGCAAATAATCTGCTTATAAAGAATTCTATAAGGTAGATCAAAAGATATACATTAAATAGTGATCGATCCAGATGGGACAAAAACGGAAGTACATGTCTAGGTTCATCTGGAAAGTCCAAAAAGTCAGCGAATTTTGCATACAAATTATTTTTTTTTGAATTACTTTCGAAACTAGCTGATAAAATGTGCTTTATTTGTAAATTTACATTTTATTTCTATCATATACAGCCTTATCTTGAATCTCGGGAGAATATACGATTCCCCCGAATTTACTAACTGTCGGAAATCAAATCCTTATACTGTGAACACGAATTGAAATTCCCACGAACTTTGAACTGTGCGTGTTTTAATTGTACAGAATGTAGTGGGACCTACAGTTTTAATGCCGAATCCGAACGGCGGCTGAGAGCTTTTCATAGGCAATATTTACTATCGTAGGTTTGCCATTGATTGCCGGGAGTTAGCGCGGTATAGAAAAATGTTTTCTTTGAAAAGATGTTAGCCCCCAGTTTAGGCTTGAACCTGGGACCTCGCAATTCAATGTACTAACCACTGAGCTACCGCGGCTACTGTGATTGTTAATAATAATAGTTTGGCGCTACAGTTCTGTATAGAACTTCGGCCGAGCTCTCTCACCATTTTGAGCTGTTCGTGTTTTATTTGTACACAATGTGATGGGACGTACAGTTTTAATGCCGAATCCGAACGGCGGCTGAGAGCTTTTAATAGGCAATATTTTACTCTCGTTGGTTTGCCATTGATTGCCGGGAGTTAGCGCGTATAGCGTATAGAAAAATGTATTCTATTAAAAGATGTTAGCCCCAGTTCGGGCTTGAACCTGGGACCTCGCAGTTCAACGCACTAACCACTGAGCTACACCGGCTACTGTGATTGTTACTGCATTTAATTAACACAAATGACTGTGATTCAAGAAACCTTTTTACATTCTACTAAGAACATTCGAATATGACACATGGAAAGAGCCGTGATCAGAGGTGATCAGTGATAACTATATCCGTTTATTAATCGAATATATGAACTTCCAGAGCATAGATTGTACGCTATTTGGGAGTTCAATCCCTTCTGATATGTGTCCTTTCAGATTTGCCAAGGCACTTTTACTGCCGGCCGATTAGTACATTTTTTTTAAATCACTCCTTTATTTTAAACGAGTTGGGAAAGTTAGGTCACATGGGGAGGATTTTTATATTCGGTCGGGCCCGACTATGGAATACCCTACACCTTTGGTGGAGATATTAATGAGGAATATTTAATTGTATATCTTAATTTTAAATTTTTAATTATGCTGAATCTCCCCACCCTCAGAATATTATTCATATATCAGAAATTTACGTCTTATATCCCCATAAATTAAAAAAATTATATAAAGTATAAAAAACTAAAAAAAAAATTTTAAAAATATAATTGGGCGGACCACGCCTATATTTAAAATTTTGAAAGGCTAATATTTCATAGATTTGATATTAATAATTTACGGATCAAATATCCACTATGAAAACCCGGGAAATAATGAAAAAAAAGTGGGCGGATCACGCCCATTTTTGGAGCACATATTTTTAGGTAAATTTTAACAATACATTTTAAATTTTATAACTATACCTTGAATACTTTTCGAAATATTAGTTTCGAAAAAGTTATATAAAAGTGACTTGTATGGGAGGTGGGCGTGTCCGTTGACCGATTTTGCTCATTTGCAAACTCAGTTCCTACTTTTGGCTAAAATATATTGAGACGAAATTTCATCACATTCTGATCAGTATTTCTCAAGTTATTCTGTATTCGGACAGCAAGACAGCAAGACGGACAGACAGACAGACGGACATGGCTAAACGGACTCGGGTAGTGATGCTGATCAAGAATATATATACTTTTCCATACCGGACACGCCTCCTAAGGGGCGTTACAATATATGCACAAAGTTAATATACCCTGTAGGTGTAGGGTATAAAAATATAAACCAGATTATGGTACTCTAATTAATCAGGTACACTATACGTATAACGCGCATCAAATGAAAAAAAAATCATCTCACGATATCCATTAATATACCTTAATTGTAAACCAAATGCCATTGATCGCAAATACATATTTGTAGAGACTTTAAAGTCGATTTAGATAGACTAAAAATGCAATAGTTCATAATAATGTCACTAAATCATTTATTCAAATAGGTTTAATGATAAAATTTCCGATGTAATCTAACCATCCTTACTGCTTTTTATTTGAAATCATCGAGCAGTCGCAATTCCATTGAATGGACCATTATGTATAATTTCTAATCAGTTGTTGTAGTGTATAAAAAAATATTTCTTGTGTAAAAAAAATTTCTTGTGTACAAAAATATTTCTTGTAATATACAATGGTCAATAAATGGACAAATTCGTGCTTTGATATTTGCGTTTTTCAATTCTCCGACTACATTAAAAGAAAATTATATTTTTTACACAAGTTTCGGACGTAACAGATTTCAATTAGCTGTTTAAAATGTTCTGGAATAACTATGTAATCGATGCTTATATTTTTAAAAACCCGAAAAAATTCTGCTTTAGAAATGTTGTTAGTTTATTATGATAATAAATGTATCTTTTTCGTTCCGTACATGACAATAGAACACCCTTAAACAAAAATCAAAATTTATCCCTTTTTTAATTTCAATGATTTAAAAATATTAATTAAGGTTGTCTGCAAAAATCGAACTTTATATTTTGTATCTGCATGTCTTTCAAACTATTTAATTAGGTTATTCAAAGTACATGAAAAATTGGTGTATTTACAAGTTGTATAGTAATGTATTTCATATGGAATTTCTGAATTTCAATTTTAAGTGATGGTTTTTGATTTTCAAATGGAATTTCTGAATTTCAATTGATGTCTTTTGAAATACAAATGGATTTTCTGAATTTCAATTGGTGTCTTTTGAATTTCAAATGGAATTTCTAAATTTCAATTGGTGTCTTTTGGATTTCAAATGGAATTTCTGAATTTCATTTGATGTCTTTTGAATTACAAATGGAATTTCTGAATTTCAATTGATGTCGTTTGAATTTAAAATGGAATTTTTGAATTTCAAGTGATGTCTTTTGGATTTCAAATGGAATTTCTTAATTTCAATTGATGTCTTTTGAGTTTCAAATGGAATTTCTGAATTTCAATCGATGTCTTTTGAATTTCAAATGGAATTTCTGAATTTAAATTGATGGCTTTTGAAATATAAATAATAATAATAATATAATAGTTTGGCGCTACAGTCCTGTATAGAACTTCGGCCGAGCTCTCTCACCATTTTGAGGTGTGCGTGTTATATTTGTACTCAATGTGGTGGGACCTACAGTTTATTGCCGAATCCGAACGGCGGGTGAGAGCTTTTCATAGGCAATGTTTTACTCTCGTAGGTTTGCCATTTACTGACGAGAGGTAGCGCGGTATAGAAAAATGTTTCTATGAAAAGATGTTGTTAGCCCCAGTCCAGGCTTGAACCGGGGACCTTTCGGCTCGCAGTCCAACGCACTAACCACTGAGCTACCGCGGCTACAATAAATATAATTTATGAATTTCAAGTGACGTCTTTTGAATTTCAAATGGAATTTCTGAATTTCAATGGATGTCTTTTGAATTTAAAATTACTTTTAAATTACTTTGTGCATATATTGTAACGCCCCTTGGGAGGCGTGTCCGGTATGGAAAAGTATATATATTCTTGATCAGCATCACTACCCGAGTCCGTTTAGCCATGTCCGTCTGTCTGTCTGTCTGTCTGTCTGTCCGTCTTGCTGTCTTGCTGTCCGAATACAGAATAACTTGAGAAATACTGATCAAAATGCGATGAAATTTCGTCTCAATATATTTTAGCCAAAAGTAGGAACTAAGTTTGAAAATGAGCTAAATCGGTCAACGGACACGCTCACCTCCCATACAAGTCACTTTTATATGACTCTTTCGGAACTAATAACTCGAAAAGTATTCAAGATATAGTTATAAAATTTAAAACATATTGTTATAATTCACCTAAAAATATGTAGTACAAAAATGGGCGTGAACCGCCTTTTTTTCATTATTTCCCGGATTTTCATAGTGGACATTTGATCTGCAAATTATTAAAATCAAATCTATGAAATATTAGCCATTCAAAACTTTAAATATAGGCTTGGTCCACCCAATTATTTTTTTTTCTATGGTACTATTCTTTTTTTAAATCCAAGTATATATGCTTTTAAATTTTGAAATTTAAAATTTTTAAAAAGTGTGGTTGTTAAATAAAAATTTAATATTTTAATAAAAATTTTAAGTTTTAGTGCAAAATTTTCCAGTTTAAGTGCAAAATTAAAATTTTAAGGAAAAATACTGCAAAATTGAAATTTAAGTGAAATATTTATTTTTTTTTAAAAGAAAATTTTAGTTTTTATTAAAATTTTGAACTTTTAGGGAGGCATTGAATTTTTAGAGAAAATTTGGTTTTTTTTTTGTGAAAATTTGAATCTTAATTGAAAATTTGAATTTATTTTGAAAATTTGAATTTTTAGCGAAAAAGTAAATTTTTTAGTAAAGAAATAAATTTTTAGTGTAAAATATTTTTTTTTTTTAAATTTTTTTATCATTTTTTTTTTGAAAAATTTTTGTTAGATAAAAATTATTTTTTGTTGATAAATTATTTTTTTTTTATTGAAAAATCAAATTATTACTGATAAAGGTAATTATTGTGATAAATTTAAGTAAAAATTGAATTTATATTGAAAATAAGTTTTTTTTTTTGGGAAAGTTTTATTTTTAGTAAACATTTGATTACACTGTGCGCACATTTGACAACAATTTTCGAAATTGCATATTCTTATGGATTTGGACATTCTAAGAACAACGGCGTTTTCAGTTTATTCCCTAAACTTACAGTTTCAAGGTTATTTGAGATAAACGAAAAACCACGTTTTTGAGGATTCTGTAGGTTGGTAAGAGTTGATTATAATGTCAGACTAATTTTTATTTTATTCAAAACATGCATAACAGAACATAAATTACATGTACATATCAATTTTCAAAATTCCTTTAACAGGACCTGAGATTTGATGCAAAAAGTAGTCATTTTTGGGTTAAAAAAAGATCCATTTTGAGCATTTGTTTCTCAGTTCCCAGTTGTACACCATTCTTGTGCTTTACATTATAAGTTAGCAAATCTCAAATATTTCAATTCTGTTTTATTCAAAAAAATCGTAAACGTCAAAATTGGGCATACAAAATAAAAAAAAAAATAAAAGTTTTTAAAAATAAAACAAACATTATTAACCAATAATAATTTCGTAGACATATTAATAACTCGTACGTTTTTTTTACTCTTTTACAATATTATTGTGATAAGGGAGATAGTTGGGTCAAATTTATCAATTCATGGGACCTTTAGATACCGGTTATGGGTTTCCGTGTTTGTAAAATATTATTATGAATCAGGATTTATATCTGGTATCAAGAGGATCAATGAATTGATAAATTTGACCCAACTATCTCCCTTACCACAATAATATTGTAAAAGAGTAAAAAAAATACGAATTAATAATATTTCTACGAATTTATTATGCATAATAATTTTTATTTTATTTTCTAAAACTTTTCACTTTTTTTAATTCGTATGCCCAATTTTGACGTTTACGATTTTTTTGAATAAAACAGGATTGAAATCTATGAGATTTGCTAAGTTGTAATGCAAAGCACAAGAATGGTGCTCAACTGGATATTGAGAAACAAATGCTCAAAAATGGATCTATTTTTAGCCTAAAAATGAGTCCTTTTTGCTTCATATCTCAGGTCCTGTTAAAGGAATTTAAAAAATTGATATGTACATATTATTTGTGTTCTGTTATGCATGTTTTGAATAAAATAAAAAGAAGTCTGACATTATAATCTTGATAAATGTAATTATGGTGATAAATTTTTGGATTTAGTGAAAATTGAATATTAAGTGAAAATTTGTTTTTTTTTTGTTGTAGTTTTATTTTTAGTAAACATTTCAATCAACAAATAAAATTTTTAAATTTATGTAAACAATTTGAATATTTAATAAAAATTTGAAAATTCGATTTAATAAAAATTTGAAAATTCGAAAATTTGAATAAAAAATTAAAAAATGTTACTTTTGGTTAAGTAAAACATTTTTTTGTAAATAATAGTTACAAAATTTCAATTTAAATTTCATAAATAGAGCGAATAAGAAGATTTGATCTGCTCATTCACACACAGAGAGAGAATTCACTGAAGAGATCAACGAAGAGAGCAACAAAGAGAGTATGTAACAAACATATCAAGTAGATATTGAAGCACAAATCAATAATGTTATAAGTAGTCATAGCACCGGAATTATGTAGACAAACATCAAATTTGCAAACATCAACAGGTTCTTTAATTTATTTTTTTTATATAGCACCCAATTGCGCTAGGGTAGTACGCTCAATAAATATATTATTCACATCATGTTCTTAAATTGTGTTTTTTCTTTTTTGGTTACAAACTAAAAATAATTTTGCGGAATTAAAAATGAATAAATATTAAAATTGTTTAAGAATTTTATGCTTATTATAAAATTTGTTATTACTTTTTTTTTATTACAATACAAACTATTACCCGTTACAGAACTAATTATAAAAAAACGTGACTGTCGGCATTTGGCCTACGGCATATTTTTAGTATTATTTAAATTTTAGGTATATAACACCCTGTAGTTTCATTCTCCGACTCAAAAATATTAGAAAAAATTATAAGAAAATGTCTCATTTTGCACCCATTTAAAGATACAGGGTGTTTCAGAAATGTATATTGCTAACATAACCTAGTCAAGAAAATTGGTTATCAAGTATAATCGTTAATACATGAAATAATTGTTCACTCGTGCTTTTGATAATTAAATTAGCTTTCCAATGGTGTATCACATCTTCGATTCGTATTATTTCTTCCTTTTTTATACCCTACACTAAGAGTAAAAGGGTATATTCAGTTTGGTACGCCGTCTGTAACAGAAGAAAGCATCTCCGGTATGGAAAAGTATATATATTGTTGAACAGCATGATCTTCTGATTCGATTTAGCGATGTTCGTCTGTCTGTCTGTCCATCTGTCTCTCTGTTGAAAGCCCTACTACATAAAAAAACCAGTTGGAAAGGTATATAGTGGTATATAGGTCACCAGGGTATACAAATCCTGAAAATAACTACAAACTTTATATCACTGAAGAATTTCCATTCATTTGATACCCATATTTACAAATGGATGGGTGTACCGAATTTTTATTTTTTTTTTTGGGAACCTCAAGTCGTTTCGCGGGAAAACATTATTTCCATGTATTTGAGCATGACGTCAATATATATTTGACCAAAAAAGTTTTCCTAAGCACATATACAATAAAACTGAACTGTAGATGTAAATTTTATATGAGTTATTTGAATAAAAATGGTCAGATCACAGGTCACAATGGACCGATATGCCTAATGAATGAAACTGATAATTTAAATTACTTATATACCTACGCTGTATGTGCGAAAAAATTGGTTAGATCGCTCCATTGTGACCTGTGATCTGACCATTTATAATCAAATACCTCATATAAAATTTACTTCTACTGATCAATTTTACTGTATACGTGTTTAGGTAAACTTTTGTTGGTCAAATATATATTGACTTCATGCTCAAATACATGAAAATAATGTTTTCCGGCGAAACTACTTGTGGTTCCCAAAAAAAAGAAAAAACTCGAAATTCGGTACACCCATCCATTTGTAAATATGGGTATCAAATGAATGGACATTCTTCAGCGATTGAAAGTTTGTTGTTATTTTCAGGGTTCGTATACCCTGGTGACCTATATACCACTTTGAGTGGTAACTACACATATGTGTAGGGTATTTATAGTCGGCTTAGAACGACTATAATTTTCATAATCCTAACTCATAATCATAATAACACCTACTTTAAAATTTCCCATGTGATATAACCCTACCAACTGGTTACACTGTTCTACAAATTGAGGGTTGTTGACCTAATCTGGAATGAAACCTATCAATTCTAGTTGATTTCGGTCACCTGATTCTTGCTGCGTACTCAGAATTTTCCCTATACGTCGAGATTTTGCACAAAATCGAGTCAAAGTTGCAATAAATGTCGTTTTTAGTACTTTAAATCGCAAGTTATCGCACGATTTCGCAATGTCATAGATATCTCTTTTACATGGTGTAATATTAATTTCGTTAATTTCATTCACAAAGTTATGAACATACAGAAATAAGTACACAACAAAAGAAAGTCATATATATTTTTAATACAACCAGAAAATCGAAAATAATATTTAAAAAAGGTTTGCCTGAGTGTAAAAAAGGCATTTTTAGGCAAAGTATATCAAAATTGGCAAATTTACAAAATAATTGATAAAATGGCAAAAATGGCATTTTTTGGCAATCGCCAAAAAAAAACTTGCCCTGGTAATAACCAAAATACAAAAATTATTGTTTTTTTATTATTCTGTTTATGTCAAATTTTGTAATTAGTAGGGTTAAAATTCGAAAAAACCAGGATA
Source organism: Dryomyza anilis (assembly GCA_951804985.1). Classification (NCBI taxonomy): domain Eukaryota; kingdom Metazoa; phylum Arthropoda; class Insecta; order Diptera; family Dryomyzidae; genus Dryomyza; species Dryomyza anilis. The sequence continues at coordinate 11,632,539 of OX638130.1, forward strand.
ATGGAAAAGTGTTGGGACGATGGTGTCAACAACAAAACTGCTGAAGAAGCGATAAAAAGCTGATAAAGCAAAACGGACTTCTGATTCGAAATCAGTGACCCCATGGTATCCCAAAATCGGAAGATGAAAATGAAAGTTGGTTATTTCTTGCACTGTGTTATTTACAGTAAAATGAACTATGTCATTTTCTCTTTAGAAATTAATTATTTTATGTTATTGTTTTCCAAATATGATATCACTGTGAAATATGTTGTTTCAAAATGTCCCCGTTTCATAAAATCAAAAAGTTCTTACTAAAAAACGCATAAAAAGGCGAAATCTGGTACGATAAGTCGAAATTTAAAATTTTGAAACTAAAAATAATTGATAACAAATATGTATAAAAAAAATGGTCTAACCCAAAAAAAAATAAATTGTCGGAAAAATGTCGAAATGTACGGCTCCTGTATATTTACATAAGCCGTAAAATCTGCATATAATTCAAAAAATATTTAATTTTAATTTTTCTGTGTGTACAAATCTGGTGTTTTGTATTAAATAAAGTAAAATTTAGCCATTTTTTAGACATTTTTGGGAAAAATTTAGCCATTTTTGGCCGCTGGGGGTTGGCAACACAGGCTGTGAACAGAAGCAGCTCTCTCTGGAGCAGTGAAGAGAGTCGAATTGCGACATGTTTTGTATTAGCTTTGTTTATGTTTTGAATTCTCTATGCTTTCCGCGCACATGGCATGATGTCATGTAACAAAGAGATCATAGCATTATTTATTTTGCCGCTCTTTTATTAGTAAAGAGAGTAGCTCTATTTTGTTTTAAGCATTCTTATCAATTAAAAACTAAATAAGAACTAAAGAAAGTTCTACCTAATCCAATCCATTATGATCCAATCAAAAAATTTATTTTTTTGAAATTTTGAAATTTTTTTTTACAGAAAAAAAATAAAAATTCATGTTTTATAAAAAAAAAAAAAATTTTACAAAAAAAAAAACACATTTTTATAAAAAAAAAAATTAATAAGAATTTATATTTTAAATAATTTTTTTAAAGGGTTTTTCAATAAGAGCGTTACAAAAACGGTTTTGGATATCAATGAAGTTCTTTTGCATGGCCACCACGGGCACGCTTGCAGAAGTCCAGACGCTGAACCCAATTTTCGACGGTTTTCAAGCATAAATCGGCCGATACTGCTGCAATTTCACGTTCGATATTCGTACGAAGTTCATCAATCGTCGCTGGCTTGTTGACATAGACCATAGACTTGACGTAGCCCCACAGGAAATATTCTAACGGCGTCAAATCGCACGACCGAGGCGGCCAATCGACTGGACCATTTCGTGAGATAACACGTTCTCCAAACTTGGTTTCCAATAAATTGATTGTGGCATTCGCTGTGTGGCTTGTGGCGCCGTCCTGTTGGAACCACATGTCCTCCAAGTCCATATCATCCAATTGGGGCCAAAAATATTCGGTTATCATTGAACGGTAGCGTTTCCCATTCACACTAACGTGCCGGTCTTGATCATCACGGAAGAAGTACGGCCCAATGACGCCGCCGGCCCATAAACCGCACCAAACCGTAATTTTTTCGGGATGCAATGATGACTCATGGAGTACGTGTGGATTGCTGTCTGACCAATAACGCATATTTTGTTTATTGACGAAGCCATTCATTGACGAAGATGATTTGTCGATGAAAACCCGAAAATCCGATCATTTTTAAGTTGTTGCTCAGCCCAATTCACGAGCATACGACGCTTCTGGTGGTCAAGCGGCTTCAGTTCTTGCGTCAATTGATTTTGTAAGGATGTAGGCCAAAATCTTTTCGCAAAATTCGCCACAAGGACGTCACAGAGATGCCCAACGCTTGAGAACGACGTGTGAGAGACACATTTGGGCTTTCTTCAACTGAAGCCTCAGCGGTAGCAATATTCTCGACACTACGGGCACTTCTTTGTCTCACTGGCACGGGAACATTTTGTACTGTGCCTGTGGATTCAAATTTTTCCACTAGACGCTCAATTGTTGATCTGCTAGGATGATTATGACAACCATAAATTGGACGTAGCGCTCTTAACGTTGAGGCCACTGACTCCGAATTTCGGTAGTAAATTTTAATAATTTCGACTCGTTGTTGGCTCGTATATCTTTCCATCGTGAAATGGCAAATCTTACTGAAGAGAAATGTCAAAAGAGCGGCAAGAAATATGGCGTCGTTTGCTATCCCTGTTGCACTACTTTTGTAGCGTCCCTGTTGAAAAACCCTTTATTATAGTTAAAATTAAAAAATAAAATTAATCATAAAATTCTTAGTTTTACAAAAGATTTAACTTTATAATAAAAATTCATATTTTAACTTCATATTTAATATAATTAATAGAAATATTTTTAGTGAAAAATGAAATTTTAGTGAAAAATGAAATAGGATTTACTGATGTTGACTTTTGTATAGTAAAACCATTTTTTTTTGTTGTTGTAAAAAATAGATAAAATATTTCAATTTTTGGCGGCAAAAATCTGCGAACAGAAATACATTAAATATCATAAATAAATCAAATTGACACTGAGAGAGAGAATTGACAGAACATAGCAACAAAGAGCGTAACTAAAAAAATATCAATTAGATACGAGAACGCACCAGATATATTTGGACAACCTTAAACTTGAAAAACATTGACCCCACGCACATTAAATTATTTGTTTTTGTTCTAGATAGCAAAATATTTATGTTATTCTCATCATGTTCTTAAATTGTTTTTGTTATTTTTTCTTTTGGAGTAATTGTTGTCTTTTTTTTTTTTTTTTGGATAATTTTGACAACATATAAATTCAAATTATTTAAAAATTTTATTAATTTATTAATTAGTTATTATTTTTTCTATCAATTTCCGATACAGAGCTAATAGTAAAAAGACGTGACTATCGGCATTTGCTCTACTGCATACATTTAGTGTTATTTAAAAGTAAGCTTTAATTTTATGCCACGCCATACATCATAAATGGTATTGAAAGTGACCCTACAAAATATAAAAAAAATATATACTCTTCAGATTATTTTTGTGCATGATATAAATAAATATACTCAGAGATGTTTTTAGATATATTTTTGATTTTCACAGTTTTCGATCAAAGTAAGAAAATTTTCCGAAAAACACATGTTTTAAAAGTTACAGCCCTTAACAGATGTTGTGAATATTTAAATTAAACCAGTTGGGAAGGTTAGATCACATGGGAAATTTTAAAGTAGGTGTAATTATGATGGTTAGGATTATCAAAATTATAGTCGGTCTAAGCCGACTATAAATACCCTACACATATGTGTGGTTACCATTCAAAGTGATATATAGGTCACCAGGGTATACGAATCCTGAAAATAACTACAAAACATTCAATCGCTGAAGAATTTCCATTCATTTGATACCCATATTTACAAATGGGTAGGTGTACCGAATTTCGATTTTTTTTTGTGAACCACAAGTCTTTTCGCCGGAAAACATTAATTTGAACATGATGTCAATATATATTTGACCAAAAAAGTTTACCTAAGCACGTATACATTAAAATTGATCTTTATATGTACATTTTATATGAGGTATTTGAACATAAGTGGTCGGATCATAGGTCACAATGGACCGATCTCGCCAATATCTTCGCACATACAGCGTAGGTATATTAGTAATCTAAGTTATAAGTTTCATTTATCTAGCTCTTCAATTTTAAAAGTAGTAGGGATTTCAACAGACAGACAGACGGACAGACAGACGGACAGACAGACGGACAGACGGACATCGCTAAATCGACTCAGGAGGTCATGCTGATCAAGAATATATATACTTTTCCATACCGGAGATGCTTCCTTCTGGGTGTTACAAACGGCGTACCAAACTGAATATACCCTTTCACTCTTAGTGTAGGGTATAAAAATTGCTATCGGATTACCAAGACTTGGACCTTCATTTAATTGTAAAATAAAAAAAAAACTGAATTTAAAAAAAAACTTTACCAAATACAAACATACAAAATTTTTTAATAAAATATTTATTTTGAAGTGTCAATTGACTTAAGTTTGCAATAGTGTAGCAAATGAATACACAAACATTTTACAACAAAACTTTGGATTTCTCTTAATTGAAGTATTATCTATTGATTGGCATTAACCTTTTTAGCAGATTAATACTTTTGTTTTTGTCAATTTTGGCCACTAGTGCAACACTGTTATGCGGAGAGTGAACAGTTTTGCCCAATTTGTCATTTTCTGGCGAGATGTAGTCATTTTTTGAATTTGGTAGCTACAAAATTTTGAAAATACTATTAGCCTAAAATTTAGCCACTTCTTATTTTATGTTAGCCAATATAGATATTTTTTGTTGGATTTTATCGAATTGTTTTTGAAACATGATATCATTGTAAAATATGTTGTTTCTTTTTTTTTAATAAATCAAAGGTTTTTACTGAATCTACATAAATAGATGAAGTCGGTGGGCGGATTCCACAACTTTGAAAAATGCGGTGCACACGATATTTTGGGAACATAGCAATCAATTGTAGCGTCGGCAGCTCGTCTGGTTAGTGCGTTGGATTACGAGCGAAAAGTCGCTGGTGCGTTCGATTACGAGCCGAAAGGTCCGCGGTTCGATCCCCATCGACTGCCAACATCTTTTTCATAGAACACATTTTTTTATGCGACGCTACCGCTCGGTAGTAAATGGCAAACCTACGAGAGTAAAACATTGTCCAAGAAAAGCTCTCACCCGCCGTTCGGATTCGGAAAGAAACTGTAGGTCCCACCAATTTGAGTACAAATGGTGAGAGAACTCGGCCAAAGTTCTATACAGGACTGTAGCGGCAAACTATTATAAAAGATCATGAATAAAATATTCGTTCCGAATTTTTCATTTCGGTATTATTTTGTATAAAAATGCAATACAAAATATATTTACGTGCATTTCAAATGAATTACCCGAACTGGATTTTTACCCATTTCAAAAAATAAATAAATAATTATCCCAATTTAATTTATTTTCTAGCAAAATGCAACACTGGCCTACCAAGAGCTATTTTCCACAAAGAGAGAGAGATGGAGTGTCAGACAAGCACACTACGCGAGAGCACAAACATGAAATGTTGTAAATGGATTTTATGCTGCGAATTATACAAAATATTTTGTAAATACAAAAATAGCAATAAAGCATATGTTTTAAAGCGGTAGAAAGCACGTAATTTGTGTGGGTGATTCCACGTCAGATCAACCGAAGGTTTGGCAGCACCATCTCAGAAATTAATGAAATTTGGTAGGATGGTTTTATGACTTGAAATTAAGAAAAACGCAAAATTTCAGTTTCCTAACTGCAGTGGTTTCAGAGATATGAGTCTATGAAATATGAAAAACTCACAAAAAATGCACAAAGTTGCACTAGCTTAACTTACTGTAACTCAGGAAATAGTAAACTTACGGAAACCATTTAAAAGACCATGTAAAGGTTATAAAACTGAGCAAAAGTGGAAATATTAAAATTTTTAATATTGGGGTGACCATAGGTAGATATTAATCATAATATTATTAAAAAAGGATTATCTCAATAACTGCCTTTTTTAAAATTTTTAAAAAAATATATGTTAAAGAGTATCCTTTTGCTAATAAACTGTCAAAATTTCAGAATGGTGTTCGGGCTTGTTCTGAAGTTATTAATAAAAATATTTTATAAAGTAGAAATTTTCATATGAAATTTTTATTATAAAATTTTGTAATTATTTTCTTTGTAATGTTATTAAACTATAAAAGCCAATAAAATTTATTTTATAGCTTTTAAAACAAATAATTAATTTGGGGTGACCATATGTGTTAGGTGACCAACCGTAAATATAGATCATTGGCTGAATTTTATTTTACCAGCCGAAGTGAAATATTTTTTTTTTTCTTTTTCAAACTATCCCCTCTGTTTGGATTCAAAAGTAAAATAAATATGTAAATTAGGGTGCGGTCGGCCCTGTGGTACCCTAGAAAAATCGAAAAACTTTACACCCACCTATATGAACATATAGGTACTAATGAAAGGTAATGATCTCACCATAGTGAATATGTACTAATTTTCATGAAAATGGTACCGCAGTGACCTCGGTATCCTTTTTAGAATTAACACCTTCGTTTTTTTATACAGTCAGTTCAGGACTATACATTATTTGTTTATTAAATAGACTTAGTTGTTATTTCGAAAAAGTGATCAAAGTCACTACGGTTATCGGGCTAGGAAAATAATTTTATTTTTATTTTATTTTTTATTTTTATATTTTTTTTTTTCATTTTTTTTTTATTTTGGTTTATTCATCAATTATTATAACATATGTCAAATATTCTTTGGATTTGGACAACTTACTGAATTATATATACGGATTTTGAGTGGCTATATCCTGATCAAAACGCAAATATTTTTGTTTTTCTGCCATAACTATTCATGGGTACAAGATCAAATAGTGATGTAAAGGCAATAATTGTTCGTTTTTAATGCAGCTTTCGATTGGCGTCATTATTTAAAAAAAATGTTTAAATAATTTTTCGAATTTGCAAGAAAAATATTTGGAAAATTATTTTTAAATAATGATGCCAATCCATAGGTGCATTAAAAAAATGCATTTACACCACTATTTTATCTTGTAGCAAAAAGAAGTTATCGCTCGCAAGTAGAAAAATTTTAAATCTTGTAATATTTTGGTTTTTAACCATAACTTTTTATTGGTGCAAGATAGAATAGTAGTGTTGAGCAATTAATTGTTTGTTTTTAAAGAACCCATCGGTTGACATTATTTTTTTTTTTAATAAATTATCGAATTTTTGTTATTAGCAAGAAAATTATTTTTAAATAATTATGCCAATCGATAGGTGCTTTAAAAACAAACAATTCAAGTCTTTACACCATTATTTTATCTTGTACCAGTAAAAAGTTATGTCAAAAAATCGAAAAAATTCGCCCTTTTGACATGACAAGATTTTCAATTATTTAAATTCGCCCTTTTTGGTTTTGTGTTTTGTTACTAGAAGTATCCAACAAAACCATGCACTATTTAGGCACAGTATACTTAAGGAAAAAACCACATTCAAAATTGTAAAAAAAGCAAATGTCAAAAATTACCTTTGAAGATGTTATCTAATAGGCATACGAATTTGTGATTCTCTAGCGGGTATAATTTATCCAATGATTCTTTAATAATTTTTTTCCTATTTTGTATACGATATAACCATTTGTAGACGTCTTCCATATAAGTTACTTAAATAACCCTTAAATGCTGACGGTTTCTTGAAAGATACAACCATTAAAAAAAAACCCACGACTTTATTAAAAGTCCAAATGAAAAGTTTTAAAATCCAACATATTTAGAAAACTCGAGGACATTTTTTAAAAATTATAATGTTTTTAAAATTTATCGATATGTATGTAAAATTTACGGTCAAAGTTAAAAAATATTTTTATCAAAAATTAAATAAATTTGAATTTTTACCGTGTAAAATCTCTAAGTATAAATTAAATATTGTTAAAGAAAAAATACTAGGTAATGTAAAAACATATCATTAAGCGATACCAATTCACATAAAAAAAATTGTCGCGAAATCTGATCACAAAACGATATTTAGTGGTTGTATCTTTAAAGATACACGGAGCACTCCCCCATAATTCAACAATGCGTTATTGTTTGAATTTTGCTATGATTTGTTCTTTATTTTCATTAACAGCTTATGCTTTGAACAAGCAGGTTCACTATTTTTGAGCGTATGTTGAACATTCGTTTTGTATTTTTATTCTTTTCTGGATAGATTTATATATAATATTGATTTTTATATTACATTGTTTTATATGTTATTGATTTTAAATAGATTTAATAACTTAGTTCTCTAAACAAAAATGTCAGGTTTTTTAAGGGTTGGTAGAGTCAAAATGACTGATGAAGAAGTATGCGATTTATTGTGCAATAGGGAAGATATAGCTTACGATAGCGTAGACGATAGCGTAGACGATAGCGTAGACGATAGCGATTTGGACATTGATGATGTATCAAATCCCACTGGAAGGGACAAAGGTTTCAAAGACGCAACTAATATCCAATTGGTTATCGATGAAAACAGTTCCGATAACGAAAGTGAGAATGATATGGACATGGATGCATCCATTCATGATTCTTTTATCAGAATGATAAATGATGATCAGAAATATCCGATAGATGTTGATATTGTGTCTTCTGAATCGCTTGATTTAACTCCGTCCACATCCATTTCTCAATCTCGTACGGCCAGTTCGACAAATATTTGAAAATCATTTTCCTCGCAATTTAGTGGGGTAGCTATACATTCCAAATCTTCTGAATTTGAGAAGGTGTTGTGGAAAAAAGGCAGTCTTGAACTGAATGACAAGCAAGTTTACTTTGGTGGAGATCGAAGTTTTTCGGAAAGTATAAGTAGTCTGGAAACTCCATTTCAAGTTTGGAGATATTTATTTCCGCAATTATTGGAGGAAAAAATAGTGATGGAGACTCTTAAATATGCTGGAATAAACCAACCTTCCGATTTCAAAGTATTGGACCTGCGTAAATTTATCGGAATTCTTTTCTATATGACATACCATATACTTCCCAACTCGAGAGACTATTGGTCTGCAAAAGATAACCGTTGCGTAAATGTTATAAAAAGTCAAATGACTAGAAGACGCTTTGAAAAAATTCGGGAAGTACTTCATTTCAATGATAGAGATAAAATGCCTGATCGAAATGATCCTAACCGCGACACGCTTTATCTAATTCGTCCTCTTATTGATACCCTGAATAAAACGTTTACCAGCGTAACAAAATTAGACAGATTATGTGTGGATGAGCAAATGTGTTCCACTAAAATGGGAAGCAATATTTGCCTAACAAACCAAAAAAATGGGGTTTCAAATTTTATGTTATATGTGATACTATGGGATTCGCTTACAATTTTGAGATATATTACAGGAGCAACTGAAATACTTGCTGAAGGAGAACCAGATCTTCAGTCCTCCGCGAATATAGTTGTCAGAATGCTACGTAAAGTTCCTCGGTTTCAAAACCATATTATCTACTTTGATAATTTTTTTACAACTGTGCCATTATTGGTATATTTGCGAACACAGGGTATACTTGGTGTAGGTACTATCAGACGCAACAGAATTGAAAATTGTAAGCTCCCTGATGAAAAAGTAATGATGAAATTGGAACGTGGAACGAGTCAAGAGTTTATTGCCAATATTTATGGAGTAGATGTTACTACTCTGTCATGGAAAGACAATCGAATTGTCAATCTAATTTCGACTTATGTCGGCACCAAACCGATATTAGATATTAATAACCCCGTGATGGAACCGGTTACAATAACACGATTTGACAAAAAAGATAAATCTATCAAACATACCATGCCCACAAATCATTAAAGATGGGCGGAGTTGATTTGATGGACAGCGCAATGAACCGACACAAAATAATGATGAAAAGCCGAAAGTGGACTACCAGAGTATTTTATCATCTTCTTGATATGACCTGTGTAAATGCGTGGATATTACATAAAAGAATAAACAAAGATAGACAAGTACCGGAAATGAGATTGGTGGATTTCAAGCTAGAGGTTGCTGATGCATTGTTTTCCCACAATACAAAAGCTGCTCCTGAACGTGGTCGCCCTAAACTTGAAAAACAATTGCTAGAAAAACGTAAAAAAGCGAATGCACAACCAGCACCTCCCAAGGACACTAGACTGGATATGATTGATCATTGGACAACGGTGGATAAAAAAGGAAGATGTAAGATGCCCAATTGCTCAGGACAAACTAAGATGTTTTGATCAAAATGTAAGATAAATTTATGTTTAACTTCTGAAAACAAATGTTTTTATGACCATCATCACTTTTAAGTATTTTATGTATAATTTTTGTATAATTTTCATATTATTTATATAATTATGAATGAATTTAATGAATTTATGTTCGTTTTTAATTATAAATTTAACATTCCAAACAATAAAAACCTTTGAAAACACATGAATTATGGCTTTATTTTACTTCGGCTGCGTTTCATATGAAACATACAATACGGGTGAGTGCTTAGTGTACCTATCTTTAAAGATACAACCACTTTTTTATAAATAACTTAAAAAAAAAAAATGTTGTTCGAAAAATGTGGTACGCAGTAGTTCTTAGATCATAATTTTACATATTATATATTTTTTTCATCAAAATCGGAGTACTTGAGCATTTAAGGGATAAAGGGTTCCCAACAGGTCTTCCGACTAAAAGGAGTACAATATCGATTCATTCGTAACAACTCACACTACAAATTTCAATACTAAAAGGTAGCCATTTTAATTTTGATTTTGTGAAAACAGGCCATAGCTAGACTTGTCATATCAAATATTACAGTAAAGCCCATACCAAAAATACCATATTTTTAAATATTTATATATAATAATAGACAATAAATGGAGGCGCTATTTTTCGTTATTTACGATCCACATTGGGGTAATAAATATTTTGATAAGTGTATAGCAGGTTGTAAAATTGTGTGCAATTTGAATGGCAGATTCATGGCATATTTGGGAAACGGCCAGAAAATAGACAGCTGTTGATACAAACACCACCTTTGTCTGTTTGAAATATGTTGAAAATATGTTTCGAAACTGCCTCGACCCTGCCAAGAATGTTGTCTGGCAACTCTATGAAATATACTCTTCAACATTATTTAAAAATAAATAGTCAACTCAATTTTTTGGAGGAATATCAAAAGGTGTTTTACTTTACCACAGGTGCTCCAATAAATTGCTTTGGGGTTGGGAATATAAATATTACCTTTACCGTTAACGTTCACTATTTAATACCGGTTGGTATATTGCAATAGAGTTATAGAAAAGAAGCTTTATTACTAAAAAATATTTTTTAAAAATCTTTTTTTATTAAATATAAAAAAAAAAAATCTTTTGAATTCATTTAATAAATTTGTATTGTTCGAATTAGAACTTAGTTAATTTATATAAAAAAAATAGATTTATATAAGAGCTGGATGCGCCTGATTTGCTCTAGTCTCTTTGCGTTGCTGGTTTAGTGAAATCATTTCACGGTAGAGCGAATAAATTACCAACCAATGATAGATTTGTAGAGCTGTAAATATAACAAATTGATTTTTTTAATATAATTGTATATTTTTTTTCTTTAAATTTCTGGTGTTCCGAACGGGAAATTTGTACGCCTAAAACTTTAATATCACGAAGTAAAATGAATGAATTTACTCTAATTTTTGTGCAACTAGTATTCGGACTAAATATCTGAAAAAAATTAGAGAATTAAATACGAAAGATTAAAAGGTATAAATTAAATAGTGATCTTTCCGGACGGCACAAAAACGGAAGTGTAAATGTCGAGGTTCATATGGAAATTTCAAAAATTCAGCAAATTTTCCGTAATAATTATTTTTTTGAATTATTTTAGAAAAAAGCTGAAATCATGTGCTTTATTTATATATTTACACCTTGTTACTAAAATTCACAGTTTTTTCATAATAAATCCAAGAAAAATTGCAGTCGCGACAAAAAGTTCCGTATAGAAATTATCACTTCGATTATTTTAATAAAAATACTTTTGGCGTACAATAGCATTTTTTTGAATTATCTCAGTATATAGCTGAGACAATTTTCTATATTTTTGTATATGTACACTTTGTTCGTAAAGTTTATAATTATTTCGTAATAAATCACACAATAATTCTTGACGTTTTGTATGAAAATTTGCACTATGATTTTTTGCTAAAAATAATTTTATTTCTGACAATATTACTAATCATTATTACGAATTAAAAAGTGATGTACGATATGAATTGGATTTTTAAGATTTTTTTTATACTTTTGATACTCAAAGTTATGGACGTGACAGATTTCAATTAGCTGGCAAAATTTTTCTTGAATTACTAGAAATATTTAATTAAATGACATTTGATAAAAAATAAATAATACAAATAACAAAGAGTCTTCTTACCGAAAAATATAACCGCTACAATGATAACTGCGAATTTTGCGTTAGTGTTCGGTATAATAACGAACAGCACACCGAGAACTGCAATAGCGCATACTAATCCGCTAGTGATGAGCCAAGGTAGTAGAAACTTCGGGCGATTCTTCAGAAATTAAAATAAAATTTGGTGTTTTTTGTTTTTAATAGTGAAATAAACAAAGAAATAAATACAGGAATAAATTGTGGTTTTACCTTCTTAATAGCTACAATTATGAGTGCTGATATAATCAGAGCGAAGACATACATTGCAAAACTAATACGAATTATCCAGCTGGCAGCTAAATACCGCTCACGTTCATCCTCAGCTTCAGGGTCATAATTTTCTTCAAGTTGCAAGCATTCAAAGATCGTTCGAAAGAAACCGCAAATACTGCTGACTATACCAAGCCAGCCAAAAACAAGACCGGCTGTTTTAAGTCTAATGCAGAAAAGGTAATTTTTCAACAGTACCATATTTTATTAAATTCTATATGAAAAAAACAAAAAGAAATAATATATTATTTTTATAAATTATAAAATAAAAAATATAAAAAATTATACGGCCATGTTTCGACCGAATTCCAAACGGTTTTGAATTGGATGTAACAATAAAAAATGTGTTTTTCAAACATGTGTAAATCGTTGAATTCAAAGCAAACGGATTGAATTCATTTAAAAAAAACATAATTTTTTACTGAGAAATAGCATTCAAAACCATTTATTTACAATTTTATATGAAATTCGATTGGAATTCTATCGAAAGTCAGAACATGACCGACAGCTTATTTTTTAAACATGCGTCTATGTTGATAGAAATTGGTTTGCTACCGAATTTGAGTTATACACAAAAACAACAAAAGTACAAATGTTTCAAAAAAAAAAAAAAATAATAATATTAATTCCAAAGACTGACCTTCGATAGAGACAAGATTAACTAAACACGTCCGATGCGAAGCAGATACACACAAAGACTGTGGCACAAAATAAAGACACAAAAACTATTTTACAGAGCATTAAACTGATTAGAAATTCAGAAGAGAATTCAATACATTTTTTGTTGGCTATTTATTTTTTTTTAAGTATATAATTAAACCGAAATGGTATATTACGTACACTCAAAATAATTTCTAAGTAGAACATTTTACGAAAAATTTTTTCATAGTTTTTAAATTCGTAAAGTACTCGAATAATTCGTAGAATACACGAAACTTGTTATTTCTATGTTTTTGCATTTTATTTTAATTGGTATCACGGTCGAAAACAGATAGCTATAAAATACAAATAATTTTAAAATGTGTTCTGTGTGAGTTCTTTTTGTGCTAAAAGTATCAAATCAGTGCATAATGTTTAATATTATTTTTTATGAATGAATCGTCATTTTCATCGATAGTTTTTTTAAATAAAAACTTTTATTTAATTGGTATCACTCAAATAAACTACAAAAAGGTTCAAAATGTGTTCTGTGTTAGTTCTGTTTGTGTCAAAAGTTCAAAAGTATTATAATTCATATCTTTATGAATCGTCATTTTCATCGTCATTTTTTTTAATGAACAAGGTGGTCGTGTATTTTACGAAAGATTCGTAAAATCTTTCATATGTTTCCTAAATGTACAAGTATTATCGTCAAAAGTACGAATCTTTCGTATAATGTACGAATCTATTCGTAAAAAGCTACACAAAAATAAATTACGAATCTTTCGTATTATGTACGAATGGATTTCGTAGATAAAATCAACGAATAGCTTTGTAAAATAAACAAATATTATTCGTAATTTTATCATAAATTTACTTTCGTGTATTTTACGAAACATTTCGTGGATAAATTTTACGAATTTTTCATAAAATACACGAACTAATTTGTGTATTTTAAACAGATTCTATTTAGAGTGTAGTTAAAGTATGCTTTTTTTAATTACATATTTTTCTTCTCATTACATAGCATTCTTTAGAAAACTTCTGGTTAATTTTTCAGTAAATTATATGTAATCTATATATATAAAACTCTTGGTCCGTATGTCAGTCTGTCAGTTTGTCGGTCTGTCTGTCTGTCTGTCTGTTTGTTCCAGCATCACGTTTAAACCAACTGTAATTTTGCACCAGGATACTATGGAGTCCGGAGGGTATCATAGGCTATATATGGGCGAGATTTGACAAAGGGGCGTGGCACCTCCCATACAACCTAAACTTTCAAAACGACATAACTCGGCACATACACAAGCTAAGAAGATGAAACAAAAACACAAATACAAAAAAAAAAACAAAAGCAAAAACACAAAAACAAAAGCAAACACAAAAGTAAAGGCACAAAACTTAAGCAATAACTTAAAAACAACAGAAAAAAAGTATAGAAAACAAAATCAACCACACTAAAATTCACCACACTAAAACTCACCACAGTAAAACTCACCACATTGAAACTCACCATACTAAAATTCACCACACTAACATTCACCACACTAAAACTCACCACACTAAACTCACCACAAAAATTCAACACACTAAAATTCACCACACTCAAATTCACCACACTCAAATTCACCACACTCAATTTCATCACACTAAAATTCACCACACTCAAATTCACCACACTAAAACTCACCACACTTACTCACCATTCTAAAAACTCACCATACTAAAATTCACCACACTAAAATTCATCACACTAAAACTCACCACACTAAAACTCACCACACTAAAATTCACCACACTAAAACTCACCACACTAAAACTCACCACAAAAATTCACCACTCTAAAATTCACCACACTAAAACTCACCACACTAAAATTAACCACACTCAAATTCACCACACTAAAATTCACCACACTCAAATTCACCACACTAAAACTCACCACACTGAAACTCACCACATTGAAACTCACCATACTAAAATTCACCACACTAAAATTCACCACGCTAAAACTCACCACACCAAAACTCACCACACTAAAACTCACCACAAAAATTCACTACACTAAAATTCACCACACTAAAACTCACCACACTCAAATTCAGCACACTCAATTTCATCACACTCAAATTCACCACACTAAAATTCACCACACTAAAACTCACCACACTAACTCACCACACTAACTCACCACACTAAAACTAACCACACTAAAACTTCTACTGGGAAAAACTCTACTGGAATAAATTCTACGGGAAAGAATTCTACTGGGAAGAATTCTACGGGGAAGCACAGTCTGAGAAAGGATTGAGAAAAGTTGTTTTAGCGGAGAATTAGTTTGGTTTTGGTTACTATATTTATAAAACCAATAAAAAATACGCCCACGGGTCCCTGAAATAAATAATAAAAATGTTGTTTATATTAATAAAATTGCTCAATAACCTTGCATTCACAAATTCTTTGCACGAGTCGTGTACGGGTCCAGCTAGTATATATATATATATATATATATATATATATATATGTATATATATATATAGAAATTTTTATAAACCTGAACATTTATCTTTTGACAGACACTGTGTTAAAAGGGCATATTTTAAAAATTAGAAGCAATAGAAAAAAAATATTGATTTTTTATATTTGCTTGTAGTATGCCCTGCGTAACCGTAATGCATTTTGTTATTTATTGTTAAACTTGAAAAAGAATCATTCAAAAATAATATAAAGAAATCAAAAAAAATAGAAATATTCCGGACATATTTCCGACAAACAGATAAATGGAAGTTAATGCTGAATCGAATTTTTATAAAATGTTATATTTTTGTTTTGGTAAAATATATAATTTTGAATAAGAAAAAAAATTATAAAATTTTTTTTTTTTGTTTTACATATGTAACAAAATATGTAAGAGCGACAAATAAAAATAGTTTTTCGATGACGTAAATATTTTATGACGTAATTATTATCTGCGTTTTTAAAAAAGTTCGTAAACATAAACAAAACAAATACAAACCATGTGCGAAAGCTGGTTCTCTCTCGCCACTGTGCCAGAGAGAGGTGCTTCTGCCACCGAGAGTGCGCGAATATTAACCATGTTGAGGGAGGCTCCCACCACATAATTTTTTAAATATGCCCTATCAACCCAGTTTCTTTCAAAAACTAAATGTTCAAATTTATAGAACCTTGTATATTTTATATATAACTGACTGTAAAATACCAGTGTTTGCCAGATTTTTTCTCAAAAATGCTAAGTAATACGAAATAAAATTAAATATATAATAAAAAAAGCATACTTTAAATATGGAGTATACAATTTCGGTTTAATTCTGTATCAAAAAAAAAAACAACGCAAAAAAAAATGTATCTACTCTCTTTTGAATTTTTTATTAGTTCTGTTCTCTTCAAAATTGTTTTTTTTCTAAATTGTTGCACAGTCTTCGAGTTTATTTACTCCGTGTCGGACGTGTTAGGTTGGTTTTGTCTTATCTATCGGAGGTCAGTCTTTAGTATTATATATATCATATTAAATAATTTATAATTTCTTAAAAAAACGAGATGGGAAAGTTAGGTCACATGGGTAAGTTCGGTCACATGGGGCGGATTTTTATAGTCGGTCGGGCCCGACTATGGAATACCCTACACCTTTGGTGGGAATATTAACCCTCAGAATATTATTCATATATCAGAAATGTACGTCTTATATTCACATAAATTAAAAAATTTATATAAAGTATAAAAAACTAAAAAAAAAAAAAATTGAAAAATATAATTGGGCGGACCACGCCTATATTTAAAATTTTGAAAGGCTAATATTTCATAGATTTGATTTTAATAATTTACGGATCAAATTTCCACTATGAAAACCCGGGATATAATGAAAAAAAAAAGTGGGCGGATTACGCCCATTTTTGGACCACATATGTTTAGGTGAATTCTAACAATACCTTTTAAATTTTATAACTATACCTTGAATACTTTTTTGTCTGAGGTCAAGTACCTGATAGCTTTTATTAGATTTCTATATTTAGACTTGACTCTCTCACTACTTTTCTCTTGATGTAGATTTTATTTAATAGAATTAAAATTAAAAAAAAAAAATGTCCACAAAAAAAGCATGCCACCATTTTGAACAAATTCGCAATATGACATACAAAACGAACATGTTTCTATTCCTGTTTAAATTTGTTGTCGCATAATAATACAGTTATTCTTATAGGAGCATTTATACTTCTAAAAATAGTAATAATGCAATATTTAAATGAATGGTATTGAAAGTTTCGAATACTATCAAATTAATTACAAAACTTTTAAATTAATATGAAAAACTATTAACACATGGACATTATAATTAATGGTCGTACCATTAAATACTTAATGGGACAAATTGTTCTGAGTGTATACATAAAGAATGTGCTCTCTCTCTTTGTGGTGACTTTGTTCTAGCACTCATACTATATTAGATACACTCTCTAATTTGCTCCGGCTTTCATTGCCTCTTTTTATATTAACATCTTTTAAACAATCGTAATGATTCCTTTTCTTTTAATTTTACTTTTTTTTTGTTTTTGTGGGATAAAATAGAGCCACAGCACTCAGACAGGATTATCTCCATTGTGATGTGACCCAGCTCCCATGTTTTTAATGATATTTCTTAGATTCATTGTTGAATTTAAGAAGACTATTGTGTGATAAAGAGTGAAGCTGATCCTCTCTCATCACGTCTGTGCCAGAGATCTGCCTTCTAATTCTAGAAAATTCTAATTAAACACAAATTTCTATTTCATTTTTTGGAATTTACCATCTAATGTTATGATTTTTAATAAGGAGGTGGACTTATGTTTTCGGATCAAGGACAAATTGTTATTTAATGTAAGACCTACAAATTTATTATGTCCCTTAATGGTTGGAAAAATATTATTTTGAGTATTTTAAATAAATTTAAATTTTGAAACTAAAAATACCAATGACAAACATTTAGTAAAAAAATGGTCAACATTAAAAAAAATATCGAAAATAATATAACACCGTGCTACAAAAATCAAAAAAATTGTGCACACTAAAAAAATCGATATGTACGAAAACTAGAGACCAATCCAATGATATGTGCGTTTACCATTTTTCTGGATCAATTCGTTTGCGGTATTAAAATGCATTTCAAATGCAAGTGTATACCATATTTGGAAATAATTTCAAAAAATATATTTTTTGCATCACTTTCAAAAACAATTGAATGAATCTTGTAGCAGTGACCCCAATCATCATGAATTCGAAAACCGCTTAGCGATATCAATTCGCATCCGGGTTTTACTTGCATTTGAAGTGCAACTGCATATCACTTTTTAATATTTAAAAAAAAAATAAATTCAACCTCATAAATGATGAATTCAAAATACGATTCGCGATATTCGCGATTACGTATAAAATAAATACTATTGATGTTATATTGAATGTTATAATGATGGTTTTAAAATCTAATGTTATTCACAACGAGAATTTATTGATTTATTAAATACAAGTAAAACCCGTATTCGAATTGATATCGCGAATCGGTTTTCGAATTCATCATCTGTGAGCTTCTGCTACAAGATCCCATCCATGATTTTTAAAAGTGATGCAAAAAAATATAAATTTTCTAAATATTAAGAAGTGATATGCACTTCAAATGCATGTAAAACCCGTATAGGAATTGATATCGCAAAGCGGTTTTCGACTTCTTCATGTGTGAGGTTTCTCCTATAAGATCCTATCCATGGTTTTTAAAAGTGACGCAAAAAAATATAAAATTTTCTAAATATTAAAAAGTGATATGTAATTGCATTTCAAATGCATATAAAATCCGCATAAGAATTGATATCGCAAAGCTGTTTTCGCATTCATCATCTGTGAGGTTTTTGCTACAAGATCCCATCCTTGCTTTTTAAAAGTGACGCAAAAAAATATAAATTTTTCTAAATATTAAAAAGTGATATGCAGTTGCACTTCAAATGCAAGTAAAAACAGGACCATTTTCAGTAAATTGGGGAATTTCGTTAAGAATATCGGGGACAATATGAGTTGGCATCACTGACAAGCATTGTGCTGAGGCAGCAATACAACAACAACAAAACACACTCACATGCTTAGTATAGACATTGCAACAACAACAACCACAGTAGCTGCGCATAGGGATGTCCGATGTTTTAAAAACACTTAATATGTTGCTTCGATACATCGATGTTTTCCGATGTCGATGTAGTTTTTCGATGCATCGAATCACTGTTAAATTCATATTTGCAAATTGGAACTAGCTAAATTTATTTAAATTTCACTATTTATGGAAATCTATTTGAAATTAATTACCATTTACTGCATACATGGTTATCGTGTTTCTCTCAAAATGACATAACATGGACTTAACCATTTTTGATTTTCAACGCCTTAATTATTATGTATAATAAAAAAAAGTTTCAAGTGAATTACTTATTTATTTGAACCTAATATATTTGACATAAAATCTTTGGCCCTATCTGCTTTGCTAACGAGTATCGAATCAGGATTAACCACGAGCTGTATGAGTTCTTCGACGACATTGACATAGTCAAGCGCATCAAGATCCAGCGGCTTCGCTGGCTAGGTCATGTCGAACGAATGGATGAAAACACTCCAGCCAAGAAGGTGTTTGAATCGAAACTCGAAGGTGGACAGCGTAGAAGAGGGCGTCCAAATCTGCGTTGGAAAGACCAAGTTGAGGACAACCTGACAACGCTTGGTATTTCTAACTGGCGTCAGCGCGCGCAAAGCAGATCCGACTGGCGCGGCTTCATCTCAGCGGCCAAAACCGACCCACGGTTGTAAGGGCCATTTAAGTAAGTAAGTAATATTTGACATATAACATCTTTTAAAATCTTCATCAAAATTTTAATTATTTACCTAATAATTTTTCATTCGATGCATCGAAAACATCGATATTTTGGTTGAATACATCGGAAAACATCGATGTAACGAGTCGATGTATTATATCGACCAAAACATCGTTTTTTTTTTAGATGGACATCCCTAGCTGCGCAGTCGACCTACCACAGAAACTACACTAAGACGCAGATTTGAAGCATATGAGAGCGTCGATATTTCAGAATGAAAGCAGTTCGATTCTAACAAGCAAATTAGCTAGTAGTCAGCGGCCCTTTCATCCACAAGTTGAAAAATTATATTGGCGAACCTTCCATTCCCAAATATAAAGTATACTGGTGGACCCTCAGTTTAAAAAATTAAGTTTTTTTACATCGATTTATTATATGTCATATCAACAGTTTCCGTCGCACAATGTTGGAATTTATAAAAGTTTACTGAAAAATATTTGAAATATGTATCCGTGAAAAAACATCTTGAGTTAAAATACTAAAAAATTTCAACAAATCAATTGCTTGAATTATATTTTAATCAATATTTAAAACTGACTGGATTAGAATAATTTCTTATTTATAATGTGGAAAGTATAAATTATAAATCTATGGTTTCTTGCTTAGGATTAGAACCATCCGGCATAAGTGATGTATTGACTGGATCTATAATGGTACCTTTAACTTGTTCGATTTCAGCCGACATTTCCTTGTAAAGTACATATATAGCAAACCAGTGATAGATGCCGCAGCCTGTAATGAAATTAAATTATTTGAAATCGCGAGACAAAATTTCTGATATTTTTCAGGAATATTTCGGTAGTTTGTTGGAAACATATAGCGGCCAATATTTTTGGCTATTTAGAAACAGTGAAAGTTGGATTTTGTATTAAAAACTGTCTATTTACTGTTGGGTTTGAAAAATTGTCCAGCAGTCTAATTAGTTGCGTTATGTTTTCAGGTATTTGGAATGTATTTGGATAGCGTATTGCAGTTTAAACAATTTTTTGAAATTTTAGAGGCAGATTCAAGGCATGTTTTAGGAATACGAAAAAAATGCAGTTTTTGATACAAATTCCACATTTGTCTGTTTGAAATATTTTGATAAAATGCTTTTCAACTGTAGTGAGCCTGCGCAAAATTTTGTCTTGGTGAATTATAAAAACAGATTCCCGGCATATTTCGATAATATGCAGTTTTTGCTACAAACTTCGCCTTTGCCTATTTTAAATTTTCCAATCAAATGTTTCTCAACTTCTAGGAGCCTTCCAAATACCTATCAAAATAAATTCACTGAGCTGAAAAAATAAACAAAAATTTTGTCTGGCCAGATAATAAAATTATGTGTAGTTTTTCAGTACGTAGAGTATTTAATAAAATCTGCTAAAAATGCTATTTAAATTTTTAAATAGAATAATTTTTAGTGAAAAATGAAATTTTAGTGCAAAATGAAATAGGATTTACTGATGTTGACTTTTGTATATTTTTGGATTTTTTTGTTGTTGTAAAAAATAGATAAAAGATTTCAATTTTTGGCGGCAAAAATCTGCGAACAGAAATACCTTAAATACCATAAATAGAGCAAATTGACACTGAGAGAGAGAATTGACAGAACATAGCAACAAAGAGCGTAACTAAAAAATATCAATTAGATACGAGAACTCACCAGATATATTTGGACAACCTTAAACTTGAAAACATTGACCCCACTCACATTAAATTATTTGTTTTTTATTTTTTTAATAGCACCCGATAGCGTTACGCTAGATAGCAAAATATTTATGTTATTCTCATCATGTTCTTAAATTGTTTTTGTTATTTTTTCTTTTGGAGTAAAGGTTGTCTTTTTTTTTTTTTTTTTGATAATTTTGACAAAATATATATTCAAATTATTTAAGAATTTTATTAATTTATTAATTAGTTATTATTTTTTCTATCAATTCCCGATACAGAGCTAATAGTAAAAAGACGTGACTATCGGCATTTGCTCTACTGCATACATTTAGTGTTATTTAAATGAATGGTATAATTTTATGCCACGCAATACATCAAAAATGGTATTGAAAGTGACCCTACAAAATATAAAAAAATATATACTCTTCAGATTATATTTGTGCATACTTCCATGCTTGATATAAATAAATATACTCAGAGATGTTTTTAGATATATTTTTGATTTTCACAGTTTTCGATCAAAGTAAGAAAATTTTCCGAAAAACACATATTTTAAAAGCGACAGCCCTTAACAGATGTTGTGAATATTTGAATAAAAACTTGCTATTGCTTTACCAAGACTTGGACCTTCATTTAATTGTAAAATAAAAAAAAAACTGAATTTTAAAAAAACCTTTACCAAATACAAACATCCCTAGTAGAAATTTACCCGATGTGCCATCGGGAAATGATCGGGTTTTCGTTTCGTTTTCGTTGGGTAAGCCCTATTAGAAAAAATATGATCATTGTCTTTGCATGCCCTTATCATGCTTACCATAGCAGGGTTTACATTATCTAAACAGTCAATGTTCCCGATCATAGCTACATTACTTGTTCCTCATAACGAAATTAGCATCAGTCAATGATCGAGATTAATGAGAGAAACCCTTTTATGCTCGGGCTCAGACAAGGGAATTGTCGGATAAATATTGAAATGGGGAATTGCTCGATCAGTACATGATCATGGCCTGAGGTCAATACATGCTCAGGACACTGCGTTACAAGGACATTATGGGCATCGTCATATCCCGATCATCTCAAATAATGACATGATCACTTCATGACCATGGCCCTACTAAAATTTCTACTAGGGATACAACATTTTTGAATAAAATATTTATTTTGAAGTGTCAATTGACTTAAGTTTGCAATAGTGGAGCAAATAAATACACAAATATTTTACAACAAAACTTTGGATTTCTCTTAATTGAAGTATTATCTATTGATTGGCATTAACCTTTTTAGCAGATTAATACTTTTGTTTTTGTCAATTTTGGCCACTAGTGCAACACTGTTAGGCGGAGAGTGAACAGTGCTGCCCAATTTGTCATTTTCTGGCGAGATGTAGTCATTTTTTGAATTTGGTAGCTATAAAATTTTGAAAATACTAATAGCCGAAAATTTAGCCACTTCTTATTTTATATTAGCCAATATAGATATTTTTGTTGGATTTTATTGAATTGTTTTTGAAACATGATATCATTGTAAAATATGTTGTTTCTTTTTTTTTTAATAAATCAAAGGTTTTTACTGAATCTACATAAATAGATGAAGTCGGTGGGCGGATTCCACAACTTTGAAAAATGCGGTGCACACGATATTTTGGGAACATAGCAATCAATTGTAGCGTCGGCAGCTCGTCTGGTTAGTGCGTTGGATTACTAGCGAAAAGTCGCTGGTGCGTTCGACTACGAGCCGAAAGGTCCGCGGTTCGATCCCCATCGACTGCCAACATCTTTTTCATAGAACACATTTTTCTATGCGACACTACCTCTCGGTAGTAAATGGCAAACCTACGAGAGTAAAACATTGTCTAAGAAAAGCTCTCACCCGCCGTTCGGATTCGGAAAGAAACTGTAGGTCCCACCAATTTGAGTACAAATGGTGAGAGAACTCGGCCGAAGTTCTATACAGGACGTAAACTATTATTTTTTTTTCAAATTTTCGGAATCTGCCCCTAAAACGGCAAAAATAAATCATTCGTTTTCAAAATAACTACAGAATACATTAAATTCAAATGCAGATGTAGAATTTGTCTTACAGAATTTAAAAACAATATAGTATGTAATAAATTTTTACAAATTAACCAATTAACGCTTAGCCTAGTAGAACTGAACTGATCATGTCATTATTTGAGATGATCGGGATATGACGAGGCCCACGATGTCCTTGTAACGCAGTGTCCTGATCATGTACTCACCTCAGGCAATGATCATGTACTGATCGGGTAATTCCCCATATCATTATTTATCTGACTATTGCCTTGTTAAAACATGAGCATACGAAAGCACTACAAATACCCGATGAAATAAAATATCATACCTCATTGAAACCTGATCATTGCCCGATGAAAATTTCTTTATGAGGAACAACTAATGTAGCTTTGATCGGGACCATTGGCTGTTTAGATAATGTAAACCCTGCTATGGTGAGCATGATAAGGGCATGACAAGACAATGATCATATTTGCTCTAATGGGGGTTACCTGACGAAACTCCGATCATTTCCCGTTGGCGCATCGGGCAAATTTCCACTAGGGTAGTGAATGCTCCATATTTGTGCAATGAAAGGTGTTGATCTTAAGAAAAGATTATAGGTCAAAGGGAGGAGAAAAGTTGCAGTAGTGTCGGTTTTCTAAAGGCATAAAATAAGAAGAGCAAAGTGAATAAAAGAACGGATGCACCAGGGTTTCATTTTGAGTGTATATAGGGTAGTTTATTAATTAAACCTCCAAAGCATCATTTACCCGTTATGTTACCCAATATAATTATGTTATCCACTTTAAATTTTTACCTATTTAGATTTTTGTTCGACACTTTTTTCAGAAAAAAGACCAATCATGAATAAAATATTCGTTCCGAATTTTTTATTTCGGTAATATTTTGTATAAAAATGCAATAAAAAATATATTTACGTGCATTTCAAATGAATTACCCGAACTGGAATTTTACCCATTGCAAAAAATAATTATCCCAATTTAATTTATTTTCTAGCAAAATGCAACACTGGCCTACCAAGAGCTATTTTCCACAAAGAAAGAGATGGAGTGTCAGACAAGCACACTACGTGAGAGCACAAACATGAAATGTTGTAAATGGATTTTATGCTTCGAATTATACAAAATATTTTGTAAATACAAAAATAGCAATAAAGCATATCGTCACTGTCATGCCAAAGGGCCGAATGTGCATTTTTATAAATGTTGAGAAATCAAATTTTAAAGTTTGAAGTGCTTTAAAAATAAGAAAAATTTAGTTTTTTTCCAATTTTCCAAAATTCCAATCTGTTATTTTGGTTTATTCATGAATTATTATAACGTATATAAAATATCTTTGGATTTGGACAACTTACTGAATTATAAATACGAATTTTGTGAGGCTATATCCTGACCAAAACGCAAATATTTTTGTTTTTTATGCTATAACTTTTTATTCGCTCAAAATAAAATAATGATGTAAAGGAATTAATTGTTTGTTTTTAAAGCACCTATTTATTGGCATCATTATTTAAAAATATTTTTCCAAACATTAATTTGCCATTTGTTATTTGCAGGAATTTTTTTTTTGGCAAATTTAAATAATGATGCCAATCGATAGGTGCTTTAAAAACAGACAATTAATACCTTTAAACTACTATTTTATCTTGCACGAATAAAAAGTTATAGCAAAAAAACGAAGAAATTGGAAAAATTGAAAATCTTGTCATGCCAAAAGGGCGAATCTTTCCTTTTTCGCCATAATTATTTATTGGTACGAGATAAAATAGTGGTGTAAAGAACATTTATTGTTTGTTTTTAAAGCACCTATCGATCTGCATCATTAATTAAAAACATTTTCCTGCAAATAACAAAAATTCGAAAAATTGAAAATCTTGTCATGCCAAAAGAGCGAATCTTTTCTTTTTTTTGCTATAACTCTTACAAGATAAAATAGTAGTGTAAAGGCATTTATTGTTTGTTTTTAAAGCACCTATCGATCTGCATCATTAATTAAAAATATTTTGTCAAACATTAATTTGCCATTTGTTATTTGCAGGAAAAAATGTTTGGCAAAATATTTTTAAATAATGATGCAGATCGATAGGTGCTTTAAAAACAAACAATATTTTATCTCGTACCAATAAATAGTTATGGCGAAAAAGGAAAGATTCGCCCTTTTGGCATGACAAGATTTTCAATTTTTCAAATTCGCCCTTTTGGTTTTGACTTTTGTGGCTAGAAATATCCAACAAAACGACACGCGATTTTAGCACAGTATACTTGAGGAAAAAATATATTCAAAAAGGTAAAAAAAACGCAAATGCCAAAAATTGCAGATTCGCCCCTTTGGCATGATAGTGACGATATGTTTTAAAACGGTAGAAAGCACGTAATTTGTATATGGGTGATTCCACGTCAGATCAACCGAAGGTTTGGTAGCACCATCTCAGAAATTAATGAAATTTGGTTGCAAAATTTCAGTTTCCTAACTGCAGTGGTTTCAGAGATATGAGTCCTTGAAATATGAAAAACTCACAAAAAATGCACAAAGTTGCACTAGCTTAACTTACTGTAACTCAGTAAATAGTTAACTTACGGAAACCATTTAAACGACCATGTAAAGGTTATAAAACTGAGCAAAAGTGAAATATTAAAATTTTTAATATTAGGGCGACTATAGGTAGATATTAATCATAATATTATTAAAAAAAGATTATCTCAATAACTCCCTTTTTTAAAAATTTTAAAAAAATATATGTTAAAGAGTATCCTTTTGCTAATAAACTGTCAAAATTTCAGAATGGTGTTCGGGCTTGTTCTGAAGTTATTAATAAAAATGTTTTATAAAGTAGAAATTTTCATATGAAATTTTTATTACAAAATTTTGTAATTATTTTCTTTGTAATGTTATTAAACTATAAAAGCCAATAAAATTTATGTTATAGCTTTTAAAAAGAATAATTAATTTGGGGTGACCATATTTGTTAAGTGACCAACCGTAAATATAGACCATTGGCTGAATTTTACTTTTGCAGCCGAAGTGAAATATTTTTTCTTTTTCAAACTATCCCCTCTGTTTGGATTCAAAAGTAAAATAAATATGTAAATTAGGGTGCGGTCGGCCCTGTGGTACCCTAGAAAAATCGAAAAACTTTACACCCACCTATATGAACATATCGGTACTAATGAAAGGTAATGATCTCACCATTGTGAATATGTACTAATTGTCATGAAAATGGTACCGCAGTGAACTCGGTATCTTTTTAGAATTAACACCTTCGTTTTTTTATACAGTCAGTTCAGGACTATACATTATTTGTTTATTAAATAGACTTAGTTGTTATTTCAAAAAAGGGATCAAAGTCACTACGGTTATCGGGCTAGGAAAATAATTTTATTTTTATTTTATTTTTTATTTTTATTTTTATTTTTATATTTTATTTTCAATTTTTTTTATTTTGGTTTATTCATCAATTATTACAACGTATGTAAAATATTCTTTGGATTTGGACAACTTACGAATTATAAATACGGATTTTGAGTGGCTATATCCTGATCAAAACGCAAATATTTTTGTTTTTCTGCCATAACTATTCATGGGTACAAGATCAAATAGTGATGTAAAGGCAATAATTGTTCGTTTTTAATGCAGCTTTCGATTGGCGTCATTATTTAAAAAAAATGTTTAAATAATTTTTCGAATTTGCAAGAAAAATATTTGGAAAATTATTTTTAAATAATGATGCCAATCCATAGGTGCATTAAAAAAATGCATTTACACCACTATTTTATCTTGTAGCAAAAAGAAGTTATCGCTCGCAAGTAGAAAAATTTTAAATCTTGTAATATTTTGGTTTTTAACCATAACTTTTTATTGGTGCAAGATAGAATAGTAGTGTTGAGCAATTAATTGTTTGTTTTTAAAGAACCCATCGGTTGACATTATTTTTTTTTTTAATAAATTATCGAATTTTTGTTATTAGCAAGAAAATTATTTTTAAATAATTATGCCAATCGATAGGTGCTTTAAAAACAAACAATTCAAGTCTTTACACCATTATTTTATCTTGTACCAGTAAAAAGTTATGTCAAAAAATCGAAAAAATTCGCCCTTTTGACATGACAAGATTTTCAATTATTTAAATTCGCCCTTTTTGGTTTTGTGTTTTGTTACTAGAAGTATCCAACAAAACCATGCACTATTTAGGCACAGTATACTTAAGGAAAAAACCACATTCAAAATTGTAAAAAAAGCAAATGTCAAAAATTACCTTTGAAGATGTTATCTAATAGGCATACGAATTTGTGATTCTCTAGCGGGTATAATTTATCCAATGATTCTTTAATAATTTTTTTCCTATTTTGTATACGATATAACCATTTGTAGACGTCTTCCATATAAGTTACTTAAATAACCCTTAAATGCTGACGGTTTCTTGAAAGATACAACCATTAAAAAAAAACCCACGACTTTATTAAAAGTCCAAATGAAAAGTTTTAAAATCCAACATATTTAGAAAACTCGAGGACATTTTTTAAAAATTATAATGTTTTTAAAATTTATCGATATGTATGTAAAATTTACGGTCAAAGTTAAAAAATATTTTTATCAAAAATTAAATAAATTTGAATTTTTACCGTGTAAAATCTCTAAGTATAAATTAAATATTGTTAAAGAAAAAATACTAGGTAATGTAAAAACATATCATTAAGCGATACCAATTCACATAAAAAAAATTGTCGCGAAATCTGATCACAAAACGATATTTAGTGGTTGTATCTTTAAAGATACACGGAGCACTCCCCCATAATTCAACAATGCGTTATTGTTTGAATTTTGCTATGATTTGTTCTTTATTTTCATTAACAGCTTATGCTTTGAACAAGCAGGTTCACTATTTTTGAGCGTATGTTGAACATTCGTTTTGTATTTTTATTCTTTTCTGGATAGATTTATATATAATATTGATTTTTATATTACATTGTTTTATATGTTATTGATTTTAAATAGATTTAATAACTTAGTTCTCTAAACAAAAATGTCAGGTTTTTTAAGGGTTGGTAGAGTCAAAATGACTGATGAAGAAGTATGCGATTTATTGTGCAATAGGGAAGATATAGCTTACGATAGCGTAGACGATAGCGTAGACGATAGCGTAGACGATAGCGTAGACGATAGCGATTTGGACATTGATGATGTATCAAATCCCACTGGAAGGGACAAAGGTTTCAAAGACGCAACTAATATCCAATTGGTTATCGATGAAAACAGTTCCGATAACGAAAGTGAGAATGATATGGACATGGATGCATCCATTCATGATTCTTTTATCAGAATGATAAATGATGATCAGAAATATCCGATAGATGTTGATATTGTGTCTTCTGAATCGCTTGATTTAACTCCGTCCACATCCATTTCTCAATCTCGTACGGCCAGTTCGACAAATATTTGAAAATCATTTTCCTCGCAATTTAGTGGGGTAGCTATACATTCCAAATCTTCTGAATTTGAGAAGGTGTTGTGGAAAAAAGGCAGTCTTGAACTGAATGACAAGCAAGTTTACTTTGGTGGAGATCGAAGTTTTTCGGAAAGTATAAGTAGTCTGGAAACTCCATTTCAAGTTTGGAGATATTTATTTCCGCAATTATTGGAGGAAAAAATAGTGATGGAGACTCTTAAATATGCTGGAATAAACCAACCTTCCGATTTCAAAGTATTGGACCTGCGTAAATTTATCGGAATTCTTTTCTATATGACATACCATATACTTCCCAACTCGAGAGACTATTGGTCTGCAAAAGATAACCGTTGCGTAAATGTTATAAAAAGTCAAATGACTAGAAGACGCTTTGAAAAAATTCGGGAAGTACTTCATTTCAATGATAGAGATAAAATGCCTGATCGAAATGATCCTAACCGCGACACGCTTTATCTAATTCGTCCTCTTATTGATACCCTGAATAAAACGTTTACCAGCGTAACAAAATTAGACAGATTATGTGTGGATGAGCAAATGTGTTCCACTAAAATGGGAAGCAATATTTGCCTAACAAACCAAAAAAATGGGGTTTCAAATTTTATGTTATATGTGATACTATGGGATTCGCTTACAATTTTGAGATATATTACAGGAGCAACTGAAATACTTGCTGAAGGAGAACCAGATCTTCAGTCCTCCGCGAATATAGTTGTCAGAATGCTACGTAAAGTTCCTCGGTTTCAAAACCATATTATCTACTTTGATAATTTTTTTACAACTGTGCCATTATTGGTATATTTGCGAACACAGGGTATACTTGGTGTAGGTACTATCAGACGCAACAGAATTGAAAATTGTAAGCTCCCTGATGAAAAAGTAATGATGAAATTGGAACGTGGAACGAGTCAAGAGTTTATTGCCAATATTTATGGAGTAGATGTTACTACTCTGTCATGGAAAGACAATCGAATTGTCAATCTAATTTCGACTTATGTCGGCACCAAACCGATATTAGATATTAATAACCCCGTGATGGAACCGGTTACAATAACACGATTTGACAAAAAAGATAAATCTATCAAACATACCATGCCCACAAATCATTAAAGATGGGCGGAGTTGATTTGATGGACAGCGCAATGAACCGACACAAAATAATGATGAAAAGCCGAAAGTGGACTACCAGAGTATTTTATCATCTTCTTGATATGACCTGTGTAAATGCGTGGATATTACATAAAAGAATAAACAAAGATAGACAAGTACCGGAAATGAGATTGGTGGATTTCAAGCTAGAGGTTGCTGATGCATTGTTTTCCCACAATACAAAAGCTGCTCCTGAACGTGGTCGCCCTAAACTTGAAAAACAATTGCTAGAAAAACGTAAAAAAGCGAATGCACAACCAGCACCTCCCAAGGACACTAGACTGGATATGATTGATCATTGGACAACGGTGGATAAAAAAGGAAGATGTAAGATGCCCAATTGCTCAGGACAAACTAAGATGTTTTGATCAAAATGTAAGATAAATTTATGTTTAACTTCTGAAAACAAATGTTTTTATGACCATCATCACTTTTAAGTATTTTATGTATAATTTTTGTATAATTTTCATATTATTTATATAATTATGAATGAATTTAATGAATTTATGTTCGTTTTTAATTATAAATTTAACATTCCAAACAATAAAAACCTTTGAAAACACATGAATTATGGCTTTATTTTACTTCGGCTGCGTTTCATATGAAACATACAATACGGGTGAGTGCTTAGTGTACCTATCTTTAAAGATACAACCACTTTTTTATAAATAACTTAAAAAAAAAAAATGTTGTTCGAAAAATGTGGTACGCAGTAGTTCTTAGATCATAATTTTACATATTATATATTTTTTTCATCAAAATCGGAGTACTTGAGCATTTAAGGGATAAAGGGTTCCCAACAGGTCTTCCGACTAAAAGGAGTACAATATCGATTCATTCGTAACAACTCACACTACAAATTTCAATACTAAAAGGTAGCCATTTTAATTTTGATTTTGTGAAAACAGGCCATAGCTAGACTTGTCATATCAAATATTACAGTAAAGCCCATACCAAAAATACCATATTTTTAAATATTTATATATAATAATAGACAATAAATGGAGGCGCTATTTTTCGTTATTTACGATCCACATTGGGGTAATAAATATTTTGATAAGTGTATAGCAGGTTGTAAAATTGTGTGCAATTTGAATGGCAGATTCATGGCATATTTGGGAAACGGCCAGAAAATAGACAGCTGTTGATACAAACACCACCTTTGTCTGTTTGAAATATGTTGAAAATATGTTTCGAAACTGCCTCGACCCTGCCAAGAATGTTGTCTGGCAACTCTATGAAATATACTCTTCAACATTATTTAAAAATAAATAGTCAACTCAATTTTTTGGAGGAATATCAAAAGGTGTTTTACTTTACCACAGGTGCTCCAATAAATTGCTTTGGGGTTGGGAATATAAATATTACCTTTACCGTTAACGTTCACTATTTAATACCGGTTGGTATATTGCAATAGAGTTATAGAAAAGAAGCTTTATTACTAAAAAATATTTTTTAAAAATCTTTTTTTATTAAATATAAAAAAAAAAAATCTTTTGAATTCATTTAATAAATTTGTATTGTTCGAATTAGAACTTAGTTAATTTATATAAAAAAAATAGATTTATATAAGAGCTGGATGCGCCTGATTTGCTCTAGTCTCTTTGCGTTGCTGGTTTAGTGAAATCATTTCACGGTAGAGCGAATAAATTACCAACCAATGATAGATTTGTAGAGCTGTAAATATAACAAATTGATTTTTTTAATATAATTGTATATTTTTTTTCTTTAAATTTCTGGTGTTCCGAACGGGAAATTTGTACGCCTAAAACTTTAATATCACGAAGTAAAATGAATGAATTTACTCTAATTTTTGTGCAACTAGTATTCGGACTAAATATCTGAAAAAAATTAGAGAATTAAATACGAAAGATTAAAAGGTATAAATTAAATAGTGATCTTTCCGGACGGCACAAAAACGGAAGTGTAAATGTCGAGGTTCATATGGAAATTTCAAAAATTCAGCAAATTTTCCGTAATAATTATTTTTTTGAATTATTTTAGAAAAAAGCTGAAATCATGTGCTTTATTTATATATTTACACCTTGTTACTAAAATTCACAGTTTTTTCATAATAAATCCAAGAAAAATTGCAGTCGCGACAAAAAGTTCCGTATAGAAATTATCACTTCGATTATTTTAATAAAAATACTTTTGGCGTACAATAGCATTTTTTTGAATTATCTCAGTATATAGCTGAGACAATTTTCTATATTTTTGTATATGTACACTTTGTTCGTAAAGTTTATAATTATTTCGTAATAAATCACACAATAATTCTTGACGTTTTGTATGAAAATTTGCACTATGATTTTTTGCTAAAAATAATTTTATTTCTGACAATATTACTAATCATTATTACGAATTAAAAAGTGATGTACGATATGAATTGGATTTTTAAGATTTTTTTTATACTTTTGATACTCAAAGTTATGGACGTGACAGATTTCAATTAGCTGGCAAAATTTTTCTTGAATTACTAGAAATATTTAATTAAATGACATTTGATAAAAAATAAATAATACAAATAACAAAGAGTCTTCTTACCGAAAAATATAACCGCTACAATGATAACTGCGAATTTTGCGTTAGTGTTCGGTATAATAACGAACAGCACACCGAGAACTGCAATAGCGCATACTAATCCGCTAGTGATGAGCCAAGGTAGTAGAAACTTCGGGCGATTCTACAGAAATTAAAATAAAATTTGGTGTTTTTTGTTTTTAATAGTGAAATAAACAAAGAAATAAATAAAGGTATAAATTGTGGTTTTACCTTCTTAATAGCTACAATTATGAGTGCTGATATAATCAGAGCGAAGACATAAACTGCAAAACTAATACGAATTATCCAGCTGGCAGCTAAATACCGCTCACGTTCATCCTCAGCTTCAGGATCATAATTTTCTTCAAGTTGCAAGCATTCAAAGATCGTTCGAAAGAAACCGCAAATACTGCTGACTATACCAAGCCAGCCAAAAACAAGACCGGCTGTTTTAAGTCTAATGCAGAAAAGGTAATTTTTCAACAGTGCCATATTTTATTAAATTCTATATGAAAAAAAACAAAAAGAAATAATATATTATTTTTATAAATTATAAAATAAAAAAATATAAAAAATTATACGGCCATATTTCGACCGAATTCCAAACGGTTTTAAATTGGATGTCACAATAAAAAAATGTGTTTTTCAAACATGTGTAAATCGTTGAATTCAAAGCAAACGGATTGAATTCATTAAAAAAAAACATTATTTATTACTGAGAAATAGCATTCAAAACCATTTATTTACAATTTTATATGAAATTCGATTGAAATTCTATCGAAAGTCAGAACATGACCGATAGCTTATTTTTTAAACATGCGTCTATTTTGATATAAATTGGTTTGCTACCGAATTTGAGTTATACACAAAAACAACAAAAGTACAAATGTTTCAAAAAAAAAAAAATAATAATAATATTAATTCCAAAGACTGACCTTCGATAGAGACAAGATTAACTAAACACGTCCGATGCGAAGCAGATACACACAAAGACTGTGGCACAAAATAAAGACACAAAAACTATTTTACAGAGCATTAAACTGATTAGAAATTCAGAAGAGAATTCAATACATTTTTTGTTGGCAATTTATTTTTTTTTACACTCACGTACACTCAAAATAATTTCTAAGTAGGACAGTTTACGAATTTTTTTTTCATAATTTTTAAATTCGTAAAGTACTCGAATAATTCGTAGAATACACGAAACATTTGTTTTTTCTATGTTTTTGCATTTTATTTTAATTGGTATCACGGTCGAAAACAGATAGCTATAAAATATAAATAATTTTAAAACGTGTTCTGCGTGAGTTCTTTTTGTGCTATAAGTATCAAATCAGTGCATAATGTTTAATATTATTTTTTATGAATGAATCGTCATTTTCGTCGATAGTTTTTTAAACAAAAACTTTTATTTAATTGGTATCGCGTGCTCAAATATACTACAAAAAGTTTCAAAATGCGTTCTGTGTTTGTTCTGTTTGTGTCAAAAGTTCAAAAGTATTATAATTCATATCTTTATGAATCGTCATTTTCATCGTCATTTTTTTTAATGAACAAGGTGGTCGTGTATTTTACGAAAGATTCGTAAAATCTTTCATATGTTTCCTAAATGTACAAGTATTATCGTCAAAAGTACGAATCTTTCGTATAATGTACGAATCTATTCGTAAAAAGGTACACAAAAATAAATTACGAATCTTTCGTATTATGTATTATGGCTTTCGTAGATAAAATCAACGAATAGCTTTGTAAAATAAACAAATATTATTCGTAATTTTATCATAAATTTACTTTCGTGTATTTTACGAAACATTTCGTGGATAAATTTTACCAATTTTTCATAAAATACACGAACAAATTTGTGTATTTTAAACAGATTCTATTTTGAGTGTAGTTAAAGTATGCTTTTTTTAATTACATATTTTTCTTATCATTACATGGTATTCTTTAGAAAACTTCTGGTTAATTTTTCAGTAAATTATATGTAATCTATATATATAAAACTCATGGTCCGTCTGTCAGTCTGTCGGTCTGTCGATCTGTCTGTCTGTCTGTCTGTCGGTCTGTCTGTTTGTTCCAGCATCACGACTAAACCACTGAACCGATTCAACTGAAATTTGCACCAGGATACTATGGAGTCCGGAGGGTATCATAGGCAATATATGGGCGGGATTTGACAAAGGGGCGTGGCACCTCCCATACAACTTAAACTTTCAAAACGACATAACTCGGCACATACACAAGCTAAGAAGATGAAACAAAAACACAAATACAAAACAAAAAACAAAAGCAAAAACACAAAAACAAAAGCAAAAACAAAAGTAAAAGCACAAAACTTAAGCAATAACTCAAAAACAACAGAAAAAAAAGTATAGAAAACAAAATCAACCACACTAAAATTCACCACACTAAAACTCACCACACTAAAACTCACCACATTGAAACTCACCATACTAAAATTCACCACACTCAAATTCACCACACTAAGACTCACCACACTAAAACTCACCACAAAAATTCACCACTCTAAAATTCACCACACTAAAACTCACCACACTAAAATTCACCACACTAAAATTCACCACACTCAAATTCACCACACTAAAACTCACCACACTAAAACTCACCACATTGAAACTCACCATACTAAAATCCAACACACTAAAATTCACCACACTAAAACTCACCACAAAAATTCACCACACTAAAAATCACCACACTAAAACTCACCACACTCAAATTCACCATACTCAATTTCATCACACTCAAATTCACCACACTAAAATTCACCATACTAAAATTCACCACACTAAAACTCACCACACTAACTCACCACACTAAAACTTCTACTGGAAAAAATCTACGGGAAAGAATTCTACTGGGAAGATTTCTACGGGGAAGCACAGTCTGAGAATGGATTGAGAAAAGTTGTTTTAGCGGAGAAATAGTTTGGTTTTGGTTACTATATTTATAAAACCAATAAAAAATACGTCCACGGATCCCTGATATAAATAATAAAAATGTTATTTATATTAATAAAATTGCGCCTTAACCTTGCATTCACAAATTCTTTGCACGAGTCGTGCACGGGTCCAGCTAGTATATATATATATATATATATATATATATATATATATATGTATATATATAATATATTATTTTTATAAATTATAAAATAAAAAAATATAAAAAATTATACGGCCATATTTCGACCGAATTCCAAACGGTTTTAAATTGGATGTCACAATAAAAAAATGTGTTTTTCAAACATGTGTAAATCGTTGAATTCAAAGCAAACGGATTGAATTCATTAAAAAAAAACATTATTTATTACTGAGAAATAGCATTCAAAACCATTTATTTACAATTTTATATGAAATTCGATTGAAATTCTATCGAAAGTCAGAACATGACCGATAGCTTATTTTTTAAACATGCGTCTATTTTGATATAAATTGGTTTGCTACCGAATTTGAGTTATACACAAAAACAACAAAAGTACAAATGTTTCAAAAAAAAAAAAATAATAATAATATTAATTCCAAAGACTGACCTTCGATAGAGACAAGATTAACTAAACACGTCCGATGCGAAGCAGATACACACAAAGACTGTGGCACAAAATAAAGACACAAAAACTATTTTACAGAGCATTAAACTGATTAGAAATTCAGAAGAGAATTCAATACATTTTTTGTTGGCAATTTATTTTTTTTTACACTCACGTACACTCAAAATAATTTCTAAGTAGGACAGTTTACGAATTTTTTTTTCATAATTTTTAAATTCGTAAAGTACTCGAATAATTCGTAGAATACACGAAACATTTGTTTTTTCTATGTTTTTGCATTTTATTTTAATTGGTATCACGGTCGAAAACAGATAGCTATAAAATATAAATAATTTTAAAACGTGTTCTGCGTGAGTTCTTTTTGTGCTATAAGTATCAAATCAGTGCATAATGTTTAATATTATTTTTTATGAATGAATCGTCATTTTCGTCGATAGTTTTTTAAACAAAAACTTTTATTTAATTGGTATCGCGTGCTCAAATATACTACAAAAAGTTTCAAAATGCGTTCTGTGTTTGTTCTGTTTGTGTCAAAAGTTCAAAAGTATTATAATTCATATCTTTATGAATCGTCATTTTCATCGTCATTTTTTTTAATGAACAAGGTGGTCGTGTATTTTACGAAAGATTCGTAAAATCTTTCATATGTTTCCTAAATGTACAAGTATTATCGTCAAAAGTACGAATCTTTCGTATAATGTACGAATCTATTCGTAAAAAGGTACACAAAAATAAATTACGAATCTTTCGTATTATGTATTATGGCTTTCGTAGATAAAATCAACGAATAGCTTTGTAAAATAAACAAATATTATTCGTAATTTTATCATAAATTTACTTTCGTGTATTTTACGAAACATTTCGTGGATAAATTTTACCAATTTTTCATAAAATACACGAACAAATTTGTGTATTTTAAACAGATTCTATTTTGAGTGTAGTTAAAGTATGCTTTTTTTAATTACATATTTTTCTTATCATTACATGGTATTCTTTAGAAAACTTCTGGTTAATTTTTCAGTAAATTATATGTAATCTATATATATAAAACTCATGGTCCGTCTGTCAGTCTGTCGGTCTGTCTGTTTGTTCCAGCATCACGACTAAACCACTGAACCGATTCAACTGAAATTTGCACCAGGATACTATGGAGTCCGGAGGGTATCATAGGCAATATATGGGCGGGATTTGACAAAGGGGCGTGGCACCTCCCATACAACTTAAACTTTCAAAACGACATAACTCGGCACATACACAAGCTAAGAAGATGAAACAAAAACACAAATACAAAACAAAAAACAAAAGCAAAAACACAAAAACAAAAGCAAAAACAAAAGTAAAAGCACAAAACTTAAGCAATAACTCAAAAACAACAGAAAAAAAAGTATAGAAAACAAAATCAACCACACTAAAATTCACCACACTAAAACTCACCACACTAAAACTCACCACATTGAAACTCACCATACTAAAATTCACCACACTCAAATTCACCACACTAAGACTCACCACACTAAAACTCACCACAAAAATTCACCACTCTAAAATTCACCACACTAAAACTCACCACACTAAAATTCACCACACTAAAATTCACCACACTCAAATTCACCACACTAAAACTCACCACACTAAAACTCACCACATTGAAACTCACCATACTAAAATCCAACACACTAAAATTCACCACACTAAAACTCACCACAAAAATTCACCACACTAAAAATCACCACACTAAAACTCACCACACTCAAATTCACCATACTCAATTTCATCACACTCAAATTCACCACACTAAAATTCACCATACTAAAATTCACCACACTAAAACTCACCACACTAACTCACCACACTAAAACTTCTACTGGAAAAAATCTACGGGAAAGAATTCTACTGGGAAGATTTCTACGGGGAAGCACAGTCTGAGAATGGATTGAGAAAAGTTGTTTTAGCGGAGAAATAGTTTGGTTTTGGTTACTATATTTATAAAACCAATAAAAAATACGTCCACGGATCCCTGATATAAATAATAAAAATGTTATTTATATTAATAAAATTGCGCCTTAACCTTGCATTCACAAATTCTTTGCACGAGTCGTGCACGGGTCCAGCTAGTATATATATATATATATATATATATATATATATATATATGTATATATATATATATATATATATATATATATATATATATATATATATATATATATATATAGACATTTTTATAAACCTGAACATTTATCTTTTGACAGACACTGTGTTGAAAGGGCATATTTTAAAAATTAGAAGCAATAGACAAAAATATTGATTTTTATATTTGCTTGAAGTATGCCCTGCGTAACCGTAATGCATTTTGTTATTTATCGGTAAACTTGAAAAAAAATCATTCAGAAATAATATAAAGAAATCAAAAAAAAAAAATATAAATATTTCGGACATATTTCCGACAAACAGAGAAATGGAAGTTAATGCTGAATCGAATTTTTGTAAAATGTTATATTTTTGTTTTGGTAAAATATATAATTTTGAATAAGAAAAAAAAATTATAACATTTTTTTTTTTTTTGTTTTACATATGTAACAAAATATGTAAGAGCGACAAATAAAAATAGTTTTTCGATGACGTAAATATTTTATGACGTAATTATTATGTGCGTTTTTAAAAAAGTTCGTAAACATAAACAAAACAAATACAAACCATGTGCGAAAGCTGTTTCTCTCTCGCCACTGTGCCAGAGAGAGGTGCTTCTGCCACCGAGAATGCGCGAATATTAACCATGTTGAGGGTGGCTCTCACCACATAATTTTTTAAATATGCCCTATCAACCCAGTTTCTTTCAAAAACTAAATGTTCAAATTTATAGAACCTTGTATATTTTATATATAACTGAGTGAAAAATACCAGTGTTTACCAGATTTTTTCTCAAAAATGCTAAGTAATACGAAATAAAATTAAATATATAATAAAAAAAAGCATACTTTAAATATGGAGTATACCATTTCGGTTTAATTCTATATCAAAAAAAAAGACAACGCAAAAAAAAATTCATCTACTCTCTTTTGAATTTTTTATTAGTTCTGTTCTCTTCAAAATTGTTTTTTTTTTCTAAATTGTTGCACAGTCTTCGAGTTTATTTACTCCGTGTCGGACGTGTTAGGTTGGTTTTGTCTTATCTATTGGAGGTCAGTCTTTAGTATTATATATATCATATTAAATAATTTATAATTTCTTAAAAAAAAAAATGTAAAATTGTGGTAGAACGTGGCTTCTTCACCGTAAATGAGGTGATGCAGCCTTCCAAAAATAAAATATAACTTTCTACGTCCACTTAAAAGAGTGTTGAAAGACGTCAGCCCAGGTACCGATCCAAAAAAAAGTTATGATCCGCGAGATACCTTTATTTTGGAAATTTTTCGGTTTCGGTCTGTGAGAAACCTTTATTTTTGATAAAATACGATTGCGGTTGAACAGCGAGAGATATAAAGGTTAACAAAATATATCTTTCATTGTTCAATTTTGAGAAAACGAGAAGCGTTGATGCACAATTCTCTTTTCAGATGACTCTCAATATTTTTGAAGCACAAATTGATGGTAACTTTTAATTCAAATTTTGGATATATATGGAAATAATTCTCTAAAAGCAAAAATTAAACAATTTTTTTTCTATCAAAAAATAAAAACTTGTTAAAAAATGTTTGATCTACAAAAAAAAAAAAAATTCGAAAAAAACATTGATAAAAATGTAATCGTCAAAAACAACAATATTAAAAAAAAATGTTGTAAAAAAAATGAGGGCGAAAAAAACAACGCAATGGTCGAAAGCATAATTTTCCAAAAAAAAGTATTCGACAAAAACAACAATGTTCGAAAATTTTGGAATAAAAATTTGATTAAAAAAAAATTTTTGTGCGACAAAAACAAGGTAATGTCGGAATCACCATTTTCCAAAAAAAATATTGGACAAAACAAAAATGTTCGAAAATTTTCGAAAACAAAAAAAAATGTAAAAAAATGAAGTCGACAATATCAACCATTTTCAAAAAAAAAACGAGTTGGGAAAGTTAGGTCACATGGGTAAGTTCGGTCACATGGGGCGGACTTTTATAGTCGGTCGGACCCGCTTATGGAATACTCTACACTCTTTTTGGATATATTAGTGGTATAATTTGGTGGGCAAATTTTTAATAATTTACGATTAAAATTTCCACTACAAAAAATCGGTAAAAAATGAAAAAAATTCAAAGTGGGCGGATCACGCCCATTTTTGGAACATATTTTTTTAAGCGAATTTAAATAATATTTTTTAAATTTTATAAATATATATCTAATACCAAAATAATAATACCAAAAAGTTATATATAAGTGACTTGCATGGGAGGTGGGCGTGACCGTTTACCGATTTGGTTGATTTTCAAACTCAAAACCATTTTTTGGCTAAAACATATTGAAACAAAATTTCATCGCATTCTGACAAGTATTTTTCAAGTTATTCTGTATCCGGTCAAACAGCAAGACAGACAGACAGACAGATAGACAGGCAGACAGAGATACGGACAGACAGACAGACGGACATGGCTAAACGGACTCCGGTAGTTATACTGATCAAGAATATATATACTTTTCCATACCGGATACGCCTCCTAAGGGGCGTTATAATATCTGCACAAACTTAATATACCCTGTACCTCATAGGTGTAGGGTATAAAAATATATATAATTTAAAATGCAATTCACCTGACATATTGAAGGCACTTGAGTGCTTCTGTAATCCCACTGGAAAATATTTAATTGTTAGTTTTTAGTTGTAAAATAAATTTAATTCTGTCCATCTCTTCTATGCACGTCCAATAATCTCTCCTAGATGCCGAAAATCCATATTTATCTGTTCATTATACCCTACATCTATAAGGTACAGGCTATATTAATTTTCTATGAATTCAATTTAAATGATACCAATTGAATTTTCGGTCTACTAACAACCATTAACCAAAGACCTTTAACATATAGGTTTCCATAAAACTCTCAACCAAAGACTTTTATTTGTTAAATTAATCAGTATCTCTCAACCAAAGACCTATATTTATTAAAATCAAACTTATCTGTCAACCAAAGACCTTTTTTTTTTAAATAAAAAATATCTCTCAACCAAAGTCCTTTGTATTTTTTCGAAAAATAATATCTCTCAGTGAAAAACCAAATGGAAAAAATGGTTATTAATTATTTTTGGTATCTGCTTTGTGTAGCCACATTGTATATTTATGCAGTTTTTTTGATCTTTGAAATTTTATTCGAAAATCTAGTTTTGCCCCGCCTTCATTTTATTTTTGGTTGATTACAGAGCAAACATTTTGTACCCATATTTTTAATTTGAAATATGTTGTTTGGTGTCACTTTTACCCAAAATTTTCAGAAAAATTTTATCTAAGCAGATAATGTCACTTAATTTTTTATTCGACATGTCGTGTAAATGAGTAGCTGCCTATACAAAAAAATGTTTGTTGGAAACACTTCAAATATTTGTGGTAAACATTTTTCGTATTTGTGGGAAAGACTTTTCGTATTTGTGTGAAACACTTCAAATATGTGTGGGAAAAACTTTTCATATTTGTCGGATACACTTTTCATATTTGTGGGAAACACTTTTCGTATTTGTGTGAAACACTTCAAATATTTGTGGGAAACACTTTTCGTATTTGTGTGAAACACTTCAAATATTTGTGAGAAACACTTTTCATATTTGTGTGAAACACTTTTCATATTTGTGGGAAACACTTCAAATATTTGTGTGAAAACACTTTTCGTATTTGTGTGAAACACTTCAAATATTTGTGAGAAACACTTTTCATATTTGTGTGAAACACTTTTCGTATTTGTGGGAAACACTTAAAATATTTGTGGGAAACAGTTTTCGTATTTGTGGGAAACACTTCAAATATTTGTGGGAAACACTTTTCGTATTTGTGGGAAACACTTCAAATATTTGTGGGAAACACTTTTCATATTTGTGGGAAACACTTTTCATATTTGTGGGAAACACTTTTCATATTTGTGGTAAACACTTTTCGTATTTCTGTGAAACATTTCAAATATTTGTGGGAAACACTTTTCGTATTTATGGGAAACACTTAAATAACACTTAAATATTTGTAAGAAACACTTTGATTCTTTCCTACAAATGAGACTTTTTTTTTTTTTTGGAATATCTACTAAAATCCACAGCACTCAGACAGACTATATCCATTGTACTGTGAAATCTATTCCCTACAATTTTGTGGTTAATATCACCACGAGCGCCCATGCCCAAGCCGGGATTCGAACCCGAGACCTTCAGAATGCAAGTCCAGCGCGAAGCTTTACTGTTTGTTTGAGAAAGTGTTTACAGGAAACGGTATTTGCTTCGTAGTCTTTAAAATATTGAAAGCAGAAAATTTATATACATATTTTTAATCTTTGTGTATTACTTAGAAATTTATATACTATGTTCACGTATTTATTCTTTTAATTTATAGTTTAAAATAGACGCTTTAAAATGAAATTTTACTGCTGTTGTAGTCTGAAATCGGCTGGTATCACTATCGGATTGGTCACCGCAGGCTACGGTATTTACAGAATAGTAAATTGGACTCAATTTCTTATCATGACTTATGAGTATGGCCCAAGAAGTTTGGTTTTCTCGATCTCTTACAATTTTGCACTTAGTATTCTTGTTCTAATATCGTCAATTCTGCTAATACTGGGCACACTTAAGGTATGAACATAAAAAATAATGAATGGAAATATAATAATTTTTTCGAAATACTCACTTTTGAATGCTTTTTTACAATTTTCCATTTTTGCAGAAACGACCTATGCTAATATTCAGCTGGATTTTTATTAATTCAGTGTATATTTTAAATGAAATCCACGACCTGATTTTCTCATTTGACGGAGAACTTCGAGATTTTAAGGATCATTATACAAGGTTCATACTACCATGGACTATTTTGGGTATGTACATGATTTTATTTCAAATTGATTTTAAATATTTTATACTAGAATATAAATAGAATATAAAGTTTATTATTGGAATATTTACAGCCTTTTTAATCTATCATTGGATAGTTATCTGTGCACTTTACAAGGAAGTAAAGCAAG
This sequence comes from Dryomyza anilis, assembly GCA_951804985.1. NCBI lineage: Eukaryota > Metazoa > Arthropoda > Insecta > Diptera > Dryomyzidae > Dryomyza > Dryomyza anilis. The sequence goes on from OX638130.1 coordinate 11,675,927, forward strand.
AAATCAAACAACGCAATCGAACTCCAGTAGAAGCAGCCAGTGTACCAATCATACCTATGCCGGGCGCAGCATATCCTAAGCAAGAATATTATGCACATTGAATAATGTCGAAATCAAGCTTAGTCACACAATTCACAAAATGTTATTAAGATTTTATTGGACATTTCCATAACAAATCGACCAGCGGTTGAAACTCACCTTGTTCGATTTCAATGAAATTTGGGCAACTTATAAAGGGTATCGAGATATGCTTGGACCATTTTTTTTTTATTCTCTTCGCCCACTACTTCCAGAGATTTTAAGAATAATGACCACGAATTTTAAAAAGTGTTCTTTTTAAGCACTTCAATTTTGAAGTGCTAGAATAAAAACCACGGGCCGCATGATCACGTTTAAAAGTGACATCTTAACTTTTCTAAAATCTTGTTTTATATTGTTTTTTAAGAGAAATTTAAATATGAACAAAAATACATTTTTTGTAAGTTGGAGTCACTGTGTCTCTGGAAGTAGTAGTGTGTCTCGGTGCATACCTTGATACCCTTTATCAGTTGCCTGAATTTCAATGAAATCGAAAAGGCAAAATCTCAAATTTAACTTTTTTTTGGTCGATTTGGTGTGGAATTTTTTTTCGGATTTTTTTTATCGGAACAATTTTTTTTTGTTCGAATTTTTTTTTTTTCGGATAATTATTTTTAAATTTTTTACTGTTATTATTTAAATAAAATTTTAACAAAACTTTTTTTTCGAATTATTTTATTATTTTTTTTTTTTTTTTAATATTATGAACAAATTCATCAATATGACAATTAAAATTCATTGTATTGAATATTTTGTTCATATATATAATGAATGCATTCATTAATATGTCTTTTAATGAACGGTGGTATCAATATGATGAATCTGGTAGTTGGTGAAAAAATTCATAATATTTATGAATAAATTCATCATAATGAAGAAAATTTGTTCTGTGTACACATGTCTCGATTGTCTGAATATTTTGTTCATATATATAATGAATGCATTCATTAATATGTCCTTTAATGAATGGTGGTATCAATATGATGTATCTGGTAGTTGGTGAAAAAAATCATAATATTTATGAATAAATTCATAATATTGAAGAATTTTTTTCTCTGTACACATGTCTCGATTGTCGTCGTTTGAAGTATGTATTGGTTCTTTTAAACATACTGATGTTTGAAAACAAACAACAAACAACAAACAACAACATTAGATGTAAATAAAAGTATTCTTGCATACGATATTCTTGTATACGAAGAACAAAGGTTAATCTATATATATAAAACTCTTGGTCCGTCTGTCAGTCTGTCGGTCTGTCTGTCTGTCTGTCTGTCTGTCTGTCTGTTTGTTCCAGCATCACGTCTGAACCGCTGAACCGATTTAACTGAAATTTTGCACCAGGATACTATGGAGTCCGGAGGGTGTCATAGGCTATATATGGGCGAGATTGGACAAAGAGCCGTGGCACCTCCCATACAACCTCAACTTTCAAAACGACATAACTCAGCACATACCTAAGCTAAGAAGATGAAACAAAAACACAAAATACAAAAAAAAAAACAAAAGCAAAAACACAAAAACAAAAACAAAAGCAAAAACAAAAGTAAAAGCACAAAACTTAAGCAATAACTCAAAAACAACAGAAAAAAAGTATAAAAAACAAAATTAACCACACTAAAATTCACCACACTAAAACTCACCACACTAAAACTCACCACACTAAAACTCACCACACTAAAACTCACCACACCGAAACTCACCACAATAGAATTCACCACACTAAAACTCACCACTCTAAAACTCACCACACCAAAACTCACCTCACCTAAACTCACCACATTAAAAGTCACCACACTAAAATTTCTACTGTGAAAAACTCTACGGGGAAGAATTCTACGGGAATGAATTCTACCGGGAAGAATTCTACGGGAAAGCGTTCTATGGGGAAGAATTTTCCATTGAAGATTTCTACTTGGAAGAAATCTAGAGCGAAATATTCTACGGGGAAGGACAGTCTGAGAAATAATATCCTTGCATAATCTTGGCACGTGTCGTGCACGGGTCCAGCTAGTATAGAATATAATAGTATATAATTTAATAGTTCAGAATATAATTTAATTGTTCCTGAAGGTTTTCTAAAAATATTGTGAAACCCGACACGGATTTTTCATCAGCAGTTTTAAACCAATTATTAATTTATGCATTTAAAAACTTGTATATGAATTCAATTTATAATAAATTCCTTCAGTGCTTGTTTGAAGATTTTTAATAAAAATTAATAAAAAAAATAATAAATTTTTATTTTTTTATTTTATTTTATTTTCTGGATTTCTTTTCAAAAATATTTAGCTATCTTTTTATGCAAACAACCTTGTTTACAAATGATGTGTAAGGCAATTATATAATATGTTTTTATAAAATTCCGAACATACATGTTAATTTTATGTTTAGGAGATCCATTTATTTCCAGCGTGTGAAACAAGTTCGTTATAGAAATTCTTATTGTTAAATCGACAAAATGTACTATTTTTTCCAGTCTTCCCATTTCATAACGATTTTAGGGGAATACCTTCTACGATCACTTTGAATCTGAAGTCCGTTTTGTTCCATCAATTATGGGTTATTTACAATTTACAGTTATAAATGAAAAATTAGGGTGTTTAAAGGAAGTACAAAAAATTTGTATAATTCAAATGATAGGGGTTTTGTGCCTTTATATGAAAAAAGTGTCACTTCCTATTGTGCGATTCCAGTCCATGAATTTAAATACTCTCCATTTTAAGAATATTTGTAAGATACATTCGAAATCTAACTTAATCCAAAATTTGTATCATCTAAAATATAAAAGTTCCAAATAAATAAGTGTTTAAAACTCATCATTAAAATTAAATATGTACCATGGGCCACGAAGTCGACCAGCGGTTGGAACTCAACTTCTTCGATTTCAATGAAATTTGGGCAACTGATAAAGGTTATTGAGAAATACATGGACCAATTTTTTTTATTTTTTATACCACTACTTCCAGAGATACCGTGGTTCAAACTCACAAAAAATGGGCCAAAAATCACTTTACGGTTTTTATACCATACACTAAGAGTGAAAGGGTATATTCAATTTGGTACGCCGTTTGTAACACCCAGAAGGAAGCATCTCCGGTATGGAAAATTATATATATTCTTGATCAGTCCGTCTGTCTGTTGAAATCCCTACTACTTAAAAAATTGAAGAGTTAGTCGAATGAAACTGATAACTTAGATTACTTATATACCTACGCTGTATGTGCGAAAAAATTTCATAGATCGGTTCATTGTGACCTGTGATCTGACCATTTATATTCAAATATATCATATTAAATTTACGGATCTGGTACGATAAGTCGAAATTTAAAATATCGAAACTAAAAATACCGAAGACAAAAATGTCGAAAACAAAAATGTCGAAAACAAAAATGTCGAAAAAAAAAATGTTGAAAACTAAAATCTTGAAAAACAAAATGTCGAAAACTAAAAATGTCGAAATTTAATATGACGAAATCATTTTTTGCAGGAAAAAATTATAGAAAATGTCGAAAAAAATGCAACGAAACGAAGTATATATATTTCAAGTAAATATAATAAAACACGAAGATAAATATATTAAAAAAAGAACAAAGATATTAAAAAAAACAACGTAGACACCATCATTCTGAGTCCCGTTGTAGAGAAAATCAGAATCTTTGTTAAGAATGCTGATTTTGAGCTACTCTAGGATTCATGCGGAGATTTTCAAATATGCTGCCTTCAAAAAAACCATCTTGGAATTTAGGTTCAACACTTATAATAAATAAACAAAAATTTCGATTTTTTTTTTAATACTTTTTTTTAAGGACATGCAATTCAAAGTACAAGGATAACGACCATTGGTCATATGTTCATGTTAAGAAGAAATTTTCAAAAAGATTTTTTTTTTTAGTTTTAAAACGAAACCTTAACAAAGTTTCTAGCATCAAGAGATATTTCAATAGAAACCACCATACAAAAGTAATCATTGACTATTTTTTAACTTTGGACTGTATCTGTGGAAAAAGTGATATCTTTGGAAATAGTGGTCGGAAGAAAAAATGGTGAATGCAGATCTCGATACCCTTTATTAGTTGCCAAAATATCATTGAAATCGAAGAGAGTGAGTTGCAAATCCTGCGAGATTTGGTGTGGACTTACTTATGTAGGATTTGAAATTTGTATTTCAACATTTTGATATTTCGGCATTTTAATTTTCGACATTTTTTGATACTATATAAAAATGTTTTTGTATTTATAGCAGAGATCGGAAATGCCCGTGTGCGTGCGCCCGCACATGCCCCTTTCTTCATACACTAACGAGCAAATTTGTTTTACGGAGACACTGCACTCGGGCATCACATTTTTTTTACAACACATCCCGTCGCAACGAGTGATGCTTTGCATTATTCTCGGTACCTGCCCTCGTGCGGGCTACGAAACTAAAAACTGCAGCCCGCGCAGACGTGGAATGAGAAAATAGAGAAGCATATCGCGCAAGTGCTATGGTATTTATTTTGCGGGGCAACTCCGTGCAACAGCGAAAAATTTTATAGTTTCAAAGATTTTTCGACGTTTTCTAGCTTTAAAATATTTTTCGACATTTTGTGATTCGGACAAATCTTGTTTCGGCGTTTTAAGACTTTTATAATTTCGACATTTTAAGGTTTCGACATTTTAAGGTTTCGAAATTTTTTTTTTCGACATTTTTTTTTCGACCTTTCGTACGGATCCTAAAATTTACATCTACAGCTCAATTTTACTGTTTACGTGCTTAGGTAAACTTTTTTGGTCAAACATATATTGACTTCATGCACAAATACATGAAGATAATGTTTTCCCGCGAAACGACTTGTGGTTCCCAAAAAAAAACCAGTTGGGAAGGTTAGATCACATGGGAAATTTTAAAGTAGGTGTAATTATGATAGTTAGGATTATCAAAATTATAGTCTGTCTAAGCCGACTATAAATACCCTACACATATGTGTGGTTACCACTCAAAGTGGTATATAGGTCACCAGGGTATACGAATCCTAAAAATAACTACAAACATTCAATCGCTGAAGAATTTCCATTCATTTGATACCCATATTTACAAATGGGTAGGTGTACCGAATTTCGATTTTTTTTTTGTGAACCACAAGTCTTTTCTCCGGAAAACTTTATTATCATGTATTTGAGCATGATGTCAATATATATTTGACCAAAAAAGTTTACCTAAGCACGTATACATAAAAATTGATCTTTATATGTACATTTAATATGAGGTATTTGAACATAAGTGGTCGGATCATAGGTCACAATGGACCGATCTCGCCAATTTTAGGTAGGTATATTAGTAATCTAAGTTATAAGTTTCATTTATCTAGCTCTTCAATTTTCAAAGTAGTAGGGATTTCAACAGACAGACGGACAGACAGACAGACAGACAGACGGACAGACAGACGGACAGACGGACATCGCTAAATCGACTCAGGAGGTCATGCTGATCAAGAATATATTTATTTTCCATACCGGAGATGCTTCCTTCTGGGTGTTACAAACGGCGTACCAAACTGAATATACCCTTTCACTCTTAGTGTAGGGTATAAAAATCGAAATTCGGTACACCTACCCATTTGTAAATATGGGTATCAAATGAATGGTAATACTTCAGCGATTGAAAGTTTGTAGTTATTTTCAGGATTCGTATTCCCTGGTGACCTATATAACACTTTGAATGGTAACCACACATATGTGTAGGGTTTGTATAGTCGGCTTAGACCGACTTTAGTTTTGATAATCCTAACTATCATAATAAAAACTACTTTCCCAAGTGATCTAACCTTCCCAACTGGTTTATATTTCAATATGAAATCTCAAATTTTTCTTTTGTTGGTTGATTTGGTGTGGAATGACCCATATATTTTAATTTGAAAAATTATTAGTGTTTGTATTACGTATTTTAGAATTTATAAATATATTTAACTATTTTAATTAATTTGTATTGGAAATTTTACACCCAAAGAACGAATCAGTTGCGGCAACCGTCTTTTTTTGCCAACCGATTTACTTAGTTCTATCAACATTCGGCTGATTCAGTTGTTGCAACACCGCGTATCAGTTCACACAGCTAATGAATACAATTGACACAAGCAATTTATTTAGTTGTGGTAGCCAATTTTATTATAAGAAATCTGCCATTTTACCTCGCCCTAGTGCTCCAACATGTTGCAAAGACGAAGTCAGCGGCACAACAGCGTTCCTGAGATCGAACATTGCCGACGATTCGTTGTGCTGGTGACTTCGTGTTTGCAATACTTTGGAGCACTAGGGCTGCATATAGAAATACAACATATAGAAACTAAATCGCAAGAACTCTGTAGAATAGTATGTCTCTTGAAAGAAAGCATATTTGAGCATGAAAAAACCGAACAGTAACAACGATAAAGTCTTAAAAGAATTCCAAATTTTGTTTTACCCTTTGCACGAGCTATCCGCAGCACAAAACAAAACGAGTGAAAAATCTAAAGCATGCGCGACTGGTGTTGTCCTGCTTTGGCATCGCTATTATGCAAGACACAACTGATTTCGCAGTTGAATCAAATAAATATTGGTTGCTACAACTTAGTGTTATATACACTAAGAAAAAAGTGACGTAATAAAATTAAATAAAATTTATTTAAATTTGATTTAAATACTTTGTAATAAAAAACTTAATACTCCATACAAAAAATATTACGTGCGTATTTAATTTCAAAATAAATAAAAAAGTATTTAATTTTATTAAAAATTTCGAAAAAAGTAAAATAAAATAATAATTTTATCTGTTCCTAATCTTCTTTATATGAAATAAATAGTTTATAAAATACCAATTTACGTATTTATGAAGTTGTGAATAAACTAAAATGTTATAACATTATTAAAAAGTGATATATAGTATTTACTTCAAATTTTATTATATACATAATAAATTTAACTAAAAAGTATTTACTTCAAATTTTATTACGTACGTAATAAATTTGAATAAAAAGTATTTACATCAAGTTTAAATAAAAAGTATTTAATTTAAATACAAAAGACTACGGGTGAAAAACGAGTCGAAAAGTATTTAAATTTATTACTTTTTTATTTAATTTTATTACTTTTTCCCCTCAGTGTAATTATCTGTTAAGTCAACTAAATATTGGTTAGGTCTCATTTTGAATTCAGTTGCCGTAGCAATGGAAATAAAAAAATTGAAAATGGATCAAAAGTTTGTTTCTCCAATCAATGTTGCAGTTGCTTCAACTAATAGTTGGTTACGCTTCATACTATTGTTCACCAAAAATGAAAATCAGTTGAGGCTGACTAAATTTGGTAGATGCAAACGAATATTCGTTGAAACAACTGCACGCCAAGCAATTATTTTTATGTGTGTAGCATTTCGATAGGGGATCCGAATCTCTACATCCAGGGGGGAGAGGGGATTTATGTCGATTATTTTTTTTTTTTCTATGTATATATAATATCCGAAAACAAACTTTTAATTAAACAATTCAAGTCCATCGAAATATAAAATTAAGTTTTAGAAAATATATTTTTATATTTTATAATAAAATTTTGTGAATTATGTGACTTATTCAATACAAATTTGGTTAATATGTATTTAAAATTTGTACATTTTTGAAATTATTACTATATAGTGGAATTAGTTTCAAGTTTTGGATAATATTCTTGCTTAGGATATGCTGCACCTGACATAAGTGTCACATTTTCAGCCGGATCTATGGGGATTCCATGAAGTTGTTTAATTTCTTGCTTTAGTTCCTTGTAAAGTGCACAGATAACAAACCAATGATATATTGTAAAAGCTGGAAATATAAAAAAGTAAAATAAATTCAATATATATTTCATTAGTTTTATTACCGAAAATAGTCCAAGTTACAGCGCAGTATATATAGTTTAGCTGAACCATATCAAACTGTTTGTAAAGGATGTAAATCAGGCTGCAAAAACCATTTAAAATTATAATGGCATTAATAATAATCCAGCTTAATATCAGCATCGGTCGTTTCTATAGAAATGGAAAATTTTGAAAAACCATTAAAAATTGAGTATTTTAAATTATTGTTTAATGTTCATACCTTAATAGTGCCAACTAATAGCACAATTGCTGATATTATAGTAATACTAAAGACTGTTATATCATATAATAACCAGAAAACTATAGTGGCATCGTATAAATCAAAATACTTAATGAGTAAGTAGGACTCGTCCACGATGACGTAAAGCGAGATGGCTATGTTGAACAAACTGATAGGGATACCAGCCGATTGCAGGCTCCAACAGCAGTAAAATTTCATTTTTAAACGTCTATTTCAAACTATAAGTCAAAAGAATAAATACATTAGGTACATATTGTATAAATGACCCAAGACAAACTTCTTGACAGGTTCAAAACAGTTTAGAAACACTTTTTCTAAAGAATTCAAGCAGACAAAAGCGTAGTTTGAACCAAAGCTGTCTGTTTTCTTCTCACATTCAAAATATACCAGCAATTACGTATTAAAATATCTCAAAATTCTATTATCTGTCATACATTTACCACAAACTTCCATTTATTTGTATGTTTGACGGAAATATGTTCGAAATATTTCTGAAATGCCAAAAAATTTGTATCAGTTACTTACAATAAATGCTTTCCAAATTAACAATATCAGCAGAACAATTAATTTGAATAATCTTGCGGTGTTGTTTGCTCGAAGTTAAAATTCCAACTAAATGTGAATATGTTTCGCTTTATCTGAGGTCAAGTACCTGATAGTGCTTTTATCAGATTTCCATATTTAGACTTGACTCTCTCACTACTTTTCTCTTGATGAAGAGTATTTACTAAATAAAATTTAAATTTCGGATAAAAATAAGAGCGCATCACAATTCATGACCGTTGGCTTCTCAGTTGAAACCCATATGATTTCGCTAGCAAATCAGCAGAAGAGAGAACTAAATTCCAACTCTGTTAATAACGCTCTGTATGATCTTTTAATGCAACTACACTATTTTAATAGCAAAACAATTATTTCTACTTTTAAATTTGATCAATAGGATGCATACCATTACTACAATATTCAAACAATTATTAAAATAGTTTGTTTGTACCATTCATTATATCCTACACCTATGAGGTACAGGGTATATTAACTTTGTGCATATATTGTAACGCCCCTTAGGAGGCATGTCCGGTATGGAAAAGTATATATATTCTTGATCAGCATCACTACTCGAGTTCGTTTAGCCATGTCCGCCTGTCGGTCTGTCTGTCCGTCTTGCTGTCTTGCTGTCCGAATACAGAATAACTTGAGAAATACTAATTAGAATGCGATAAAATTTCGTATTTTTATATTTTAGGCAAAAGTAGAAACTGAGTTTGAAAATGAGCCAAATCGGTCAACGGACACGCCCACCTCTCATTCAAGTCACTTTTATATAACTCTTTAGGAACTAATAACTCGAAAAGTATTCAAGATATAGTTATAAAATTTAAAACGTATTGTTAGAATTCACCTAAAAATATGTGGTCCAAATATGGGCGTGATCCGCCCACTTTTTTTTTCATTATTTCCCGGGTTTTCATAGTGAAAATTTGATCCGTAAATTATTAAAATCAAATCTATTTAACTTCAAATGGCTGTAGAATCTAAACGGAGCGTCGTAGAGGGGTCAAACTTTACACTTTTTATCCTACCTTCAAATGGCTGTAGAATCTAAACGGAGCGTCGAAGAGGGGTCAAACTTTGCTCTTTTTATCCCATAATAAATCTGATAATTTGGTATAAAAATCATAGAGATCGACTCAGTAGGAGTCGAGAAATTACATCATTAACTTCAAATGGCTGTAGAATCTAAACGGAGCGTCGTAGAGGGGTCAAACTTTACACTTTTTATCCTACCTTCAAATGGCTGTAGAATCTAAACGGAGCGTCGAAGAGGGGTCAAACTTTGCTCTTTTTATCCCATAATAAATCTGATAATTTGGTATAAAAATCATAGAGATCGACTCAGTAGGAGTCGAGAAATTACATCATTAACTTCAAATGGCTGTAGAATCTAAACGGAGCGTCGTAGAGGGGTCAAACTTTACACTTTTTATCCTACCTTCAAATGGCTGTAGAATCTAAACGTAGCGTCGTAGAGCGGTCAAACTTTGGACTTTTAATCCCATAATAAATCTGATAATTTGGTATAAAAATCATAGAGATCGACTTAGTAGGAACCGAGAAATTACATCTTTAACTTAAAATGGCTGTAGAATCTAAACGGAGCGTCGTAGAGCGGTTAAACTTTGCACTTTTAATCCAATAATAAATCAGATTACTTGGTATAAAAATCATAGAGATCGACTCAGTAGGAGTCGAGAAATTACATCATTAACTTCAAATGGCTGTAGAATCTAAACGGAGCGTCGTAGAGGGGTCAAACTTTACACTTTTTATCCTACCTTCAAATGGCTGTAGAATCTAAACGTAGCGTCGAAGAGGGGTCAAACTTTGCTCTTTTTATCCCATAATAAATCTGATAATTTGGTATAAAAATCATAGAGATCGACTCAGTAGGAATCGAGAAATTACATCATTAACTTTAAATGGCTGTAGAATCTAAACGGAGCGTCGTAGAGGGGTCAAACTTTACACTTTTTATCCTACCTTCAAATGGCTGTAGAATCTAAACGGAGCGTCGTAGAGCGGTTAAACTTTTCACTTTTAATCCAATAATAAATCAGATTACTTGGTATAAAAATCATACAGATCGACTTAGTAGGAGTCGAGAAATTACATCTTTAACTTCAAATGGCTGTAGAATCTAAACGGAGCGTCGTAGAGGGGTCAAACTTTACACTTTTTATCCTACCTTCAAATGGCTGTAGAATCTAAACGGAGCGTCGTAGAGCGGTTAAACTTTGCACTTTTAATCCAATAATAAATCAGATTACTTGGTATGAAAATCATACAGATCGACTTAGTAGGAGTCGAGAAATTACATCTTTAACTTCAAATGGCTGTAGAATCTAAACGGAGCGTCGTAGAGGGGTCAAACTTTAAAATATAGATCTTTCAAATTTTTAAATATAGACGTTGTCCGCCCAATTAAATGTTTCTATATTTTTTTTATTAGTTTTTTATACTTTTATATATATTTTTTAATTTATGGTGATATAAGACGTAAATTTCTGATATATGAATAATATTCTGATGGTGGGAAGACTCAGCATAATTTAAAATTAAGGTATGCAATTAAATATCCCAAATTAATATCCCCACCAAAGGTGTAGGGTATTCCATAGTCGGGCCCGACCGACTATAAAAATCCGCCCCATGTGACCTAACTTTCCCAACTCGTTTTATAATGCGCCCTGTTCAATATAATAGTAAGTCCTATTAATATTAATTGAAGCGTATTTATATTTTTATGGTATAGAATAATTAAATATTCTGTTCAATATTTTCCTGATCATAAATTAAAATGAATTGAATATTACTTGCTTTAATGCATATTAAATATATTTGATATAATTATCAAAATTGAAACTCACATAAAGAAAATCACACATTTTGCACACGTCACGCAGTGGGAGTACCAAAAGTTGTCGAAAAGTTCAAATTGTGTTATTTTCAGAAAAATAAGTATGAGGATTGTCTATTTTCAATGCCATCCCCTGTGTAATACGTTTTACATACCATTTGAATATATTAAGAACTAGCTGGACCCGTGCACGACTCGTGCCAAGATTTTCTGAATTCAAAGATATGGAGCAATTTTATTAATATAAAAAACATTTTATTTTTTATATGAGGGGCTCGTGCTTAGCTGTTGAAATTTTTTTTATTGGTTTTATAAATGTGGTAACCAAATAATTCTCCGCCAAAACAACTTTTCTCAAAGACAATTTTTTCTCAGATTGCGCTTCTCCGCAGAATTATTCCCAGTAGAAATCTTCCCGGAAAATCCACATAGAACGCTTTCCCGTAGAATTCTCAACGTAGAATTCATCCCGGTAGAATTGTTCCCGGTAGAATTCTTTCCCGTAGAATTCTTCCCCGTAGAGTTTTTCCCAGTAGAAGTTTTAGTGTGGTGGGTTTTAATGTAGTAAGTTTCGGTGTGGTGAGTTTAGATGTGGTGAATTTTGGAGTGGTGAGTTTAATTGTGGTTAGTTTTGGTGTGGTGAGTTTTAGTGTGGTGAGTTTCAGTGTGGTGAATTTGAGTGTGGTGAGTTTAAGTGTGGTGTTTTTAAGTGTGGTGAGTTTTAGTGTGGTCAATTATAGTGTGGTGGGTTTTAGTGTGGTGAATTTTAATGTGGCGTGTTTTATTGTGGCGTGTTTTAGTGTAGCGAGTTTTAGTGTGGTGATTTTTATTGTGGTGAGTTTTAGTGTGATGAATTTTAATGTGATGAATTTTATTGTGGTGAGTTTTAGTGTAGTGAATTTTAGGGTGGTGAGTTTTAGTGTGGTTAATTATAGTGTGGTGGGTTTTAGTGTGGTGAAATTTAGTGCGGTGAGTTTTAGTGTGGTGAGTTTCAGTGTATCGAAATTTGAGTGTAGTGAGTTTTAATGTGGAGAGTTTAAAAGTGGTAAATTTTAATGTGGTGAAATTTTAGTGTAGTGAGTTTTAGTGTGGTGAGTTTTAGTGTGGTGAAATTTTAGTGTGGTGAGTATAAGTGTGGTGAATTTTAGTGTGTTGAATTTTTGTGCGGTTAGTTTTAGTGTGGTGAATTTTAGTGTGGTGAGTTTTAGTGTGGTGAGTTTTAGTGTGGTAAGTTTTAGTGTGGAGAGTTTTGGTATGGTGAGTTTAAGTGTGGTGAATTTTAGTGTGTTAAATATTTGTGTGGTGAGTTTAAGTGTGGTGAGTTTTAGTGTGGTGAGTTTTAGTGTGGTGAGATTTTGTGTGGTGAGTTTTAGTGTGGTGAGTTTTAGTGTGGTGAGTTTCAGTGTGGTGAGTTTTAGTGTGGTGAGTTTTAGTGTGGTGAGTTTTAATGTGGTGAAATTTTAGTGTGGTGAGTTTTAGTGTGGTGAGTTTTAGTGTGGTGAGTTTAAGTGTGGTGAGTTTTAGTGTGGTGAGTTTTAGTGTGGTGAGTTTTAGTGTGGTGAGATTTTGTGTGGTGAGTTTTAGTGTGGTGAGTTTTAGTGTGGTGAGATTTTGTGTGGTGAGTTTTAGTGTGGTGAGTTTTAGTGTGGTGAGTTTTGGTGTGGTGAGTTTTAGTGTGTTGAATTTTTGTGAGATGAGTTTAAGTGTGGTGAGTTTTAGTGTGGTGAGTTTTTGTGTAGTGAGTTTTAGTGTGGTGAGTTTTAGTGTGGTGAGTTTTTGTGTGGTGAGTTTTAGTGTGGTGAATTTTAGTGAGGTGAAATTTTAGTGTGGTGAGTTTTAGTGTGGTGAATTTTAGTGTGGTGAGTTTTAGTGTGGTGAAATTTTAGTGTGGTGGGTTTTAGTGTGGTGAATTTTAGTGTGTTAAATTTTTGTGTGGTGAGTTTAAGTGTGGTGAGTTTTAGTGTGGTGAGTTTAAGTGTGGTGAGTTTTAGTGTGGTGAGTTTTAGTGTGGTGAGTTTTAGTGTGGTGAATTTTAGTGTGGTGAGATTCTGTGTGGTGAGTTTTAGTGTGGTGAGTTTTAGTGTGGTGAGTTTTGGTGTGGTGAGTTTTAGTGTGTTGAATTTTTGTGAGGTGAGTTTAAGTGTGGTGAATTTTAGTGTGGTGAGTTTTAGTGTGGTGAGTTTAAGTGTAGTGAGTTTTAGTGTGGTGAGTTTTAGTGTGGTGAGTTTTTGTGTGGTGAGTTTTAGTGTGGTGAGTTTTTGTGTGGTGAGTTTTAGTGTGGTGAGTTTTAGTGTGGTGAGTTTTAGTGTGGTGAATTTTGGTGTGGTGAGTTTTAGTGTGGTGAATTATAGTGTGGTGGGTTTTAATGTGGTTAATTTAAGGGTGAATTTTAGTATGGTGAGTTTTAGTTTGGTTAGTTTTAGTGTGGTGAGCTTGTTTTTCTTTTTCTTTCATTTTTTTTGGTATTCATTTAGTTTGGATTGTGGTTTTATGTGATTGGTTTTGTTTTTGTATTTTTGCTTTTGTTTTGTGTTGTGCTTTTGCTTTATTGTTTTTAAATTTTTTTTTTGTATTTGAGTTTTTAGTTTCATGTTCGTAGCTGGTGAAAGTGCCGAGTTATATCGTGTTTAGGTTGTATGGGAGGTGCCACGCCTCTTTGTCCAATCCCGCCCATATATAGCCTATCATTCCTTCCAGACCATACTGCATCTGTGGTAAAAATTTCAAGAAAATCGGATCAGCCGTTTAGACGGAGAAGCGGAACAAACGTGATTGCTTTTGTTTTTGTATTTTTGCTTTTGTTTTGTTTTGTGCTTTTGCTTTTTTGTTTTTAATTTTTTTTTTGTATTTGAGTTTTTTGTTTCATGTTCGTAGGTGGTGAAAGTGCCGAGTTATATCGCATTGAAAGTTTAGGTTGTATGGGAGGTGCCAAGCCTCTTTGTCCAATCCCGCCCATATATAGCCTATCATTCCTTCCAGACCATACCGCATCTGTGGTAAAAATTTCATGGAAATCGGATCAGCCGTTCAGACGAAGAAGCGGAACAAACGTACAAACGTACAAACGTACAAACGAACAAACAGATTTATTATATTAATAGGATGATTATATATCATAAGTAGTTGCGTCGATTTTTTAGGTATCTAAATGGATTGATTCAAATTCGTAGCATTTATTTTTAAAATATATAGAATTAATTGAGTTTAATCTTTTTGCTCTAACTGTATTTAAAACCTTTGCATTATATCATTGGATTGTTGTATGTGCCTTTTACAATGAACTAAAGCAAGAAATCAAACAACGCAATCGAACTCCGGTAGATCCAGCAGCAAATGTGACACTTATGTCAGGTGCAACATATTCTAAGCAAGAATATTATCCAAATCTTGAAAATATTTCCACTTAATTTATATTGTAATAATTTAGAAAATATTAAACATTCGAGTACAAATTAACCATACTTGTATTGGATAATGCCATCAAAAATCTTAGTCACACAATTCACCAAATTTTATTAAAATTAAATGATTTTTCAAAAAAAAAGTATGAATTATAAGGAATTAAATCAAGAAATCGAAGAACGTAATCGAATTCCGGTAAATTCAGCAAGCATATTATCCAAATCTTGAAACTATATCCACCTAGTTCATATCGTAATTAGTTAAAAAATATTAAAAGTTTAAAGACAAACTTGTTACACTAATTTTAAATAATACTGTATTCAATCTAACTCATATAAAGGGTTTTTCAATAAGAGCGCTACAATAAAAAAGTTTTTTTTTTCAAATAAAACAAAAACGGTTTTGGATATCAATGAAATTCTTTATTCCTGTGAAAGTACGTTCGATGCCATTATGTATGGAACTCGATTTCTTTTGCATGGCCACCACGGGCACGCTTGCAGAAGTCCAGACGCTTTCAAGTCCAGACGGTTTTCAAGCATAAATCGGCCGATACTACTGCAATTTCACGTTCGATATTCGTACGAAGTTCATCAATCATCGCTGGCTTGTTGGCATAGACCATAAACTTGACGTAGCCCCACAGGAAATAGTCTAACGGCGTCAAATCGCACGACCGAGGCGGCCAATCGACTGAACCATTTCGTGACTCCAAATTTCGGTAGTAAATTTTAATAATTTCGACTCATTGTTGGCTCATATATCTTTCCGTCATGAAATGGCAATCCTTACTGAAGAGAAATGTCAAAAGAGCGTTAAGAAATATGGCGTCGTTTGCTGTCACTGTCGCTCTACATTTGTAGAATCCGTGTTGAGAAACGCGTTATTTTACACAATTTTATTAAAATTAATGATTTAAAAAAAATATATATATTAGTAAATTCAGAAAAATTTTAACTTTCATCGGTATAAAGCAATAAATAAAAATGATTTGTTGTTTTTTGTATTTTATGTTTTAATTGAAAATTTAAGAGAATAATTTAATTAATAAATACCAACCATTTGTGTGTTCATAAATTGATCTGTCGATTTGCTATATGTAGACAAATTAAGTAAAACATCAAAAATACCGATGATACTCGCACATTTATTATCGTTCTAATCATCACTACACATATAATAATAATATGAATATTTGTACGTCAATGCAGCAAATTAATTAGTCGGCTAAATTTTAGCAAATATAATTGCTAATGAAACTATTGAAAAATATATTTCTTTCTCTTTAATTACACTACTCAATAAAATTTTTCCATGAGCATCCCATACATCAATTTTATAATATTCGCGATTGCTGATTTTTACTGCGTACTCAATTTTTATTTGAATAGTCAAGACTAATTACCAAATACTAAAAAAATACTATTATTTAGATAGATTTTTAAGATATTTGATTCTAAACTCGAAAAATATTATTTATTTTTAAACACTTTTTGGACGATTTTTTAGCTTTTTTTCTAAAGATAAATAATAAAATGATTTATAGCTATGCAGAGCATAGTACAAACTAACTACGGAAATAACTAACTTTATTTTAACTGATCTCATTTTTAAAATATGCATCATCACCAGAATTTCCATCAAAAACTGTTTAAATTTAAAATGCTTGTTATTTTACATACAAATTGCTGAAAAATAGCCGCCTTTACCCGAATTTTTCTCAAAAGCGCTACGTTATAAGAAAAAACAAAGTATGCAATAAGAAGAAGTATACATTAAGTATGATATTTACAGATTAGGGCTATTAGTAAATTTATTCAAAAATTTGGTATATAAAAAAGTACCTAAATTAAGTTCTCAGGCATATTTTAAAAAGTGGGTCAATTAGAAAAAACTTAGTAACTTGGATAGTTAGTCTGGACTAAGCTCTAGAAAAATATACATTATTTTCTTGTTTATATTAAATTTTAAATGTTAAAAAAATTCTCTAAAAAATTCCGCGTTAAGATTAAAATATATTAAATACATACTTGAATATTGGCATTCATTAGTATATTAAAATTAGTCTAGACTATTCTAAGTTGTAGGTGAGAATTGCTTAAAAATACTTTCGTAATTTTCTCAAAAGGTTACGTAATAGAAAAAACTGATTTTGACCTGAACTCAGCACCAGCGAATTATATAGAATTAATGTATGGAATGTCAATGGCAAAAATTGTGTTGGGTAGTGTTATTATTCCGATCGGCAGAGAGCGAGACAGCGTTATGAGACCCTTCCATATTAACACTCTCTGCTGCCTTGCTATAAGCAGAAATGACTCTCTCTCTCCGGAGCAGTGGACAGAGCCGAATTCCGACATGTTTTGCAGTCGATTTGTTTATATTTGGTAAATTGTTATGATTTCCGCGCACATGGCGTGACGTGATGTAACCAGGGTTGCCACTGAAAATAATTTGGGTAACCAAATTAAAAAAAATAAAGTTACCGTCAACTGGGGTGACTTTGACCCGAAAAACTGTTTATGTTGATTTTGTAATGCTTCTAATTCGCTATTTTGTAATTTAATTAATATTTCGTTATTTTATTTTTATTTAGTATGTCCTCTTTAAGCATCCGCAATCAAAATTTCATGGTGTAATAACAGTAATTATAAAAAAATAAAAATAAAAATGGTTCAAAGTCACCTAGCGTGAGGTGACTTTGGCCCAAACATGTTTAACACCAATTTTATCTATGTTTTTATGGAACTATGAGATGACTATGATACTATATCATCATAAATGTTTTACTGAAAATCCAGATCACTTGAAACACATATATTTTGAATAATAAGCATGGTAATAAGGATTAATATGAAAAAGATATAAAGCATTTTGTATATTTCATTAGAACAAGTTCATTAAATGGAATTAATCAAGTAAAATAGTCAACTAATATGTAATATCAATTACAAAAAATAAATTCTGACTATAGATCTATTTTTTAATATTTCTAGATAAATAATGATCACTTCCAGTTTGTATCCGCCTTAGTTTTGCAATTAACTCAACTTCGTTGTTTTTCATTTATATTGTTATGTCAATATCTGCCATTAAATAAACAAACTAACTAAAATTCAAACACGTTTATTTTAAAAATGGGAAAATATAGTATATATTTGGAAAAGAATGGAACAAATAAATCCACAATTTCATATGAGTTATTTTAACATTGGGTATACACGTTCGAATTATTTGATGTGGGTTTTAACCGGGTCAAAGTCACCTCCATATATAGTTTTGGGCGACTTTAACTCGGGCCAAAGTCACCCCAAAAACATTAAATGACAAAACATACATGGTTTATTAGAAAGAAAATATATTAATTTCTAACATAAACAATGTAACGTAATAATAGCATACGTATATTTTACATACTCAATTGATTTTGTTCGTAAATAAAATTATTGATTTTTAGCTACATTTACAAAGATATTAATATGTTGTAATATCAGTGCTAAAAGTTAAGGAAATAGTATAAAGCAGATAGAAAATGCTTCAAAGAAAATTATTGTAAAAGAAATAAAATCTGTAAGTCACTTGGCTGCTGAGAAAATTTGAATGCAAACATTATTTTTTGTTTGGCCAAAGTCACCTCTGGAAGTCTAAAGTCACCCCAGTTGACGGTACCAATTTCAAAAAAAAAAAACAATACCAATTTGTACCAATTTTTATTGTATGAAAAAACAAAAACAATTCATTAATGGTACAAATATATGCATATTATTTGTTTTAGATACATTTATAATATAAACACATGTAATATATATATAATATCGTCGGTAGCTCAATGTTAGTGCGTTGGACTGCAAGCCGAAAGGTCCCCGGTTCAAGCCTGGACTGGGGCTAACAACAACTTTTCATAGAAAACATTTTTCAATACCACGGTATTAAATGGCAAACCTACGAGAGTAAAACATTGCCTATGAAAAGCTCTCTCTCGCCGTTCGGATTCGGCATTAAACTTTAGGTTCCACCACAGAGAGCTCGGCCTAAGTTCTTATAGGACTGTAGCGCCAAACTATTATTATTATTATATTGTTACGAAAATTCAGTCTACGGAAAACTGTTCTACGAGTTCGTATCGCTCGATTGTGTACAAAATAAAAACACTCTTATGTGTGGTTTAAATTATAACAATTAACTTTATTAATTAACTTTAATAAACAACTTTACTAATAAGAAATTCTAACAACTGCTGCATGTCCCCAATTTAACTTGACATTGATCACACGAGATGCACTCGACCACTTTCCAATCACTACTGAAGTGCTGTACCTCAGATGCGGCTCCCTTATATACTGCATGCATCAGTTCGACACGTTTCGACAACCTCCTACTCGTTTCGTGAATGACGCATGCTATTGGCATCTCATTCGCACTCATGTGTTTTAATGTGTAGATCTTCCCTCTCTTTCTCGCAGATTGCTTAGTACGCTGAATGATTTTCCCTCTCTCTCTAACACATTGCTTTGTGCGCTGAATTGTCTTGCGTCTCATTTATTATTGTTGATTGCTTGCACAGTGGGGCAAATTACATATTTTTGTAACAATATTATATTAGGAACAACCTTGAGATCAACTTTTGCTAAGAATTTAACTTTAAAAATTAATTTTTTTACACAAAAAATGTTTTATATATTTTTTTTGTTCACGCTTTTTTGTTTTAATTTTTTTTTAGTATTTAAAATCAAATAGTAAATAAGAAAATTAATTTTGATTATATAGAACAGAATGATACTAACGAACAAAATTACTTATATTTTTAATTATTCCAACTTTTAAAAACATTTTAAATAAAATATTGAGTATGCAAGCAAAATTAGTACATGTGATTTATATGAAATTTATGTATGGATTTAATATATCCAAAGATCTAAAATTTCTCATTTGTCAAATACAATATAAAAATTCACAAAAATAAAAAAATATTAAATTTTTACTTATTTCTAAAATTATAAAAAAGTTTATTATTTAATTATTTTAATGTTTTGGTGAAATTGTACTATTTATGAGTAGATTAATTTTTTGAAGAATAATATTACAAATACACTGAAGAGAAAACATATGAAATAAAGAGTAAAAAGAATAAATGAGATAAAAATAGTGAGCGAATCAAGTCTTAATATGTGTACCTGAGACTATTAAACTCTGAGATCAGAGACAAAGCACAACAATTAATAAAATTAAAATTTAGTTCGAATATTATCTTATAGCGAATAACACGTCAAAATTGTTCAAATTTCGTGTCTATCGGCTGCTGATTTCAATAATTTTGAAAGCATTTTTTTGTAAGTATCCGATACACAATTTCTGCCATTTTTTAGTAATATTTCATGCATATTTTCGGCAAAAACGCAGATAAATGAAATATTGCGGGAAGTGAATGGCAGATTTACAAACTTTTTGAAAATGTTAAGGTATAATTTGGAAACGGGCAGAAAACAGGCAGCTTTTGCTATGGACACGGCTTATTGTCTGTGTGAAATCAATCTGTTGATAAGTATTTGCGCCAACAAATTTGTAAAAATTTCGAAAGATTTGAAGAAGGCAGAGAAAGATTATGTATCAATCGCTTTCTGTTTTCTGTTAGTCCCAAAATTCGCCAGCAAATATTTCTGAAAAATGTCACAAATTTTGTGTCAGTACATTTTGGGAACGGACAGAAAACAGACCGCTTGTGATACAAACTCCGCTTTTTTCCAGAAATTTGGTCGCTTTTTTCGGAACCACTCAACCGATTTTAAACATTTAAAAAGTGCTGTATAGAAAGTACCTGAAAGAATTTAAGTTTTAAAATTGGATTTTGTATCTTTAATGGTTATGCAGATAAAAATCAGTAAGTTGACATTTTTTTCATAAACATTTTTTCAAAAATTGTAAAATATCCAAAAGTTATCCGATTTTTAAATTATTTTATTTATGAAAAGCCTACATTGAGATATAAATAAAATGTGTTCAGTTAAGAAAATATCTTGTGTAGTTTTAAAAATATAGGCATAAACATGATTTTTTTGGAAAACAAAAAAAAATCGACTTTACAATTTAATGTTTACTTAACAACTTGAGATATTTAAAAACGGTTTACAGTTCAACATTTATGTGTTAATTAATTATAAAAGTTCCATAAAAGTATTTTGATTTCATGGTAAAATGTACAAGCTATGTAGAAATATGTAAAGGAAAGGCTTCAAAAATGAAAAAAATCATATTCATGCCTATATCTTTTCAACTAAATTCTCTTAACTGAACACATTTTCTTTAGATCTCAATGTAAGCTTTTTATAAATAAAATAATTTTAAAAATCGAATAACTTTACGATTTTTTATAATTTTTGAAAGATTTTTCATGAAAAAAAAAACTCAACTTTACTGATTTTTAACTCCATAACCATCAAAGATACAAAATCCTATTTTAAATTATCTCTGTATAAGACTTTTTAAATTTTTAAAATCGGTTGAGTGGTTCAGAAAATAATAAATTTCACCCGATTTAAATATTTGAATATCGATATCCTATTAATATAATAAATCTGTTTGTTCGTTTGTACGTTTGTACGTTTGTACGTTTGTACGTTTGTACGTTTGTACGTTTGTACGTTTGTTCCGCTTCTCCGTCTAAACGGCTGCTCCGATTTTCTTGAAATTTTTACCACAGATGCAGTATGGTCTGGAAGGAATGATAGGCTATATATGGGCGGGAATGGACAAAGAGGCGTAGCACCTCCCATACAACCTAAACTTTCAATACGATATAACTCGGCACTTTCACCAGCTACGAACATGAAACAAAAAACTCAAATACAAAAAAAAAAATTAAAAACAAAAAAGCAAAAGCACAAAACAAAACAAAAGCAAAAATACAAAAACCAAAGCAATCACGTTTGTTCCGCTTCTCCGTCTAAACGGCTGATCCGATTGTCTTGATATTTTTACCACAGATGCGGTATGGTCTGGAAGGAATGATAGGCTATATATGGGCGGGATTGGACAAAGAGGCGTGGCACCTCCCATGCAACCTAAACACGATATAACTCGGCACTTTCACCAGCTACGGACATGAAACAAAAAACTCAAATACAATAAAAAAATTAAAAACAAAAAAGCAAAACAAAAGCAAAAATACAAAAACAAAACCAATCACATAAAACCACAATCCAAACTAAATGAAAAACAAAAAAAGGAAAGAAAAGGAAAAACAAACTCACCTCACTAAAACTAACCAAACTAAAACTCACCTCACTAAAACTCACCACTCTAAAATTCACCACACCAAAACCCACCACATTATAATTCACCACACTAAAACTCACCACACTAAAATTCACCAAACTAAAACTCACCACACTAAAACTCACCACACTAAAACTCACCACACCAAAACTCACCACACTAAAACTCACCACACTAAAACTCAACACACAAAAACTCACCACACTAAAATCCCACCACACTAAAACTCACCACACTAAAACTCACCACACTTAAACTCACCACACAAAAATTTAACACACTAAAACTCACCACACAAAAACTTACCACACAAAAACTCACCACACTAAAACTCACCACACTAAAACTCACCACACTTAAACTCACTATACTAAAACTCACCACACATAAACTCAACACACAAAAATTCAACACACTAAAATTCACAACACTAAAATTCACCACACTAAAACTCACCACACAAAAACTTACCACACAAAAACTCACCACACTAAAACTCACCACACTTAAACTCACCACACAAAAATTCAACACACTAAAATTCACCACACTAAAACCCACCACACAAAAACTCACCAGACTAAAACTCACTACACTCAAATGTCGCCACACTAATACTCACCACACAAAAATTCAACACACTAAAATTCACCACACTTAAACTCACCACACTAAAATTTCACCACACAAAAACTCAACACACTAAAACTCACCACACTAAAAGTCACCACACTTAAACTCACTATACTAAAACTCACCACACATAAACTCAACACACAAAAATTCAACACACTAAAATTCACAACACTAAAATTCACCACACTTAAACTCACCACACTAAAATTTCACCACACTAAAACTCACCACACTAAAACTCACCACACTTAAACTCACTATACTAAAACTCACCACACATAAACTCAACACACAAAAATTCAACACACTAAAATTCACAACACTAAAATTCACCACACTAAAACTCACCACACAAAAACTTACCACACAAAAACTCACCACACTAAAACTCACCACACTAAAACTCACCACACTTAAACTCACTATACTAAAACTCACCACACAAAAATTCAACACACTAAAATTCACCACACTTAAACTCACCACACTAAAATTTCACCACACTAAAACTCACCACACTAAAACTCACTACACTAAAATTTCACCACATTAAAATTCACCACTTTTAAACTCACTACATTAAAACTCACTACACTCAAATTTCGATACTCTAAAACTCACCGCACTTAAATTCACCACACTAAACCCACCACACTATAATTAACCACACTAAAACTCACCACCCTAAAATTCACTATACTAAAACTCACCACAATAAAGAGTCACATTAAAATTCATCACACTAAAACTCACCACAATAAAATTCACCACACTAAAACTCGCTACACTAAAACACGCCACACTAAAACACGCCAGATTAAAATTCACCACACTAAAACCCACCACACTATAATTGACCACACTAAAACTCACCACACTTAAAAACACCACACTTAAACTCACCACACTAAAATTTCACCACACTAAAATTTCACCACACTAAAACTCACCATACTAATACTCACTACACTAAAATTTCACCACATTAAAATTCACCACACTAAAACTCACCACATTAAAACTCACTACACTCAAATTTCGCCACACTAAAACTCACCACACTAAAACTCACCGCACTAAAATTCACCACTAAAACCCACCACACTATAATTAACCACACTAAAACTCACCACACTAAAATTCACTACACTAAAACTCACTACAATAAAATTCATCACATTAAAATTCATCACACTAAAACTCACCACAATAAAATTCACCATAAAATTCCCCACACTAAAACTCGCTACACTAAAACACGCCACACTAAAACACGCCACATTAAAATTCACCACACTAAAACCCACCACACTATAATTCACCACACTAAAACTCACCACACTAAAAATCACCACACTAAAAATCACCACACTTTAACTCACCACACTAAAACTCACCACACCAAAACTAACCACAATTAAACTCACCACTCCAAAATTCACCACATCTAAACTCACCACACCGAAACTTACCACACCGAAACTTACTACATTAAAACCCACCACACTAAAACTTCTACTGGGAAAACTCTACGGGGAAGAATTCTACGGGGAAGAATTCTACCGGGAACAATTCTACCGGGATGAATTCTACGTGGAGAATTCTACGGGAAAGCGTTCTATGTGGATTTTACGGGGAAGATTTCTACTGGGAATAATTCTGCGGAGAAGCGCAGTCTGAGAAAAAATTGTCTTTGAGAAAAGTTGTCTTGGCGGAGAATTATTTGGTTACCACATTTATAAAACCAATAAAAAAAACTTCAACAGCTAAGCACGGGCCCCTCATATAAATAATAAAATGTTTTTTGTATTAATAAAATCGCTCCATATCTTTGAATTCAGAAAATCTTGGCACGAGTCGTGCACGGGTCCAGCTAGTTCGAAATATAATCGAAAATATTTGAAATGGAATATTTTCAATCGAATATACAATTCGTATGTTTTTTTCGTAAACATTATGATTCAAATACAATAATGCAAATAATATATAATATGTGTTTATAAAACGAATGCGTAATAATGCGTAGCCTCGGTAGCTCAGTGGTTAGTGCGTTGGACTGCGAGCCGAAAGGTCCCCAGTTCAAGCCTGGACTGGGTCTAACAACATCTTTTCATAGAAACATTTTTCTTTACAGCGCTACCTCTCGGCAGTAAATGGCAAACCTACGAGAGTAAAACATTGCCTATGAAAAGTTCTCACCCGCCGTTCGGATTCGGCAATAAACTGTAGGTCCCACCACTTTGAGTACAAATATAACACGCACAGCTCAAAATGGTGAGAGAGCTCGGCCTAAGTCCTTATAGGACTGTAGTGCCGAACTATTATTAACGGGTAGGGACGCTACAAATGTAGATCGACAGCAACAGCAAACGACGCCATATTTCTTGCCGCTCTTTTGATATTTCTCTTCAGTAAGGTTTGCCATTTCATGATGGAAAGATATACGAGCCAACAACGAGTCGAAATTATTAAAATTGACTACCGAAATTCGGAGTCAGTGGCCTCAACGTTAAGAGCGCTACGTCCAATTTATGGTCGTCATAATCGTCCTAGCAGATCAACAATTGAGCGTCTAGTGGAAAAATTTGAATCCACAGGCACAGTACAAAATGTTCCCGTGCCAGTGAGACAAAGAAGTGCCCGTAGTGTCGAGAATATTGCTACCGCTGAGGCTTCAGTTGAAGAAAGCCCAAATGTGTCTCTCACATGTCGTTCTCAAGTATTGGACATCTCTGTGACGTCCTTGTGGCTAATTTTGCGAAAAGATCTTGGCCTACCATCCTTACAAAATCAAATTGACGCAAGAACTGTAGCCGCTTGACCACCAGAAGCGTCGTATGTTCGTGAATTGGGCTGAGCAACAACTTGAAAATGATTTGGATTTTCATCGAAAAATCATCTTCGTCAATGAATGGCTTCGTCAATAAACAAAATATTCGTTATTGATCAGACAGCAATCCACACGTACTCCATGAGTCATCATTGCATCCCGAAAAAATTACGGTTTGGTGCGGTTTATGGGCCGGCGGCGTCATTGGGCCGTTTTTCTTCCGTGTTGATCAAGACCGGCACATTACTGTGAATGGGAATCACTACCATTCAATGTTAACCGAATATTTTTGGCCCCAATTGGATGATATGGACTTGGAGGACATGTGGTTCCAACAGGACGGCGCCACAAGCCACACAGCGAATGCCACAATCAATTTATTGGAAACCAAGTTTGGAGAACGTGTTATATCACGAAATGGTCCAGTCGATTGGCCGCCTCTGTCGTGCGATTTGACGCCGTTAGACTATTTCCTGTGGGGCTACGTCAAGTCTATGGTCTATGCCAGCGACGATTGATGAACTTCGTATGAATATCGAACGTGAAATTGCAGCAGTATCGGCCGATTTATGCTTGAAAACCGTCGAAAATTGGTTCAGCGTCTGGACTTCTGCAAGCGTGCCCGTGGTGGCCACGCATAATGGCATCGAACGTACTTTTACAGGAATTAACAATTTCAGTGATATCCAAAACCGTTTTTGTTTTATTTAAAAAAACTTTTATATTGTAGCGCTCTTATTGAAAAACCCCTTATTATTATAAATGGACTTGGCTTCTGGAAGCAGAGACGAAATCTATGTCGGGTGTCGAAGGAGAACTGGTGCACAGAAAAAAATAACCGACGTAAATACAGCAATTAAAATTAATTGTACACCATTCATTGGTCTAGCAATGACATTTTTGCCATTTTCATGTATTGAGCAAACCCATTCGCTATAAATGTTATTTGAGTCCAATAATATACCAATAAATGATTTTGCTTAAGTAGCAAATTATTTAATTGGTGTTGTCGACGTTTTAAAAACATTTTTTTATTTTCACAGTTTTCTTATAATTTTTTTTTTATTAAAAAAGAATAATACAAATTCTTGTAAAAGTATATAACCAATATACTTTTCTGATGATGCAGCATAATTAAATATGCAACTATTGCCATCATCGTCATTTTCAACGACACCAATAGAGTATGATCAAACTCTATAAGCGTTTCTTTTGACATGAACCAAATGTGAACTCTTGTATGCGCCCCAACCGCCAACTAAAAATTCTAATTCTAAGCGAATTCCACCAATTTCACGAATTCCACTAAATTCACAAGCACTGTAAGCGAGTACAGGAACACACACCACGCACTGTTATTTCGACCACGCACTGCTATAAAATCAACGCGGTATGCGAAAACTGTAGTTTTTATTTCAACGATGTTGTTGATTCAAATGATTTTTCCGAATGAATATAATTTTCTCACAAAACACAAAGCTTGATAAAATATGAAAAACAGAATATTCAAATGTTACAATACTAATTTTAACAAAGTAGAAAAACAACAAGTGAGTGAAGCATTTGATATTTCAACACTTCCCCTCAAATGGTAACTCATATTACATATCAATAAACAAATTAAACTAGTGATTAAAAATTAGTCGCATTCCAAGTTTCTGAATGAACTTATAATGCTTCGGTGATGCCAATGCTTTGGTAAATACGTCAGCTGGCATTTCTTCAGTTGGTAGATATTTCACTGTGACGTCGCCTTCCTCTACTGCTTCCCGTACAAAATGATGACGTATGTCCACGTGTTTCGTACGGTTGTGAAAGACGGGGTTCTTGCTGAGTAGTCCAGCGCCTTGGTTGTCGTTGTAAATCGTAGTTGATTGTTGTGGACCAAGGATTTCAGATAAGAAACGTCTCAAGTAAATCGCTTCCTTCGTTGATTCGGACAGAGACATGTACTCTGCTTCGGTGCTTGACATTGCAACCGTTCTCTGTTTGCGCGATTCCCATGTGACTGCAGTGTTCGCCAATTCGAAAATGTACCCGGTGTACGATCTCCTATCGTCGATATTTGCAGCCCAGTCCGCGTCTGCATAACCCACAAGGTGTTTTCCGGTTTTCTGGAATACCAATCCGAGATTTTCCGTTCCTTTCAAATAGCGCAATACTCGTTTCGCGGCTACCCAGTGTTGCTTGCCGTAATTTGAGTTGTATTGGCTAAGAACACTTACTGTATGTGCTATGTCAGGTCGACTCGAGACTGCCAAGTACATCAAGGATCCTACCAGATTTTGGTATGGTAACTTTTGAGCTTCTAACTTTTCCTCTTTAGTCTTCGGGCACATATCCTTCGATAGCTTCTGATTAGGGTCCATCGGAGTTGCGACTGGCTTGCAGTCTTCCATGTTGAAGCGATTCAGTATGCTTCTTACGTACTTCAGTTGCGACATGGTTATTTCGTTGACAGCGTGATTTTGTTTAAACTCGATTCCAAGACAAAAGTTCAACATACCTAAGTCTTTCATCTCGAAAGATTGTGCTAAGTCCGACTTCAGTTGTTTCAGCATCGTCTTGTTGTTCGATGCCACAATTAAATCGTCAACGTAGATCGTAACAATGACGATGTCTTCCCCTTGTTTTTTGTAGTATACGCAAGGGTCCGAACTCAGCGACTTTATTCCAATCTGCTTCAATTTTTCGTCCAACTTTTTGTACCACTGTCTTCCTGACTGCTTCAGTCCATAAAGTGCTTTCTTGATTAGGCAGACTTTATTTCCGGCATACTCTTGCATCTCTTCTTCGTTTAAAATGCTAGTGAGTTCGTGTGGCGTACGCATGTAGATTTCTTCTTCGATGTCGCCGTTCAGATATGCGCTTACAAAATCCAGCTGATGCACTTCCAGATCAAGTTCCACGGCAAGTGCCATTATCAGCCTTATCGATCCAATTCTTGCTACAGGTGCAAATGTTTCCGTGTAGTCAATTCCAGGTCTCTGCGTAAACCCCTTTGCAACTAGTCTTGCTTTTCGACAGTCGATTGTGCCATCCGCCTTGTATTTGGTGCGCAGTACCCATCTCGATTCTACAACTTTCTTGTCCTTTTGACGTTCGACGGCTTTCCAGGTCCCGTTTCTCATCAGGGCATCGTATTCGTCTCTCATCGCCCGCTTCCACTCTTCGGCTTCTGGACTGCGAAAAGCTTCTGATGTTGTTTGAGGATCGTCTTCAGTAATTAAGCTGGCTACTGGATCCTCTCCATCACCGTCGTCTTCAATTGAGATTTCTGTACTCACCGGTAATAAGTTGAAGAGTTTCTTCGGCCTTCCCCTCTTACCGGTGAGTATTTTCTTCGGTCTTCCTCGTGGCCTTTGCCACGTTGTCGGTGTGCTAAATTCTTCTTCTTCATTTTCTGCGATGACGATTTCATCTTCGTTTTCTTCTGTATCCGTTATTTTCTGTTCTTGGGTTTGTTCTGGAATATTTCGAACGATTTCGGCTTCTATTTCGATGTTGCATACTTCTGTGTCCTTGAAGTATTCTTCGCTGACGAACTCCACAAACGCATCTGGTTGATACGTGTTGCTGAATGTGACGTCTCTGCTCCTGACTATTTGTCGCGTATCTGGGTTCCAGAGCCTGTATGCCTTTGACTTTGTGGAGTATCCGATGAAGACGCACTTCTTCGCTTTCGGCTCGAACTTCCCCTTGTTCTTGGTCTTGTCGAGCATGTAAGCCGTTGTTCCAAATTTCTGGAAGTAGGAGACCACTGGATATTTTCCGGTCCACAATTTGAACGGTGTTTCGCCGAGTAGGCTTCTCGTGGAGCATCTGTTCCGGATGTAGTTTGCTGTAGAGATGGCTTCTGCCCAGAAATTAGCAGATAGTCCCGCCTGAATCATCATGCACCTGGCCATTTCTACCAGAGTGCGATTCTTTCTCTCAGCTGTTCCGTTTTGCTGTGGTGTGTATTCAACGGTCAGCTCGTGCTTGATGCCTTCCCTCTTCAAGAAATTCTGCAAGAAGTTGTTTGTGTACTCCGTTCCATTGTCTGATCGTATGGTCTTGATTTTTCGACTGGTTTTCTTCTCGACCATGTTCTTGTATTCCACAAATGTTTCAGCAACCTCGCTTTTATTCTTCAGGAAGTAGATTTCGCACCACTTTGTTTTGTCGTCTATGAAGGTCACAAAGTATCGTGAGCCTCCCAGGGAATTTACGCGCATCGGTCCGCACACGTCTGTGTGCACGAGTTCTAGAATGTCAGCAGATTGTGACGTCGACTTCGGGAAGGGCTTCTGTGTTTGCTTCCCCTTAGCGCATATTTCGCAAACAGGTAAGTTCTCGTTCGTATTGATGTGTACGCCAGTCACTTTTCCATTCCTCAGGATGTCCTTCAGATCCTTTTCATTCAGGTGTCCAAACCGTTCGTGCCACTCTTGCAAAGGCGATGAATGCGCTACTCTGCATTCTTCGGTGAGTTCTTCTACGTAATAGAGATCCTTGTTTCGATGCGCTACCATCAATATTTCGCCGGTAGCTTGATGTTTGATCACGGCTTCGTTTCTGGTGAATTTGATCTCGTATCCGCTTTCAGTTATTTTTGCAACTGAGAGAAGATTTGAACGAAGATCTGGTACGTAAAGAGTTCCTTCTAGTCTTGCAACAACGCCGTTTTTGTTGTTCAGCTTCACGATGCCGGAACCTTCGATTTTCGTCGAGTCGTTGTTGGCCAAGTTCAGGACGTTTGACTTCGGAGCCATGAGTTCGACGAATTTCTCCTTCTGCGAACACATATGTGAGGATGCGCCAGAGTCCAAGCACCATTTGTTCGCGCGTTCATTATTCGCTCTTAGAGCCACTTCGGCATTTCTACTGGATTCATAGCGCTTACCTTCGGATTGCTTCGGCTTGTCATTGCTGGAGTTCTTTGATCTGCAATCTCTGGCTTTGTGTCCCACTTTTCCACATGAGTGACAGTTGTACTTGAAGCGTTCGTTTTGGGTTGACTTCTCAGACTTCTTAGACACTATAATTAACACTATAATTAACCACACTAAAACTCACCACACTAAAATTCACTACACTAAAACTCACTACAATAAAATTCATCACATTAAAATTCATCACACTAAAACTCACCACAATAAAATTCACCATAAAATTCCCCACACTAAAACTCGCTACACTAAAACACGCCACACTAAAACACGCCACATTAAAATTCACCACACTAAAACCCACCACACTATAATTCACCACACTAAAACTCACCACACTAAAAATCACCACACTAAAAATCACCACACTTTAACTCACCACACTAAAACTCACCACACCAAAACTAACCACAATTAAACTCACCACTCCAAAATTCACCACATCTAAACTCACCACACCGAAACTTACCACACCGAAACTTACTACATTAAAACCCACCACACTAAAACTTCTACTGGGAAAACTCTACGGGGAAGAATTCTACGGGGAAGAATTCTACCGGGAACAATTCTACCGGGATGAATTCTACGTGGAGAATTCTACGGGAAAGCGTTCTATGTGGATTTTACGGGGAAGATTTCTACTGGGAATAATTCTGCGGAGAAGCGCAGTCTGAGAAAAAATTGTCTTTGAGAAAAGTTGTCTTGGCGGAGAATTATTTGGTTACCACATTTATAAAACCAATAAAAAAAACTTCAACAGCTAAGCACGGGCCCCTCATATAAATAATAAAATGTTTTTTGTATTAATAAAATCGCTCCATATCTTTGAATTCAGAAAATCTTGGCACGAGTCGTGCACGGGTCCAGCTAGTTCGAAATATAATCGAAAATATTTGAAATGGAATATTTTCAATCGAATATACAATTCGTATGTTTTTTTCGTAAACATTATGATTCAAATACAATAATGCAAATAATATATAATATGTGTTTATAAAACGAATGCGTAATAATGCGTAGCCTCGGTAGCTCAGTGGTTAGTGCGTTGGACTGCGAGCCGAAAGGTCCCCAGTTCAAGCCTGGACTGGGTCTAACAACATCTTTTCATAGAAACATTTTTCTTTACAGCGCTACCTCTCGGCAGTAAATGGCAAACCTACGAGAGTAAAACATTGCCTATGAAAAGTTCTCACCCGCCGTTCGGATTCGGCAATAAACTGTAGGTCCCACCACTTTGAGTACAAATATAACACGCACAGCTCAAAATGGTGAGAGAGCTCGGCCTAAGTCCTTATAGGACTGTAGTGCCGAACTATTATTAACGGGTAGGGACGCTACAAATGTAGATCGACAGCAACAGCAAACGACGCCATATTTCTTGCCGCTCTTTTGATATTTCTCTTCAGTAAGGTTTGCCATTTCATGATGGAAAGATATACGAGCCAACAACGAGTCGAAATTATTAAAATTGACTACCGAAATTCGGAGTCAGTGGCCTCAACGTTAAGAGCGCTACGTCCAATTTATGGTCGTCATAATCGTCCTAGCAGATCAACAATTGAGCGTCTAGTGGAAAAATTTGAATCCACAGGCACAGTACAAAATGTTCCCGTGCCAGTGAGACAAAGAAGTGCCCGTAGTGTCGAGAATATTGCTACCGCTGAGGCTTCAGTTGAAGAAAGCCCAAATGTGTCTCTCACATGTCGTTCTCAAGTATTGGACATCTCTGTGACGTCCTTGTGGCTAATTTTGCGAAAAGATCTTGGCCTACCATCCTTACAAAATCAAATTGACGCAAGAACTGTAGCCGCTTGACCACCAGAAGCGTCGTATGTTCGTGAATTGGGCTGAGCAACAACTTGAAAATGATTTGGATTTTCATCGAAAAATCATCTTCGTCAATGAATGGCTTCGTCAATAAACAAAATATTCGTTATTGATCAGACAGCAATCCACACGTACTCCATGAGTCATCATTGCATCCCGAAAAAATTACGGTTTGGTGCGGTTTATGGGCCGGCGGCGTCATTGGGCCGTTTTTCTTCCGTGTTGATCAAGACCGGCACATTACTGTGAATGGGAATCACTACCATTCAATGTTAACCGAATATTTTTGGCCCCAATTGGATGATATGGACTTGGAGGACATGTGGTTCCAACAGGACGGCGCCACAAGCCACACAGCGAATGCCACAATCAATTTATTGGAAACCAAGTTTGGAGAACGTGTTATATCACGAAATGGTCCAGTCGATTGGCCGCCTCTGTCGTGCGATTTGACGCCGTTAGACTATTTCCTGTGGGGCTACGTCAAGTCTATGGTCTATGCCAGCGACGATTGATGAACTTCGTATGAATATCGAACGTGAAATTGCAGCAGTATCGGCCGATTTATGCTTGAAAACCGTCGAAAATTGGTTCAGCGTCTGGACTTCTGCAAGCGTGCCCGTGGTGGCCACGCATAATGGCATCGAACGTACTTTTACAGGAATTAACAATTTCAGTGATATCCAAAACCGTTTTTGTTTTATTTAAAAAAACTTTTATATTGTAGCGCTCTTATTGAAAAACCCCTTATTATTATAAATGGACTTGGCTTCTGGAAGCAGAGACGAAATCTATGTCGGGTGTCGAAGGAGAACTGGTGCACAGAAAAAAATAACCGACGTAAATACAGCAATTAAAATTAATTGTACACCATTCATTGGTCTAGCAATGACATTTTTGCCATTTTCATGTATTGAGCAAACCCATTCGCTATAAATGTTATTTGAGTCCAATAATATACCAATAAATGATTTTGCTTAAGTAGCAAATTATTTAATTGGTGTTGTCGACGTTTTAAAAACATTTTTTTATTTTCACAGTTTTCTTATAATTTTTTTTTTATTAAAAAAGAATAATACAAATTCTTGTAAAAGTATATAACCAATATACTTTTCTGATGATGCAGCATAATTAAATATGCAACTATTGCCATCATCGTCATTTTCAACGACACCAATAGAGTATGATCAAACTCTATAAGCGTTTCTTTTGACATGAACCAAATGTGAACTCTTGTATGCGCCCCAACCGCCAACTAAAAATTCTAATTCTAAGCGAATTCCACCAATTTCACGAATTCCACTAAATTCACAAGCACTGTAAGCGAGTACAGGAACACACACCACGCACTGTTATTTCGACCACGCACTGCTATAAAATCAACGCGGTATGCGAAAACTGTAGTTTTTATTTCAACGATGTTGTTGATTCAAATGATTTTTCCGAATGAATATAATTTTCTCACAAAACACAAAGCTTGATAAAATATGAAAAACAGAATATTCAAATGTTACAATACTAATTTTAACAAAGTAGAAAAACAACAAGTGAGTGAAGCATTTGATATTTCAACACTTCCCCTCAAATGGTAACTCATATTACATATCAATAAACAAATTAAACTAGTGATTAAAAATTAGTCGCATTCCAAGTTTCTGAATGAACTTATAATGCTTCGGTGATGCCAATGCTTTGGTAAATACGTCAGCTGGCATTTCTTCAGTTGGTAGATATTTCACTGTGACGTCGCCTTCCTCTACTGCTTCCCGTACAAAATGATGACGTATGTCCACGTGTTTCGTACGGTTGTGAAAGACGGGGTTCTTGCTGAGTAGTCCAGCGCCTTGGTTGTCGTTGTAAATCGTAGTTGATTGTTGTGGACCAAGGATTTCAGATAAGAAACGTCTCAAGTAAATCGCTTCCTTCGTTGATTCGGACAGAGACATGTACTCTGCTTCGGTGCTTGACATTGCAACCGTTCTCTGTTTGCGCGATTCCCATGTGACTGCAGTGTTCGCCAATTCGAAAATGTACCCGGTGTACGATCTCCTATCGTCGATATTTGCAGCCCAGTCCGCGTCTGCATAACCCACAAGGTGTTTTCCGGTTTTCTGGAATACCAATCCGAGATTTTCCGTTCCTTTCAAATAGCGCAATACTCGTTTCGCGGCTACCCAGTGTTGCTTGCCGTAATTTGAGTTGTATTGGCTAAGAACACTTACTGTATGTGCTATGTCAGGTCGACTCGAGACTGCCAAGTACATCAAGGATCCTACCAGATTTTGGTATGGTAACTTTTGAGCTTCTAACTTTTCCTCTTTAGTCTTCGGGCACATATCCTTCGATAGCTTCTGATTAGGGTCCATCGGAGTTGCGACTGGCTTGCAGTCTTCCATGTTGAAGCGATTCAGTATGCTTCTTACGTACTTCAGTTGCGACATGGTTATTTCGTTGACAGCGTGATTTTGTTTAAACTCGATTCCAAGACAAAAGTTCAACATACCTAAGTCTTTCATCTCGAAAGATTGTGCTAAGTCCGACTTCAGTTGTTTCAGCATCGTCTTGTTGTTCGATGCCACAATTAAATCGTCAACGTAGATCGTAACAATGACGATGTCTTCCCCTTGTTTTTTGTAGTATACGCAAGGGTCCGAACTCAGCGACTTTATTCCAATCTGCTTCAATTTTTCGTCCAACTTTTTGTACCACTGTCTTCCTGACTGCTTCAGTCCATAAAGTGCTTTCTTGATTAGGCAGACTTTATTTCCGGCATACTCTTGCATCTCTTCTTCGTTTAAAATGCTAGTGAGTTCGTGTGGCGTACGCATGTAGATTTCTTCTTCGATGTCGCCGTTCAGATATGCGCTTACAAAATCCAGCTGATGCACTTCCAGATCAAGTTCCACGGCAAGTGCCATTATCAGCCTTATCGATCCAATTCTTGCTACAGGTGCAAATGTTTCCGTGTAGTCAATTCCAGGTCTCTGCGTAAACCCCTTTGCAACTAGTCTTGCTTTTCGACAGTCGATTGTGCCATCCGCCTTGTATTTGGTGCGCAGTACCCATCTCGATTCTACAACTTTCTTGTCCTTTTGACGTTCGACGGCTTTCCAGGTCCCGTTTCTCATCAGGGCATCGTATTCGTCTCTCATCGCCCGCTTCCACTCTTCGGCTTCTGGACTGCGAAAAGCTTCTGATGTTGTTTGAGGATCGTCTTCAGTAATTAAGCTGGCTACTGGATCCTCTCCATCACCGTCGTCTTCAATTGAGATTTCTGTACTCACCGGTAATAAGTTGAAGAGTTTCTTCGGCCTTCCCCTCTTACCGGTGAGTATTTTCTTCGGTCTTCCTCGTGGCCTTTGCCACGTTGTCGGTGTGCTAAATTCTTCTTCTTCATTTTCTGCGATGACGATTTCATCTTCGTTTTCTTCTGTATCCGTTATTTTCTGTTCTTGGGTTTGTTCTGGAATATTTCGAACGATTTCGGCTTCTATTTCGATGTTGCATACTTCTGTGTCCTTGAAGTATTCTTCGCTGACGAACTCCACAAACGCATCTGGTTGATACGTGTTGCTGAATGTGACGTCTCTGCTCCTGACTATTTGTCGCGTATCTGGGTTCCAGAGCCTGTATGCCTTTGACTTTGTGGAGTATCCGATGAAGACGCACTTCTTCGCTTTCGGCTCGAACTTCCCCTTGTTCTTGGTCTTGTCGAGCATGTAAGCCGTTGTTCCAAATTTCTGGAAGTAGGAGACCACTGGATATTTTCCGGTCCACAATTTGAACGGTGTTTCGCCGAGTAGGCTTCTCGTGGAGCATCTGTTCCGGATGTAGTTTGCTGTAGAGATGGCTTCTGCCCAGAAATTAGCAGATAGTCCCGCCTGAATCATCATGCACCTGGCCATTTCTACCAGAGTGCGATTCTTTCTCTCAGCTGTTCCGTTTTGCTGTGGTGTGTATTCAACGGTCAGCTCGTGCTTGATGCCTTCCCTCTTCAAGAAATTCTGCAAGAAGTTGTTTGTGTACTCCGTTCCATTGTCTGATCGTATGGTCTTGATTTTTCGACTGGTTTTCTTCTCGACCATGTTCTTGTATTCCACAAATGTTTCAGCAACCTCGCTTTTATTCTTCAGGAAGTAGATTTCGCACCACTTTGTTTTGTCGTCTATGAAGGTCACAAAGTATCGTGAGCCTCCCAGGGAATTTACGCGCATCGGTCCGCACACGTCTGTGTGCACGAGTTCTAGAATGTCAGCAGATTGTGACGTCGACTTCGGGAAGGGCTTCTGTGTTTGCTTCCCCTTAGCGCATATTTCGCAAACAGGTAAGTTCTCGTTCGTATTGATGTGTACGCCAGTCACTTTTCCATTCCTCAGGATGTCCTTCAGATCCTTTTCATTCAGGTGTCCAAACCGTTCGTGCCACTCTTGCAAAGGCGATGAATGCGCTACTCTGCATTCTTCGGTGAGTTCTTCTACGTAATAGAGATCCTTGTTTCGATGCGCTACCATCAATATTTCGCCGGTAGCTTGATGTTTGATCACGGCTTCGTTTCTGGTGAATTTGATCTCGTATCCGCTTTCAGTTATTTTTGCAACTGAGAGAAGATTTGAACGAAGATCTGGTACGTAAAGAGTTCCTTCTAGTCTTGCAACAACGCCGTTTTTGTTGTTCAGCTTCACGATGCCGGAACCTTCGATTTTCGTCGAGTCGTTGTTGGCCAAGTTCAGGACGTTTGACTTCGGAGCCATGAGTTCGACGAATTTCTCCTTCTGCGAACACATATGTGAGGATGCGCCAGAGTCCAAGCACCATTTGTTCGCGCGTTCATTATTCGCTCTTAGAGCCACTTCGGCATTTCTACTGGATTCATAGCGCTTACCTTCGGATTGCTTCGGCTTGTCATTGCTGGAGTTCTTTGATCTGCAATCTCTGGCTTTGTGTCCCACTTTTCCACATGAGTGACAGTTGTACTTGAAGCGTTCGTTTTGGGTTGACTTCTCAGACTTCTTAGAGCCTTTGTAACCGCTCTTATGCACAAACATTGCGCCTGGGGTTGTCTCTGCGACGTTCCGCTTTCGGGCTTCGTATTCTTCCAAAAGTTTTACTTTTAGTGCTTCAGGGCTTGGTAGCTTCTCCTGGGTTTCAATTGCGATTCGGAAATTTTCATATTCTTCGGGGATGCTGTAAAGCAGGAGTACTGACAGTAGTTCGTCGATAACTTCTAGATCCATTTCGTTGATTTTATCAACGACGTTGAAAAAATTGTTGACGTGGTCCCGCATGTCCTCACCGTTTTGCATTTTCATCAAAATGAGTGTCTTCAGCAGCATTGCTTTGCGTGCGGGTCCCTTCGACTGGTAAGTGTTGTGCAGCTTGTCCCAGATGGCCTTCGATGTGACGCAATTCTTGATTTGCTTCAGTTCTGGGGGAGTGATGGATAATATTAAATCCGATTTCGCTTTTGCGTCTTCGGACTCCCATTCGGCAATTTTGTTTGGTGGTCCATCTGGTTTTACACATTTTCCGCACACATAATTCCACGTTCCATTCTTGATGAGTAAGGCTTCGACTTGAATTTTCCATGTGTCGAAGTTGTCCTTTCCAAGGCCTTCAATTTTCACGTTCGTGTAGCTCATCGTTCCTGTCGTTGTCCTTTTTATTTGAGTTGCGCAGTGGAAGCGTGCTGGGCCCATAACCTGTAGTTTTTATTTCAACGATGTTGTTGATTCAAATGATTTTTCCGAATGAATATAATTTTCTCACAAAACACAAAGCTTGATAAAATATGAAAAACAGAATATTCAAATGTTACAATACTAATTTTAACAAAGTAGAAAAACAACAAGTGAGTGAAGCATTTGATATTTCAACAAAAACACATAGCTGTTGCCAGCAAATGCGATTGCAAATATGATGAATGTGTACGCTAATACAATTAATAATTTAGTCGGCGCAGTTTTAGCAATAATTTGATTGTCTTGATGTACTTTTTTGGCTATATTTTTCTGTGTGTGTAGGTGGTAAAACAAATGTAATGTACAGTATAATATTATAATATTGGGTATTGGGTATATTCCTCAAAACAGTCTAAAATTTATTTTTTGTCTTGGCTAAATTATACAATATGTACTATAATAATATTTTTGTTCCTTTGACTTATAGTTTGAAATATTCATTTAAAATAAAAATTTAAAAAATGAAATTTTACTGCTGTTGGAGCCTGCAATAATAAAGCCCTGTACAGGACCACCAACGTAATATGAGATAATAAAATTACATTTTTTAATATAAAATTAAATAATGTAGAATTACATCAAAGTTAAGATTGTGTGCATAATATGTATGAAAATATATTCATAAAATATGGAATTAATCTATTATACGATGAAATTGGTCCTTGGTTGAGGTACTCGACAAAATACATAGAATACAAATACATAAATACAAGGAATCTTCTTTTCTCTGCTGTCTGTTTTCTGTCCATACCCAAAATATTCCGTGAATCTTCTATTAAAAATCCATACAATTTTAAACCGCCATATACCTTCCACATACTTCCATTTATCTGTGCGTTGCCGGTAATATTCCTCAAAACAGTCTAAAATTTGGTCTTGGCTAAATTATACAAAATGTACATTAATAATATTTTTGTTCCTTTGATTTATAGTTTGAAATATTCATTTAAAATAAAAATTTAAAAAATGAAATTTTACTGCTGTTGGAGCCTGCAGTCGGCTGGAATCCCTATCGGTATTCTCACCATATGCATCTGTCTTTACAGCATTATAGACCAAACTCAGATATTTATCAATTTTGGTTTTGATAGTTTACCAACAAGTTTGGTTTTCTGGTTATGCTACGACATATGCGTTAGTGTTCTGCTTATTATATCATCAATTCTGCTAATAATGGGCACAAATAAGGTATGAACATAAATTTTTAATGAATTGAAAACGAATTAATTTGGAAATATTCATTTTTTAATGTTCTTTTTTTATTATTATTTTTATTTCAAAATTTACATTTATAAAGAAACGACCTATGCTGATATTCACCTGGCTGTTTATTAATTCGATCTCTATTTTAAATGGCGTTTATGT
This sequence comes from Dryomyza anilis, assembly GCA_951804985.1. Classification (NCBI taxonomy): domain Eukaryota; kingdom Metazoa; phylum Arthropoda; class Insecta; order Diptera; family Dryomyzidae; genus Dryomyza; species Dryomyza anilis. The sequence goes on from OX638130.1 coordinate 11,715,532, forward strand.
CTTGATTTACACGCTTAGTAAACAATTTGAAGTAATTCACAGTAGGTTCATAATAAGATTTGTTATAACATGGACTATTTTAGGTAAGTAAATGAATTGTTTTTAAATTCTTTGTATTTTATAAAAAAAAAAGATTAAATTGAGTTTATTCTTACTATATTTACAGTCTTTTCAATCTATCATTGGATTGTTATATGTGCACTTTACCAGGAACTAAAGCAAGAACTGAAACAACGTAGTCGAACCCCAGTAGATCCAGCAGCAAATGTGACACTTATGCCATATCCCAAGCAAGAATATTATCCAAATCTTGAAGCTATTTCCACTTAGTTCATATATTAATTATTTAAAAAAAATACTCTGTTTAATAAGCACATTAAAATTTGAATAGTGCCTAAAACTTTAAATTGATTACAAAAAACTTGAGGTGCCATTAAAGTAATACTTTAAAAATTCTCCGTAGCACAGGTTCAAACATGTGATGGAAACGGCCTATATGGTGCTAGCTTTAGCAAAATAATGGCAAACTCTGAAAAAATTATTTAAAAAAAAAACTCTATCATCCAACTGTTCGTTTTTTTCTTTCATCTTTTTAATCACTTCTGTTATATATAGGATTAAGTTAACAGCTGGCTGTACATAGAAAAAAAAATTCATCAATATGATGAATTTATACATAAATATTATGAATTTTTTCACCAACTAGCAGATTCATCATATTATTACCACCGTTCATTAAATGATATATTGATTAATGCATTCATTATATATATGAACTCATTCATGCCATCGAACATCATAGTGAAGTACGAAATATTCAATACAATGAATTTGAGTCGTCATATTGATGAATATATGAATATAATATTCAATATGATGAATATAATATTCAATATGATGAATATTGTAGAACAAATTTTTTTTTTCGAAAAAAAAGGTTCGTAAAAATTTTATTTAAGAAAAATTTAAAAAAATCATCCGCAAAAAAAAATTTCGGAATAAAGAATTTGTTCGAAAAAATTTTTTTTTCGAAAAAAAAAAAATTATTACATATTATATATATATATTTAAGTTTTTATTAATTAAAAGTTGTAATTATAAATAAATATATTATAAAACATTTTACTAATTTAAGCATGTCGAGCAAACATAAAAGAACTACTTGAGAAATGAGAAGTACGGCAAAAAATGAACGAAAAATAAATATTTTAATTGAAATTTTGTTTAATGTCAACGTTATTCAACACCAAGTACATATCTGTTGTATTTTATATTTTGGTTATAAAAATGATGAATCGTATTCTTCACATAAAGTTCATCATATTGAAGAACACTTTTTCGACAATTACCAAGCGTTCATCGTATTCATGATAGCATTCATAACATTGATGGCGTTAGTGATTAATATTAGGAATGGTTCTACAATACAAAGAATCATTGTTTGAAGAACTGAATTCAACAATATGATGTATATTTGTCTGTGTACCTTGAAAGATAAAACATCAAAAAGGTTTTTTCTCGTTTTTATTGTTAAATTAAGCCAAGTTTAAATACATTTCTATTATATTTTTTTTATAATTATGTGGGATTTGATATATAAAATAATCAAACACCAAACGGTCAGTTTAAATAAAATTATATTTATTAACCTAAAATATTTAACTGCAAATTTTTAGAAAACAATTACAAAATTACAAATAATTTACAAAATTTAGAAAACATTTGAAAACTATGATCTGATTTGAACGATAAAACAAAACGAATGAAACAAATTAAATTGAAAATATGTTTCATGAAAAATCAGCATACGTATGTTTTTATAAAACAATATCATAAAGTATTAAATTATAAATAGTTGTACAGTGTATTGCTAGCATCTCCACAATTATATATTTTTATTAAATTAAACTAAATTTATACAATTTTTTCAAAATTTTTAATTTTGTAAATCCTTTTATTTACAAAAAAAAAAAAAAATGTTTTACGAAAAAACGACAACAAAAATATGTTGGACAAAAAATTAAAATAAAAATGCTAAAGCGATATCGTTACTATCATGCCAAAGGGGTGAATGTTAAATTTTTGATATTTCCGTTTTTTACATTTTTGAATGTAGTTTATATGCTGTGCCAATATCGCGTGTCATTTTGTGGGACATTTCTAGCCACAAAAGACAAAACCAAAAGGGCGAATTTGAAAAATTGAAGATCTTGTCATGCCAAAAGGGCGAATCTTTTCGTTTTTTCGCCATAACATTTTATTGGTATAAGATAAAATAGTGGTGTAAAGGTATTAATTGCTTGTTTTTAAAGCACCTATCGATCTGCATCATTAATTTTAAATATTTTGCCAAACATTAATTTGCAATTTGTTATTTGCAGGAAAAAATGTTTGGCAAAATATTTTATTTTTAGATCGGTAGGCTCCTTAAAAACAAGCAATAAATACCTTTACTTACTTCAAGCATTTTTTTTCTCTTCCAAAAATAATTGTTCGGTGCAGTACGGTCGGAATATAAGAAAAATCTCCTTCTAGATATTCGTGTTATTTGCGATATTTGAAGATAAGTTATCGGGTCACAAGTCAAAATTAATTAATCATGCCCATTTGCAAAATAAAAATGCGTGGTTAAAAATAGTAATCTAACTTCGGAATTTAATAGGTGTAGTTTTTAAAGTTTTCCTGTAATCGTGATTTCAACTGGAATTCACAGACACAAACGGACATCGGAAAATCGACACAAAAGGCCACGGTACGGCTAGTTTCCTAACACAGGCTAATATTAAGTGTTTTCTGATATTTTCTGCGGTAATTTAATATTATTTCCCTACAAACCATTTGACGATAATTTTTAAATTCGATATAATAATGATAAATTTTATACATAAAACTCAAAGTATTTGAAAATTGAATTGTGTATTCTTTATAATTTTTGTCAAAAAATATATTTTTTTTTTGAACAAATAAAATTTGTTTATCGAAAAGAACTCCATTTATGATATCATCTCGATATATTTAACGACAAAAACAACGATATCGTTTTACACAGGTTCATTTTTATCGAAAACCCTATCGTTTTCGTATCATTATAGATTATCATTATAGTTTTTCGAATTTGAGCCTATAAATGATATCGTCACTGTCATGCCAAAGGGGCGAATGTGCATTTTTAAAAATAATGGGAAATAATATTTTAAAGTTTGAAGAGCTTTAAAAATTAGAAAAATTTATCAGCCTAACCAATAAACGAAATAAAGTCGACTCTAAAGATAGTATCAGCTTTTCCGACAATTTTCTCTAATATTTATTTGTCAAAAAGCTGATACTTTCTTTAAAGTCGACATTATTTCGTCTATTGGTTAGGCTGTATGTTTTCTTTAATTTTTTCTGTTATTTTAGTTTATTCGTCAATTATTATAACGTATATAAAATATATTAAGATTTGGACAACCTACTGAATAATAAATACGGATTTTGTGAGGCTATATCCTGATTAAAACGCAAATATTTTTGTTTTTTATGATATAACTTTTTATTAGCACAAGATAAAATAGTAATGTAGAGGCATTAATTGTTTTTTTTAAAGCACCTATCGATCTGCATCATTAATTAAAAATATTTTGTCAAACAATAATTTGCCATTTGTTATTTGCAGGAAAAAATGTTTGGCAAGATATTTTGAAATTATGATGCAGTTCGTTAGGTGCTTTAAAAACAAACAATTAATACCTAAACACCACTATTATATCTTGTGCTAATAAAAAATTATAGCAAAAAAACGAAGAAATTGGAAGAATTAAAAATCTTGTCATGCCAAAAGGGCGAATCTTTTAATTTTTTGCTATATCTCTTTAATGGTACAAGATAAAATAGTGATGTAATGGCATTTATTGTTTGTTTTTAAAGCACCTATCGAACTGCATCATTAATTAAAAATATTTTGTCAAACATTAATTTTATTTTTGTTATTTGCAGGAAAAAATGTTTGGCATAATAATTTTCAAATAACGATGCAGATCAATAGGTGCTTTGAAAACAAATAATAAATGCCTTTGCACGACTATTTTATCTTATACCAATAAAAATGTATGTCGAAAAATCGAAAAGATTCGCCCTTTTGGCATGACAAGATTTTCAATTTTTCAAATTCACCCTTTTGGTTATGTCTTTTGTGGCTAGAAATACCCAACAAAATGACACGCGATTTGAGCACAGCATACTTGAGGATAAACTACATTCAAAAATGTAAAAAAACTCAAATGTCAAAAATTGCACATTCGCCCCTTTGGCATGATAGTGACGATATCGTTTCGATATCGTAAAATTGTTGTTTAGTTTGCTGGGGTTTTTTTGTCAAATGAAAAAAAATAAAATTTTGAAAATTAAAATTTTGAAAAATTAAATAAAAAAAAATCTATATGTTAAATTTGTTTGGCACATTAAATAATAAAAAAAGTGAAACTTTAGTATTATTGCATTACCCAGCGGTAAACTTTTCAAACTTTAAAAATCATCAATGAGTACTTTCAATGAAAATTTGTTTTACAGATGCAATGGAAACAGTAGATGCACAGAGAATTTATTTTGGAAAAAAAAAATTAAATATTTTGTATAAAATTACAAACAATAGATTACAAAATTCTATAATTCCCATTCGACTTCCATTACAGAGTAAGCGGCAATGAAGGGGATCATTACGAGTGCATTACTCTCGAACTTGAAAATATGATTAGGCCTTATCCCATTATATATTTACTTTCTCAATTTGTTTGTATGTCATTTTTTGACGCTTCATTCGTTATTCCCTTATTATATATACGATTAACGAATGCTGCGATTATCGATATATGCGATTGTTGATATATGCGATTATCGATTCGAGGTGACTCGGGATATAAAAACATCGAGAGATCATCGATGATATCATGATGACTTTTACCGCTGTGTAGCTAAGCATGTTTCGCACACTATTTTTTCTCTCATTGATTTTCTCACATCAGGGTTTCTCTCACTCAAAAGTAGTCAGAAAAAAAAAATATGAGGAATATATATTTTTTTTATTTTTAGTGATAAATTAAATTTTTAGATAACATTTGAATTGTTGGTGAGAAATTGAATTCTTTAGTGAAAAATTAATTTCTTGTGAAAATTTGAATTTTGTTAGTGAAAAATTGAATTTTTATTCAAAAAAAACTTAATTTTTTAAGAAAATTTTAGTGGAAAATTGATGGGTTGGAATTGGTGATTTTAAATGTGTTGAGTTTGAATGTGTTGAGTTTTAGTGTGGTGAATTTTAGTGTGCTGAGTTTAAGTGTAGTTGTGAGTTTTAATGTGATGAGTTTTAGTGTGGTGAATTTTAGTGTGGTGAATTTTAGTGTGGTGAATTTTAGTGTGGTGAATTTTAGTGTGGTGAATTTTGGTGTGGTGAGTTAAGTGTGGTGAGTTTAAGTGTAGTGAATTTTATTGTGGTGAATTTTAGTGTGGTGAATTTTATTTTGGTGAATTTTAGTGTGGTGAATTTTAGTGTGGTGAATTTTTGAGTGGTGACTTTTAGTGTGGTCAGTTTTTCTGTGGTGAATTTCGTTGAAAAAAATGTGAGTAAAAAAAAATTTTGACGACAAAATGAAATCACCATTTTACAAAAAAAATTATTTGACAAAAACAACAATGTTCGAAAAATAAATTTTGTTAAAAAGTTTTTTTGGACGACAATGGTCGAAAAACCAAAAATATTCGAAAAATTGCTTTGATTTCTTTTTTTTTTTGTGTTTTTTCTTTAGTTTGGCTTTTAGTTTTATGTTATTGCTTTTATTTTTGTATTTTTGCTTTTGTTTTGTGCTTTTGCTTTTGTGTTTTTGCTTTCATATTTTTTTTGTATTTCAGTTTATTGCTTCATGTTTGTAGCTGCTGTAATTGCCAAGTGATATCGTTTTGAAAGTTTAGGCTGTATCGGAGGTGCCACGTTCCTTTATCCAATCCCGCCCATATATAGCCTATTATTCATTCCAGACCCTTCAAGCAAATCAGATTAGTCGTTTAGACGGAGTAGCGGAACAAACGAACAAACAAACCAACCAACAAAGAGATTTTTTATATTAATAGGATTATGGATGAAAATTGAAATTGAGTACTATATTTTCTATATCTTCAAATATTAACAAGTATAATTTTATATTAATACAACAGCCCTAACATCACTTTATTGATCTGACCGTCTTTAAACTGTCTGATAAAATGTGACCTATTGCTTGATTTGATTCCAGAGAACTGGTCCGAACAATCTGCTTTCCTATCAACTGCTAGACTGTGCGATATATAAATTCGGATGCAACGACTTATTCTGTTCATTCAGAGGTTGTTATTGATATTACTTTCAGCTATTTTACTTTATTGTCGGTTATATTATTTTTTTTTTTTTTTTTTATATTATTAAAATTTTATTTTTTGTCGATCTTTTTATTTTAATTGGTTGTTTTTATCAAGTTTGTAATTTTTTTTTTTTTATATTTTTCAAAATTTTGTACACATTTGCTGTCCATCTTTAGGTAATTATAAAACTATAATATTAAATGTAACCATTTTTTTTTATTCAAAAGTGCATGATAAAAACAAGCAATATTATTTTTCATTTTACTCTTTTTTCCATTACTTAATTTAGATAAATATTTGAAAAGATGAAAAGTTTTTTCTGTTGGAGTCTTAGAACGGCCGGTTTTCTCGCCGGCTGGTTTGGAGTAATAACCGCCTCATTTGGCATACTGCGATTACTAAATGCATTGCGTGTTTATAGTGGAATTGACGATCAAGGTGGTAAAATTGTGAAAAATAATAATCAGTTACCAGATTTCTAAAATTTCATTGAATTTAGATTTTATTTATATGTTTTGTTTTGGACTACTGATAAATGTTGTTGTCTTGCTTATATCGAGTTTGCTGATTGCGGGTATTGAAAAGGTATTTAATATAAAGTGACCCTATGTCTCTCCATGGTACCCTAGGAAATTATATATATTTAATATAAATACTTCAAAATATAGATTATTCGAACCAAAAGTAATCAATAGAAACAATGATCTGTGATAATGTAAATTTAACAAATGAAGAAACTTCAAAAATTAATGTGTCCAAATTGTTTTGAATGCAATTAAATGAAAACATCATTTCTCGTTTTGTTAAGTGGTATTATAAACGCCACAATCAACTTTTAATTACATTGGTTTATCAATTTTTTTCATTTTATAGGTTTGTTGTAGATAATGTACCATTTTTTTTTAGAAACGCCATCTAATGATTCTGCCCTGGCTTATCTTTTCTGGTCTTTTATTTGTCGTGAACATTTTCGCTGTGCTCTATTTGGGCCTGAATTACAATCAATTTCTACGCGATGTGTCTCCATACTTAATGTTTGTTTTCATTGGAATTGGTCTAGGTAAGCTAAGCGTTTTTGTCTTAAAAAAAAAATACTAATAATAAATTTCCTAATCTTTTTCTATTTATAGCACTACAATTTTATCACTGGTTAGCCATTTATTCACTTTACAAGCAGATTTCTTCTGAACATAACCGACGTAAAGAAATTTTAGATGTGACTGTTTATTAATTTCACTTTTTATGATATTCCAAATGATACTAAGGGAAATACAATATATATCACATCAAAATATTTTTTTTTATGAAAACTGAAATATGGTATACATTTTTTTAATCGATTTTATAAATCGATTATATAGGACATATTTCGGAATTCACTTTCGAGTAAAATACAAACATTTAAGAAATAGTCTAGTATTAAATGCGTTTACTAAAAATTTAACAGTTTGATTTCGACTCAAAATATGTATTTCAAAATTGAACTTCCCAGAATGCCTTCCCTTTCGAGATCAGTGCAAGTAGTTGGAGAATTCGCACGATCTCGAACACATTCTCGTAACGATATTGAGCGTCACATTTTATCTAGATGGTAGGTACACAAAAACAATTCATATTGATGAATTTAGTTTTTCAAAACATTCATTATATTGAAGAAGATTCATAATACTGAGAACTAAATAACATAAATTTTGTGAATTTATTATCAAAATGATAAAAGACTGAAAAAGTGTTCTTGAATATGATGAAATGTATGTGAAAAATACGTATCATCATATAAAAAAACAAATACAAAAAAAAACATTATATATGTACATCATATTGAAGAATTCTTTTCATCAAACCAAATTTCCGTCAAATTGCTTATTTTTCGTTTATTTTATGCCATACATTACAGTTCTCAAGTAGTTCTTGTATGTTATATCTTATACAATGCTTATTTGATATGTATACATTAGTGAAATGTTTTATAATATATTTATTTATAAATACAACTTTTTATGTATGAAAAGTTATGCATATATGAGCAAATCCAGAAACAGAGGTTCCACTTACGGAACGAAAACGTCTTTTCAACGTATGAGTCGTGGTTTGTAATTTTTAATAGACGAGGTAAATATAAAGATTTTAAGATATGACTTGTGAAGGTGCCCCTAACACCTACTAAAAATGACACGTTGGAACTTTCGAAAAAAAAAACGGGACTGGCCCGAATAAAGCACTTTTTTCTAGAGTACATCTACAATTCCATCTGAATTTGGCTGAGAAAACAAAATAACAATATATGGTAGAACCATGGTTTCTGACATATTATCGACTGTGTCAAGTACGACTTTCAAGAAATCACTAATTTGAAATTTTTTTATAAACTGACAGTACAAGTACAAAGATTTTAAGGTATGTCACATGAATGTGTCACTCGGATCTAAAATACAGCAGCACTTTAAATGTGAATTTTAGGCTTAATTGTAAAAAAATCACCATTTTCTCAAAATAACTTTTAATATAACAGTTAAATTTGGTCAGGTAAAACTGTTTTTGAAACATTATGTTGTATTTGATTATTAAAAAAGAATTTCACATCATTATTTTGAATGTAACAGAACCAATTTCTCAGTATGTACGCTGAATATCAAAAAAAAAAATAATTAATTTTGCACCTATTACACTACACAACAGCCATTCTGCGCAGCAGTTAAGGTTATTTTTTTATTATGTAAAATGACGCCCTAATTCCGAAAATATGGTTTAATAATGTTTCTTTGGATAGGTTTACAAAAAATGGGCCAATAACTGTTGGACAGAGCTTTCATAAAGGTGGTCGCATATATTTGCAAATATCTCGCGTTCTAAATAACATCGAATGAAAGTTAATTGAATATCGAATAAACATTTCTTAAGAACATTTTTAAATTGGTTTATTAGTTTAAGAGAACTCAAAAGAAGAACTTGAAAAAATATTTTTTTTCAACAAAAATTTAAGAAAAAATTCATTTAAAAAAATGGAAAAAAATCGAGAAAGTAAGATGATACACAAATTTTAATTTTTCAAAATTAGTTCACACTCCGTCGAAGAAATTGAGCTATAAATGACAAAAATATATGGATAACATTTGAGGATAAAAAAAGTTATGTGAAAGCAATATAATTGAGTGCTATACAAATAGGCATAAGAATAAAAAATAAAAAATGTGAGCGGATCACGATTATTTTTTGAGCACCTATTGCTAGATGATTGGTTGTAATTAATTTAAAAGTTTATAACTTTATCTTAAATACTAAACGAGATATGTGATCCAAAAAAGTAAACCCATATCTCGTAGTGAATGTTGTAGATTACGTTGACTAAATCGACTCATTTTCGAACTTCGAATTACTATTCTACTAAAATATATTGCAAATAAATTTCACATCATTCGGAATAGCAGTTTTAAAGTTATCGTGTATAGGCGGACAGACAGACGGTCATATCTAAATCGACTCGGAAAGTGATGTTGACCAAGAAAATATATACTTTTTCATACCAGTCACGCCTACTAAGAGGCGCTAAAATGTCCTCACATATATTTTATAACTTGTAACCTATGGGTATAGGGTATAAACATATTATGCGATTTGTTTTAGTCAATACCTAATTGTAATGTTTTTACATGATTTTTTCTGTTTTCAAAACGTATCCATAGATTTCTTTTATTTTTACATGATTTTCTTTAAAAATGTACAGGCTAATTTTGTAATATTACAAACTGTGCTTCATCTTGCGTTTTCAATTTTTCGCCATATTTTAATAAAATTTTGGTCGACAAAATTTACATTTTTCGAGTTCTTCTATAGAGTTTTCTTAAACCAATTCCAAACTATTGTAAAAAATATTTATTGAATATTTAATTATCTTTCATTCGATATAACTATTGAGTTTATGGGTTTTATTAAACGCGAGATATTTACAAATATATGTGACCACCTTTTTGAATGCTCAGTACAAAAGTTATTGTTCGAGATCTCGTAATCCTATCCGTAGACATTTTTTTAATTCATATATTCAAATTCTTCGAGTCATTTCCAATAATACAAAAATAATGGAATTTACTGCGCAAATTTTTTTTCTCATTTTGTTGTGTAGTGTTATCGAGCGTGGAATTGCTCCTCCTAAGGAATTGTTAGTTGCATTTTTTTATTGCAACGTTTTGTAATAGCAATGATTTTAAGGTATGTTTCTTGAATGTGCCCCTAGTATAAAAAATACAGGAGCACTTTTAAATTCACAATTCGCCATAAATGCAAAAAATTACAATTTCTTGAAAATAATTTTTTTCTTAAATATACTTAATTATATGATATTAAACTGAAGTAATATATCATAAAAAAATAACTTCACTTCACTTAATAAATAAATATATTATAAAAAAAAAACATTCTTTAGAATTTTGAACTAATATAACGTTACTGACCTCTATCTTTGCCGGTTTTCATTAAAAGTGAAGCACGCAAACGGATCTATATTACATGAGGGCCTATAAGATTTTTCTCTTGAATTTTATATTTTTTTTTATAGATATCGATGTGTTTTTTAGGTGTTTTCTCGGTTCTAAAAATTTTTCAAAATCGGATCGACATCGACATTTGTTTTTTTAAATATGATTTTGTTTTAGTGCATACTGTGTATAGATGTGATAAACGTTAGAATATCGTATCTTATCCGTGGAGTTGAGTATGTTGGTGGAGTATGCTGCGAGCTCGAACTTTTTTTTTATCGAAGTTAGTTCGAGAAAGCTTCGAGGCAACAAAGGTCTTCGAGACAAGACAGACTAGTTCTTTTCAAAAATAAAAAAAAATACTTTCCTTCGAATTAAATTAACAAAGTTTGTAATTTTTTTAATTTTTCTTTTCAATTTAATACATTTTTTTTCGTCGTCGATGTAGTTTTAATTTGTTCAATAAAATTCTGTCACACAAATATTTTATGTTTTTTCGACAAATTGTTCGTTTTGTTTTACGTTAATTCTTAAAAATTTGAACAAATTTTATATAGAAATTGTTTTAAATAAATCATAAAGCAACTATGTACTATTTTTGCTAGTCTTCCGATTTAAGAACGATTTTAGGGGAACACTTTCTTCACTTACCTCGAATATTAATTTAGTTTTGCTTCACAATATCTGTGGCATTTATATTTTACTGTCATAAATAATCCATAAAGGTGTAGTAAATAAAATATTTAAATATTAAAGACTATACACATGTTAAGTTATGTTCTCATATATCATGTATTATACGCATAAATTTTCAAAAATTAATAGTGATATCTAGCCAAGAATAAGTAATCATAATGATTTAGCAATTATGCATAATATATACATATAGTAAAAACCAATTATTGTGATTAATTGAATAAAATTATGCGTATGTTTACTCATGTTTTATGTATAATATATTCATAAATCATGAGTAATTGGTACAGATTATGAAATACATTTTATGATTTATTATTCATAATTCATGAGTACATGAACATTAGGAAGGAACAAGGAAAAATACATCACTTCAATTTATTTGTATGTTCAATTTAACATTAATTTTCAAATTACTTATTTTATGTAGTATGTATTTGTTTTCTGTAGTTTTTTTTTTTTTTAATACGTGTACTGCATAATACATAATGCAGTAATTTTTATAGTTTAATAGTTTTATAGTTTAATATTAAATTATAAATTATTTACACATTATTATAAATTCTTCTATATATTATATTCTATAAATTTACTATAAATTAACCTGTATACAAAAATGTGTATCACTTAAAGTTAATTTTTTTTTTATAAAAATTTAATCAAAATTGAATTTATTATATAAAACCTTAAAATTAACAGCCCTATTTTACTTTTAAATTTATTTTCAAAAAGAGCTAAGTTTTGTTTATATTTTTAAAACCAAATGTTTAGCGTTACCAATAATTAAAAAAATAATGTCCAATTTAAAATAATATTCGAATGTATATGGAAGACTTGTCTGTAGCTGTACACTGAAAAAAATACTGTAGCAAATTATCTAAATTTTATGTCTTTGTTTTGAAAAAATATATTTCTACTACATTTTGTTGGTTTTTAAATACATTTGCCTTTATTTGTCTTATTTTTTACTACAAAATGTATTGAAAATTCGTTCCCTACATATTGCACAAACTGTATTGATGTTTTGTTTTTTGTTTTCATTTGAATTCGTGTGGGACCACTGACGTTAACATTGAGACTGCAATTTTTTGTTGTTTTCAATGTTCGCTCTCTCATTTTTCAATCGCCGCCTGTATTCTGTTCAGGCAGTAATAGTTGATATGCCATTTTTATGGTTTTACCATAGTATATTATTCTTATGTGTTTTAACCGAAAAGAAACACTAAAGTACTTACCATTCCTTTGAGTCGTCAGAACTGACGATGCTTAGTGGTGCTTTCATCTTATGATCAGGAAAATTTTGGTTTTATTTATATTTTTATTTGTTTATTTATTTATTTATTTATTTATTTATTTATGTGTAGATTGGTCTTCAGGTTGTGGGAAACAATCTTTAGTTGTATTTGTACTATACAACTAAATAGTTTTCAGATTTATAATTTTTTGTATCTTATTTTTGGTATTAAAAAAATTATAATAATATTCATTCATATAATTTTCCGAATTAATAAAAATAAATATGCTATTTAATTAATTATCACAACAAAGTAAAATAACTACATATTATTGTTAAATTAAAGGCATATGTAGTTATTTATCTACATATTTCTGGACGTATAAATAAAGACAAAATGTAGGTTTTTTAATACATATGTATTAAAATTTTTTATAGAAATTCTGTTAAATTATGTAGTAACTTTCCATACAAAAACAACTACATCAGTTTAGTTAAAATAAATACATATGCTTATGGACGTAAATCAAATACATATTGTTACGAAAAGAGGTAATTTGCCCCATTGTGCAAGCATTCAACAATATTAAATGAGACGCAAGACAATTCAGCGCACTAAGAAATGTGTTAGAAAGAGACGGAAGATCATTCAGCGTACTGAGCGATGTGCGAGAAAGAGATGGAAGATCAGCAGGTTAAAACACATGAGTGCGAATGAGATGCCAATAGCATGCGACATTCACGAAACGAGTAGAAGGTTCTCGAAACAAGTCGAAGCTTGTCGAAACGTGTCGAACTGATGCATGCAGTATATAAGTGAGCCGCATCTGAGGTACAGCACTTCAGTAGTGATTGTAAAGTGGTCGAGTGCATCTCGTGTGATAAATGTCAAGTTAAATTGTGGACATGCAGCAGTTGTTAGAATTTGTTATTAGTAAAGTTGTTTATTAAAGTGAATTAATAAAGTTGATTGTTATAATTTAAACCAAACATAAGAGTGTTTTTATTTTGTACACAATCCAGCGATACGAACTCGTAGAACAGTTTTCCGTAGACTGAATTTTCGTAACATTGGTGTCAGAAGTGGGATTGTGATACAAAATGGTTAAATTCGAACAACTTAAAGTCGACCAGCTAAAGAAGGAGCTGGCGATTCATAATCTTCCAACTGTAGGTACGAAAGTAGAGCTACAAAAGCGTCTAATGGAAGAATTATAGAACCAAGGCATTGACCTCGGGGAGCATGAGTTTGAAGTGGAAGTTGCAACAGCGTCATCGAAAAGTGTAGACACGGAGCAAAAAGTTCAGTCCCAAAGTTTTGATATGAGCCAGTTGCTCGGAGCAATACAACAACAGCTTCAAGAAAATTCCAACAAAATGGAACAGAAACTTCTAGAAAATTTCAACAAAATGGAACAGAAACTTCTAGAAAACATGAAGCATGAACTTGTATAAAATTCTAACAAAATAGAACAGAAACTTCAGGAAAATTCTGAACAGCTTCAAGAACATTCTAAGCAGCTTCTGGAAGTTTCTAATACTCTACATAGCAAAGTAAATGAACTTGAGGCGCATATAAATGATGTTGATGATAAAATTCAAAGATTAGAAAATGGTATAGACAAAGAAATCCAGGAAATAAAAAAAGATTTGCACGTGTTGCAGATAAATGGACCTACACAGCATGTTTTTAGTGGTACGAGGCTAAAATCGCCGATTTACGATGGAACCACAGCGTTCAACATTTTCAAGCTGCAATTTGAGACAACGGCTGTAAGTAATCAATGGAATAATGAGGACATCGTAGCCGCACTTATCGTGGCGCTTAAAGGAGGAGCAGCCGAAGTTTTGCTGACAGTTCGAAAAAGTGACATAAATAGTTATTCAGCGGTCATGGGTGCATTGCAACGAAAATACGGCAGTGACCAAGGCAAAATTATTGCGAATCGCTGCAGGAATATTCTGCGGATGTTGAGAGACTTGCACATTTGGCGTATTCCGATTCAGCCTGTGATTTCTTGGAAATGTGCAAGATAAATGTATTCGTGTATGGCATACGGGATCCTGAGACAAAACGGGCAACAATGACTAACCCAAAGGTGACATTTATGGAAACGGTCACCACAGCGCTTACGCAGGAGATAGCGTCTACATTGTGCCGACTAGCGACGGAGACACGTGTACAAGATGAGGAGAGAAAAAATGTATGTCAAGGAGTAAGTAGAACGTCTAAAGCCTGCGTTAAATCCGAACATTATGTTGCCAACGGAAACACACAATTGAAAGGTAAATGCTACAATTGCGGAAAATATGGGCATATAGCACGCGGCTGTCGTGAAAAACGAAAATGTGTAATTGTGCAACCATCAAAGAGATACAGATGTCACTTAAGCATTAATAAAACAGTTGAAGAAGTCAGAAAACGTGATCATTCCGTTTGATAATATGCATATTTGTACGTCAATGCAGCAAATAATTTAGTCGGCCCAGTTTTAGCAAATATAATTGCTGAAACTACGCCGACTAATTAATTTGCTGCATTGACGTACAAATATGTGTATTAGCAAACGGAAATGCTGACTTAACGAAGAATAGCAAATGCTTTCATTAAATTACTGAATTTCAGTGCTGGATTAATTAATTAATGCAATTAATATCGTTTGCTATATTTACGTCAATTTATTTTTCTGTGTTAAGAGAAACAGTTTACATAATAAAGGCTTTGTCAGAGACATTTTGTTTAGTATATTCTAAAGTGGTCTAAATATTTTTATTTTTAATATAATTTTACGAATTGTTTGACTCATTGTCACTGATTTGACATTTTTCAAAACAATTTTGTTTAATTTCCATTTTTTACAGAATCGTTTAATATTTTTAAATTTATTGCTATCTTAAGTTGAAATAGTTTCGAGTCTTGGATAAATTTCTTGATTGTGATATGAACCAACGTATATAAGTGTGACATTGGCTGAATCTGTTGTGTTTTGGTTACGTTCTTTAATTTCGTTAGATATTTCCTTGTAAAAAGCGCATATAACAAACCAATGATAGATTAAGATGACTGTAAATAGATAAATGTTTAAAAAATTAAACTTAAACTAATATTTAATTTTTGTTTAACTAAAAATCATTAATTTAAAAAATATATATATATTTTTAAAATTTCATTTACTTACCTAAAACAATACATATTACTGTAAATGTGGTCTCGTAACCCTGTATATAATCGAAATATTGATAAATCATATAACAGATATCGCAACTCCTATTTAAAATTAATATCGCAGTAAAAATAATCCAGAGTAAAATCAGCATTAGGCGTTTCTTAAAAATTGAAAATAAATTAGAAGTAGTTATTTCAGAATTAATATATTTTAATATTTTATTTTCATACCTTAATTGTACCCACTATGAGCAGCATCGACATTACTAGACATATGGTATTAATGCATAAAAAGTAGATAGCGAAGAACAGTTCCATTGCATCGAGTAAACTGGAAATTCTATTCAGTGAGACAAGCCGCTCTCCGGTATCGTAAAGTAAGACGCATATGGTAAACATACCAATCGGAATACCAGCCCATAGTAAGCTAAAGCAGCAGTAAAATTTCATTTTTCAACGTCTATTTCAAACTATTGCGAGTCAAAAGAATATATAATGTATTCAAGTTTTTATTATAAAAATTACTTACTATAATTGGCAGCCGGAAGAACAAATTTTGAACAATTTTGAGGTGTTGCCAGTCACAATGCAATATTTTGACTAAGTGTGAATTCTATTATTTATTTTTTGTATTGTCTTAGGTCATCGACTGAATATGAAGGCCACATGAGGCTCTCATATTTAGATTTTATTTCTCTCACTTTGTCAACATACCTACTCTTTGTTTTACATGTTTTCTCTTTGACATATTTTTCAGTGCACTAAAATAGTCGTATATTCATACGAATTCTTATGATATAATAAATGATATACTAAAAATCGACAAAATATTTAACTGAAAAATTATAATTTATTTCAATAGGAGAATGTTGAGGTTATGTGAAAGACGTTCTGATTTTCTTGCAAATAAAGTATATTTGTTTTTTTTTTTATTCTTTTGACGGTTCTATTCGCGTAGCCGCGGTAGCTCAGTGGTTAGTGCGTTGGACTGCTAGCCGAAAGGTTCCCGGTTCAAGCCTGGACTGGGGCTAACAACATCTTTTCAATAAATTGACGATAAATTGACGAAACATTAACAATAAATTGACGAAAATTTAGGATTTTTTTCAGAATTTTAAAAAGGGTCCTTTTTAAGAACCACAATTTTGAATTGCAAGGATAATGACCACGGGCCACATGTTACCGTTTGGAAATTACAACTTAATTTTTCTAAAAGCTTGTTCTATTAGCTTTAAAACGAGCCATTAACGGAGTTTCTAGCATTTCTAGTTCAAGAGATATTTAAATATGAACAACAGTACAAAAGTGATTTTTGGCACCTTTTTTCCAACTTTGAGCCACTGTATCTCTGGAAGTAGTGGTCGGAAAAAATAAAAAAAAATTGTTTAGTGCATGTCTCGATACCCTTTATGAGTTGCCAAAAGTTCATTAAGATCGAAAAGGTAAAATCTCAAATTTGACTTTTTTTGGTCGATTTGGTGTGGAATGGCCCATATACTATGTTGATATGGTGGGTTATTATAATAATCTTTAGAAACTATACCCGCCACGACCGGTCGGAAAAGACTTTTTTGAAATTGAAAATATTAATTTTAATATTTCCACGTTCAAGTAAAATTCTGATTAATTCTGATTTTTTATTGAAATTTATTAGATGTCTGTGATAGATTTGAAAATTTAGAAAACACATTTTTTTTCTTCATTTTTCTGTTATAGAACTGTTGTTATTGATAACAATTGTAACTGCTCGCTAGAATAGAGCTGTTAATCAATAATGAATTTCTACTTTTCAACGACACTATTCAGTTCTTTTTAAATCTAGTAAAGCTGTATACTCAGTTTTTCGAAATTACGATTTTTGAGGGAGATTTTTTTATACAACCCACTGTAAGACGGACACATTTTAAACTCAATTTCTTAAAAATAATCACTTTTTCATTTAAAATTCAAAATTTAAATATAAATTCAAATTGTATTTTACAAAAATTATATTTGAGTTTTTTGTTTTTTTTTTAATTTTTATTTTTAAATTTTTTTTTTTTTTGATTTTCATTGAAATAAAATTTTAAACACAATTTAAAAAAAAATGAATTTTTCATTAAAAATTTATATTTTCAATATAAATTCAAATTTATCTATTTTTTTTTTAAATTTTAATTATTTTTTTTAACGCGTGAATATCGCGTTGAAATCGTGTCAAAAAAAATATATTTTCTTTATTATCATTAAATTTGTTGCATAAAAAATAATATACTTTTAATAATTTATTCCCAAAATAAAAAATGTCTCTGGAAAAATTAATTTTCTGTTTTTCATCTTTTTAAAACTCAAAATTAAAAAAAAGTTTAAAATAGTTTAATATATTTTTTTATTTATGTATTCGAAACCCCATGCTTCTTATTACAGAAAAGCAAATTTCTATGATAATATTTCATTCCGAACAAAAGTTACAGATTTTTAATCGTCAGATGCCATACTCAGACCGCTGTGCTGCCCACGGTTTCATACCGATTTCTAAAAGTTGTATGAGAGAGTATTTAGGGAAATTTGCACTCTCAGTGGTTTGGCATTAACTTGCGAGCAGTGTTGCCAGAACTTTTTTGAAGAAAAAGCTAAACAACCAAAAAAAAAAGCTAGAAAAGGCTAAAATCAAGTTTAAAAAAAGCTAAAAAAAAGCTAATTTTTTTTTATTAATTCTTCTATGTATTTTATTAAAAATAATATTAGAAACACCAATATAATCTTTCAGTATATTAAAAATATTACAATTTGTATATTTTCACTAAAATTCCAAATTTTCCAATAAAAGGTCAATAAATAAATGTAAGTTTATCAAAATATACAATAAATTTCCAATGTCAAAATTTGTTGATAATTTAAAATTGCTTTTAATTTTTAATATTTCAATAAAATTTTCAATGATTCCATAAACATTTTTTATTTGTAAATAGTCAATTAATTTTCAAAATTACATCTAAATATATTATTAAAAAAAAAATCACCTAAATCCATGTACAATTTAAAGAGCCTGCTCGAATAATGGCTAGTTTTTTTACCTGCTTCGTTGTTTTGCGTTCAAATACTAATTTTTAAGATATTTCTATATTTTTGGAAATAAAAAATAATATTTTTTAATTGGACTTAGATTCATCCACTTTGGAGCTCCGCTTATTTCATCATTGAAACAACTGGGAAGCTTGGACTGGAAAGTACTAAGAAAATATGTCAAATCCACTGAATTTCTAAACTCCACTGAGTAGCATAGCAGCTACAACATATTACAGACGACTCATGATCCGAGGGGTCACAACGGGCCTACTTTATGGCCTAGGTGTACTCTGTGCGAGGGGTTTTTCCCCCCTCCTTCGACAATCAATCAATCAATCAATTTATAAATATGTATTTCTGGAAAATTTAATGGATAGAAAATTCAATATTTTTAGATCATAATTGCTAAACTCATTTGGTAAGGCTTCTTCGTTCTATAATGCACTTCACAAAAATATAGGAATTCTTCATGGCCGCATTGGTATTATAAAAGGCTTTGTTGTCACCATCTAATTTAAAATTTATGGCTGAACATTTTTCAATATATTTAAAATGCTACCACGATCATCGAAAATCAATACTGTTGAAATCAGGTTGTTCTTAATTTTAGGATACTCGAAGAAAAACTAAATTTTATACAAAATCACGGTTGAATTCTAAACAATATTTCAAATTAAGACACACTATTTTATGGAAATTTCCATTATTTACTAAATTTTATTAAGATTTTGCTTATTTAAAAAAGGCTAAATAAATTAGCCCCAAAATTTAAAGCTAAACACAAAAATAAAAAGCTAATTCTAGCTTTAAAAAGGCTAAACTGGCAACACTGCTTGCGAGAGCTAGATGAACTATTCTTCAGAGAGAGAGCAGAAAGAGACAAAAGAGACAAAAAGAGAAAATTAGTAAAAAATCTAAGTTCATAATATATACAGAAAAACACGAGAAATACATTTTATATGTTCTACACCCAGAAAAAAATACTATATAAATAATAGTTTTTTGCTATTAAAAATAGTTAATAGTATAAATTATTATTTTAATCGGAAAATACCATTAAATACTAGAAAATACCATGACATTGCCATTGAGTTTATATGAAAAGATTTATTTCTTGTATACTATTAAATCAACAATTGCTCTATTGAGCAATTTTAATGTGATTTAAGGAAATTTTTTTCTGTGTGTATTTAATAACTCGAAAACTATTAATAATATTCAAAACCTATTAATTAAAATGTTCAAATTGACCGGAATATCAAATTAAAATTAAAATCATTATATTGAATGAATTGTGTGACTTAGATTGATTATGGCAGTACTCAACACAAGTTTGGTTAATTTATAGTTAAACGTTTAACAATTTTGAAACGATTGCTATATGAGTTAATTGGAAATAGTATCAAGTCTTGGATAATATTCTTGTTTCGGATATGCTACACCTGGAATAAGTGTCACATTTGCCGTTGGATAAACGGGTGTTCGATTACGTTGTTTAATTTCTTGTTTTAGTTCCTTGTAAAGTGCACAGATAACAAACCAATGATATATTGTAAAAGCTGGAAATATAACAAAGTAAAATAAATTCAATATATATTCCATTAATTTTATTACCGAAAATAGTCCATGCTACTGCGCAGTATATATATTTAAGCTGAACAAATTCAAATTGTTTGCAAAGGATGTAAATCAGGTTACAGACGCCATTTAAAATTATAATGGCATTAATGATAACCCAGCTTAATATCAGCACAGGTCGTTTCTTTAGGAATGGAAATTTGTTAAATATATTTTAAAATAAATAAAATTTAATTTATTATTATTTAATGTTCATACCTTAATAGTGCCAACTAATAGCACAATTGCTGATATTATAGTAATACTAAAGACTGTTATATCATATAATAACCAGAAAACTATAGTGGCATCGAATAAATCAAAATACTTAATGAGTGAGTAGGACTCGTCCACGATGACGTAAAGCGAGATGGCTATGTTGAACAAACTGATAGGGATACCAGCCGATTGCAGGCTCCAACAGCAGTAAAATTTCATTTTTAAACGTCTATTTCAAACTATAAGTCAAAAGAATAAATACATTAGGTACATATTGTATAAATGACCCAAGACAAACTTCTTGACAGGTTCAAAACAGTTTAGAAACACTTTTTCTAAAGAATTCAAGCAGACAAAAGCGTAGTTTGAACCAAAGCTGTCTGTTTTCTTCTCACATTCAAAATATACTAGCAATTACGTATTAAAATATCTCAAAATTGTATTATCTGTCATACATTTACCACAAACTTCCATTTATTTGTATGTTTGACGGAAATATCTTCGAAATATTTCTGAAAAGTGTCGGAAATTTTGTATTTGGTACTTACAATAAATGCTTTACAAATTAACAATATCAGCAGGCAGTACAATAAATTTGAATAATATTGCGATGTTGTTTGCTCGAAGATTAAATTCCAACTAAATGTGAATTATAATAATTGTTTCGCTTTGTCTGAGGTCAAGTACCTGATAGCTTTTATTAGATTTCTATATTTAGACTTGACTCTCTCACTACTTTTCTCTTGATGTAGATTTTATTTAATAGAATTAAATTTTGAA
Source organism: Dryomyza anilis (assembly GCA_951804985.1). Classification (NCBI taxonomy): domain Eukaryota; kingdom Metazoa; phylum Arthropoda; class Insecta; order Diptera; family Dryomyzidae; genus Dryomyza; species Dryomyza anilis. Next base: position 11,737,136 of record OX638130.1, read on the forward strand.
AAAAATAATAGCGTTGGCTTCTCAGTTAAAACCCATATGATTTCGCTAGAAAATCAGTAGAATAGAGAACTAAATTTAAATCTTTTAATGCAACTACAATTAGTTAATGTTATTTTAATAGCAAAACAATTATTTGTACTATTAAAATTGGTCAATAGGATGCATGTCATTAATACAATAATATTCAAACAATTAATAAAATAATTTGTTTGTATAATATTTGTATAATATTAAGACTTATTAGTATTAATTGAAACGTATTTTTATTTTTATGGTATAAATGAATTAAATATTCTGTTAAGTATATTTCTGATCATTAATTAAAATGTATTGATTATTAGTTTTTTTAATGCATACACCCGGAAAAAATTCTATCAAATTCCATTAAAATTAGTCAATAGGACAATTATTCATTTAATAGTATACAAAAAATAAATCTTTTCATTTAAAATCAATGGCAATGTCATGGTATTTTCTAGTATTTAATGGTATTTTCCGATTAAAATAATAATTTATCCTATTGACTTTTTTTAATAGTAAAAAACTATTATTATTATAGTACTTTTTTCTGGGTGAACTAAACACATTTTATTAAATTAACAAAATTGAAACTCACATAAAGGAAATCACAGATTTGGTTCCGTTGCCATAAGAAGGAATTGATTTATAATTTATTTCTTTAATTAAGAAGAAAAGTTAAATGTAATTATTTTTCATTAAATTAAGTCATTACCAATGACGTGTGGAATGTACCATCTAATGTTATGATTTTTAATAAGAAGGTGGACTTATGTTTTCGGATCAAGGATAAATTTTTATTTAATGTAAGACCTACAAATTTATTATGGTTGGAAAAATATTATTTTGAGTATTTTAAATAAATTTAAATTTCGAAACTAAAAATACCAATGACAAAAATTTAGTAAAAAAATGGTCAACATTAAAAAAAATGTCGAAAATAATATAACACCGTGCTAGAAAAATCAAAAAAAATTTGCACACTTAAAAAAATCGATATGTACGTAAAACTAGAGATCAATCCAAGGATAATGCATTTCAAATGCAAGTGTATACCATATTTTGAAACAATTTCAAAAAATATATTTTTTGCGTCACTTTCAAAAACAATTAAATGAATCTTGTAGCAGTAACCCCAATCATTATGAATTCGAAAACCGATATCAATTCGCATCCGGGTTTTACTTGCATTTGAAGTGCAACTACATATCTTTTTTTAATATTAAAAAAAAAAATATATAACCTCATAAATGATGAATTCAAAATACGATTCGCGATATTCGCGATTACGTATACAATAAATACAATTGATGTTATAGTGATGGTTTTAAAAGCTAATGTTATTCACAACGAGAATTTTATTAGTTTTTAAATACAAGTAAAACCCGTATTCGAATTGATATCGCGAATCGGTTTTCTGTGAGCTTCTGCTACAAGATCCCATCCATGATTTTTAAAAGTGATGCAAAAAAATATACATTTTCTAAATATTACGAAGTGATATGCACTTCAAATGCATGTAAAATCCGCATGGGAATTGATATCGCAAAGCTGTTTTCGCATTCATCATCTGTGAGGTATCTCCTACAAGATCCTATCCATGGTTTTTAAAAGTGACGCAAAAAAATATAAAATTTTCTAAATATTAAAAAGTGATATGCAATTGCATTTCAAATGCATGTAAAATCCGCATGGGAATTGATATCGCAAAGCTGTTTTCGCATTCATCATCTGTGAGGTATCTCCTACAAGATCCTATCCATGGTTTTTAAAAGTGACGCAAAAAAATATAAAATTTTCTAAATATTAAAAAGTGATATGCAGTTGCACTTCAAATGCAAGTAAAAACAGGATGCGAATCGATATCGCGAAGTGGTTTTCGAATTCACAATACCAGAAAGATGCATTCAATTGTTTTTGAAAGTGACACAAAAAATATATGTTTTGAAATTATTTCAAAATATGGTACACACTTGCATTTTAAATGCAATTTAAAACCGCAAACGAATTGATCCAGAAAAACGGTGAATGCACATATCCTTGGATTGGTCTCTAGTTTTACGTACATATCGATTTTTTTAAGTGTTCAAAGTACTGTCGCACTGTGTAATAATACTGCATATTTGTTTATACAGTTCTTGAAATTCTACATAGTTTGCTCATATTCAAAAATATTTTTATCTGCATAAATTTGACCATTTTCAGTAAATTGGGGAATTTTGTTAAGAATATCGGGGACAATATGAGTTGGCATCACTGACACGCATTGTGCTGAGGCAGCAATTGCAATAACAACAACAAAACACACTCACATGCTTCGTGTAGACATTGCAACAACAACAACAACCACAGTAGCTGCGCATAGAGATGTCCGATGTTTTAAAAACACTTGATATGTTGCTTCGATACATCGATGTTTGCCGATTTCGATGTAGTTTTTCGATACATCGAATCACTGTTAAATTCATATTTGCAAATTGGAACTAGCTAAATTTATTTAAATTTAACTATTTATGGAAATCTATTTGAAATTAATTACCATTTACTGCATACATGGTTATCGTGTTTCTCTCAAAATGATATAACATGGACTTAACCATTTTTGATTTTCAACGCCTTAATTATTATGTATAATAAAAAAAAAGTTTCAAGTGAATTACTTATTTATTTGAACCTAATATATTTGACATAAAATCTTTGGCCCTATCTGCTTTGCTAACGAGTATCGAATCAGGATGAACCACGAGCTGTATGAGTTCTTCGACGACATTGACATAGTCAAGCGCATCAAGATCCAGCGGCTTCGATGGCTAGGTCATGTCGAACGAATGGATGAAAACACTCCAGCCAAGAAGGTGTTTGAATCGAAACTCGAAGATGGATAGCGTAGAAGAGGGCGTCCAAATCTGCGTTGGAAAGACCAAGTTGATGACAACCTGGCAACGCTTGGTATTTCTAACTGGCGTCAGCGCGCGCAAAGCAGATCCGACTGGCGCGGCTTCATCTCAGCGGCCAAAACCGACCCACGGTTGTAAGGGACATTTAAGTAAGTAAGTAATATTTGACATATATAACACCTTATAAAATCTTCATCAAAATTTAAATTATTTACCTAATAATTTTTCATTCGATGCATCGAAAACATCGATATTTTTGTTCGATACATCGGAAAACATCGATGTAACGAGTCGATGTATTATATCGACCAAAACATCGATGTTTTTTTTAGATGGACATCCCTAGCTGCGCAGTCGACCTACCACAGAAACTACACTAAGGCGTAGATTTCAAGCACATACAAGCGTCGATAATTCTGAATGAAAGCAGTTCGATTCTAACAAGCAAATGAGCTAGTAGTCAGCGGCCCTTTCATCCACAAGTTGAAAAATTATATTGGCGAACCTTCCATTCCCAAATATAAAGTATACTGGTGTACCCTCTGTTTAAAAAATTAAGTTTTTTTACATCGATTTATTATATGTCATATCAACAGTTTCCGTCGCACAATGTTGGAATTTATAAAAGTTTACTGAAAAATATTTGAAATATGTATCCGTGAAAAAACGTGTTGAGTTAAAAAATTACAAAATTTTAACAAATCAATTGCTTAAATCATATTTTATTCAATATTTAAAATTGACTGGATTAGAATATTTTCATTATTTATAACGTGGAAAGTATAAATTATAAATCTATGGTTTCTTGCTTAGGATTAGATATTTAAAATTGACTGGATTAGAATAATTTCATTATTTATAATGTGGAAAGTATAAATTATAAATCTATGGTTTCTTGCTTAGGATTAGAACCATCCGGCATAAGTGATGTATTGACTGGATCTATAATGGTTCCTTTAACTTGTTCGATTTCAGACGACATTTCCTTGTAAAGTACATATATAGCAAACCAGTGATAGATGCCGCAGGCTGTAATGAAATTAAATTATTTGAAATCGCAGGACAAAATTTCTGATATTTTTCAGGAATATTTCGGTAGTTAGTTGGAAACATATAGCGACCAAAATTTTTGGCTATTTAGAAACAGTGAAAGTTGGATTTTGTATTAAAAACTGTCTATTTACTGTTGGGTTTGAAAAATTGTCCAGGAGTATTTTTTTTTTTAAATCCAAAAACAATTATAAACTCCGCGAAACAAAATTTCTGCCATTTTTAGGAAATATTTTCGCTAAGCACATAGATAAATTGAAGTTATTGGAAATCGTATAGCAAATTACAATTTTTTATGTAATTTTAAAGGAATATTCCAGAGATATTATGGGAGCGTACAGAAAACAGATGGCTTTTGATAAAAACTTCGCCTAAAATCTATTCAAAATATGTGTCGAACCGCCTTCAGCCTGTTAAATCTTCATGCCTGTTAAAAAAACTTTTATAATTATATTTCTAATTACACGTGACAAAATTTATCGTATATTTTTAAATATTTGCGTTATGTTTTCAGGTAAACAATTTTTTGAAATTTTTTAAAATTTTTGAGGCAGATTCAAGGCATGTTTTAGGAATACGAAAAAATATGCAGTTTTTGATATAAATTCCACATTTGTCTGTTTGAAATATTTTGATAAAATGCTTTTCAACTGTACTGAGCCAGCGAAAAATTTTGTCTTGGTGAATTATAAAAACAGATTCCCAGCATATTTGGATAATATGCAGTTATTGCTATAAACTTCGCCTTTGCCTATTTTAAATTTTCCAATCAAATGTTTCTCAACTTCTAGGAGCCTTCCAAATACTTATCAACATAAATTCACTGAGCTGAAAAAAAAACCAAAAATTTTGACTGGGCAGATAACAAAATTATGTGTAGTTTTGCAGTACGTAGAGTATTTGATATAATCTGCTAAAAATGCTATTTAAATTTCGCATTAATTCCTTAGTAAAAAAAAATTATAGTTTTTGAAATGCAAAATACTTACACACTAAAATAAAATTTTTTAAGATGTCCAGAATAAATAAATGAAAATATCCATAATATATGACAATTGCTAAAATTATGTGAGGCATTCTGTTCAACATTGAAATTCCATTAACAATAAGCCAACATTGAATTAACATAAGACGTTTCTGAAAACCATTTAAAAGAGTCAAAAAGATCGAAAAAAATATTTATTATGTTACATACTTTAATTGTAGCTGCCACTAGTAAAATCGATAATATCGCGCAAATGCAACTAATGAATATTTGGTAAGCTAACCAATAGACCTGCCTTGCATGCACATTATAATCGATTTTTTTTATTAATTTAACATTTGTCACGATATCGTATATCGAAACCGCTATGCTGAACAATCCAACAAGAATACCGGCTGTTTGTAGGCTCCAGCAGAAGTAAAATTTCATTTTTGTGTATTTCTGAAATAAAAATTTAAATAAATTTAAACAACATTATATAAATAACTTACAATAATTTATTATTTGATAATAAATAATAATTTCATCAACAATCGTACGTTGAATTATCAATAATCTTGTTGTATTGTCTGCTCTATCACTTTATTCAGACTAAATTCCGCATTATCTTGAAATTTTATTCAGAATTGCATGGCCTTGTTTGTACATGTTGCATGCATTGCATTTCTCTTAATTTTTATATTTTCTATATTTAGTTTTCTGCTCATTGCACAGTGGTCCAGAATTCAATGCATCCAATATAAAATAAAAACTATCTTTATATGTTTTACAATATGTTCTAAATGTGGTTTAATATATATTTTAGACTTCATTACATTTTTTTTGAAGCACACTTACTCCAAACACCGAAAAACACCCAGCCTATAAAGTGTACACTATAATAATTTTCTCGTCAGAATAAAAATATTTCACGCATAGATTCCTTGGCTTATTTCATGAAAAATTCTATTAGTATATGGCTGTATCTGAAACACCCACTGATATACAGGGTGTTTTCAAAATTGCATATATTATAATAGGTATACATTTAATTTAATTATAAATTCTACAATTTCAATACCAGGGGAATAATATCATTTTTATTTAATAGATGATCGCACAGTTTTCAAATAAAATATATTGACATATTCTATAGGATAGCTAAGAGATTTTTCTCATCAAAGTTAAAAAATAAACAAATTGAAATTTTTTATTATATATATATATATTTTTTTTTATTATTTGAATGCATTATACAAATCTCACATACAACATTAGTATACACCACTCACCGTTTTCACAGAAGAGTACATGAGAGCTCAGTGAATATAATTGACATTATAATATATAGTTTAACACTATTTGACTATCACTATCACCCACACACTAATGGTTACAAATTCTCTGTTTTATTAGAGTTTAGGTATTATTTTAGGCATAATAATAATAGAAAAATAAAGTTTAATTCAAATTAAATTTTATTCACAAACACATTTAAAAAAAAATCAAAAATTGAATGAAAACACTGTGTGACATCAAGTAATTATATTTGTTTTAATGACAGAAAAACAAAAGCAAAAAATAATAAAAAAAAAAAACAATAAACAAACATGAAAACACAAAACTCTTTCCCAAAATCAAATCAAAAGAAAGAACAGAAACCAAAAACTAACATAAAAATTAAAAAAAAAAAAACAAAAACGTTAAAAATACAAATGGCTAAAACATACACATAACAAAAACAAAAAAAAATAAAAAGGTAAAATCCAACAACAAAACCAGTCCTCATTAAAATAAAAAAAGTATATATTTTAATTTTTTCATAATTAACAAAATATTATTGCTACTACCATGGTTGAAGTATATACAGGTTAAGTCATCTTTCAAAATTCAGTCGCCATTTACTTTTTTTTGAAAACAGTTTGAAAGATTCAACATTTGTTTACGAATATTTTAAAACAAAACATCAATGCTTTGTTTACAATTTCATAAAACAAATGATATTCAAAATTTTAAATTTCAACATTTTGCCAACTTTCAAGATTGTTTAGGATCCAAAAGAAACCACAGTGATTGTCAAAAGTGATAACAGTGAATGTGTGCAGTGAAATTTTAATAAAATCTCCAATTTGCAATGCAAAAAATTATAACCTGAAAATAAAGATTAAAATGACAATTAATTCTTGTATTTTAAAATTTTCTTCTTGACATTCTCAGCACACTGTATGTCAATTAAACGTCTAGATGGTCTAACCTGTATATACTTCAACCATGGTTACTACACATTTCTTTTCTTCAGTATATAGAAGAAAATCAAAAGATATGCTTAGAAAAAAGAGGTTGTCATAGGCTGTATATGGGCGAGATTTGACGAAGAGGCGTGGCACCTCCCATAAAACCTAAAATTTCAAAACGATATAACTCGGCACATACACAAGCTAAGAAGATGAAACAAAAAACTAAAATACAAAAAAATATACAAAAGCAAAAATACAAAAACGAAAGCAGGAACTTAAGCAAGCACCTGAAAACAAGAGAAAAATTAAACAAAAGAAAAAAAAAACAAAAGCAAATACAATTACAATTACAAATACAAATAAAAATAGCAGAATCACAAAAGCAAAAACACAAAAGAAAAGCAAAAACAAAATCAAAACACAAAACCAAAAGCAAAAGAAAAGTTCTAAAGCAAAACCACAAAAGCCAAACACAAAATAAAATATAAAAGCAAAAAAAAAAAGCAAAAAAATGAATGCATAACACAAAAGCAAAACACAAAACAAAAATATAAACAAAAGCAAAAACAAAATAAGTAAAGCAAAACACAAAAACAAATGCAAACACACAATATAAAAAAACCAAAGACACAAAATCAAAAGCATAAACACAAAAACACAAAAGTAAAAACAAAATATAAAGAACACAACAACAAAAACTCAAAACCGAAAGCATAACAAAAGAAAGACAAAATAAAAAACACAAAATCACAACATAAGCAAAAACACAAAAGAAAAGCAAAAACAAAATCAAAACACAAAACTAAAAGCAAAGACACAAAACCAAAAGCAAAAGAAAAGTTATAAAGCAAAAACACAAAAGCCAAACACAAAATGAAATATAAAAGCAAAAAAATGAATGCATAACACAAAAGCAAAAACACAAAACAAAAACAAAATAAGTAAAGCAAAACACAAAAACAAATGCAAAAACACAATATAAAAAAACCAAAAACACAAAATCAAAAGCATAAAAGTAAAAACACAATATAAAGAACACAACAACAAAAACTCAAAACCGAAAGCATAACAAAAGAAAGACAAAATAAAAAACACAAAATCACAACATAAGTGCAAAAACAAAAGCAGAAACACAACACGAAGTACATAAGCAAATACATAAAATCCAAAACAAAAGAAAAACAAAAACACCAAACATACTATTGAAAACAAATAATAAAAATGTTATTTTTATTAATAAAATCATTTCATATCCATGAATTCACAAAATCATTGCACGAGTCGTGCACGGGTCCAGCTAGTTCTGACTATAAGAAATGAAAAATTGAACACAAAAAATCGTTAGCGGTCCACTGTGCAATGAGATATTCTATAGATACTCTCCAAACATTGCAGACATAAGAGAGAGAAAAAGAGAGAGAGAGAGAGTATACAACAAGAAACACATTGCGAATGACGCGATGCAAAATATAAATGCTCCACAACGCCAACAAACGAATGAACTAGAAAACGGACACAGAAAATGCTCTCCCATGTATAGAAATTTAATAAACAAGCACAATACAAAAAAAACAGTAGTCAAAAGATACTCGGTGTACACAGATGCTTGTAAAAGGAGATTAATTGTTGTTATTTGATAACATTCTTGAAGACGGACACCGATAGTGTTTGAACTTTTGAATACGAAAATATAAATAATTTACAAAAAAAGTGTTTTTTTATACAAAATATAATGATAACCTTATTTTTAGGCTTGACTAACAATAAACAATTATTAAAAGAATATTACAAGTTCAACAACGTCATTAATTAAGTATTATTTATTGCATTTTTCTATGTTTTACTTTTATTAATTTAAATTCATTCTGGCACTCAAATTGTTAAATTTTTGAAGAATTTGTATTTCGTTTTACGTGATCTGGCTGTTATTATGATGTACGCATTTGTCGGTACTTTTCGTTCAGTTCCGGTGACAGTTAATCACGTTACGTATATTATAACCGTTGATATACAATATATTTAAAAACTTGCACTGAAAAACTGGGCCTTAATTAATAAATACAGCACCACTTGCTAATGACAAATAATTTTTCTCAATTTATAATACTTGATAAATGTCATTAAAAAATTAGAGAAATCAAGAAACTAAAAAAAAATTATACTAAATGAATGACATATTGTGTAATATTTGTTCTATAGAAATATTACGATTTTTATTAAAAATGTAGTATTAAATACTAAATATATACTATTTCTTCTGAGTGTGTTTAAATTAAATTCGTGTAGGGAATTTTATAGTAAATTGGAGAATTTAGTTACGAATAGCGGGGACAATGAAAATATGAGTTGGACCAACACGCATTGGAAGTAGTGGACCCTCAGTTCCCAAATTCAGTAGTCGGCTCTTCACAAAATAGTTGTACCGGTGGACCTTCGATCACTATTAAGGAATTAGTTGGTGGAGGCGCTGATCTTCTCACATAAGGAATAAAAATTAAAACGATGAACTAAATAAAAATTACTATTTGAATTTAAAGATTAAATAAAATTAATCTATTTATTTCAATATATTTTCTGTACCCTTGACACCGGCGAGTATACCCCAGCCAGAGAACATTTTTACACTACTCAACATAATTCTAATACTTAATCTGATTGTTTATGATTTTGATTAAGTTTTTAGCATTTCGGATCTATTGATAAATCAGAAAATGATATATGGTTATACTGTGCATAGTCCAAATGAACGCTAAAAATTACAAATTTTTGTGCATCGGTTCCAATTTTTAAATTATTTGTCATATCAACCGTTTCCGTCGCACAATGTTAGAATTCATATAAGAAATGTTCATGAAAAAACGTGTTGGGTTAAAAAATTTAAAAAAAAATTAAAAATCAATTGTTTAATTTATATTTTATTAAATATTTAAAATTATATGGATAAAAATAATTTTATTATTTATAATGTGGTAAGTATAAAATTATAAATCTATGGTTTCTTGCTTTGGATTGGAATCATCCGGCATAAGAGATGTTTTGACAGGATCAAAAATGGTTCCTTTAATTTGTACGATTTCAGAGCACATTTCCTTGTAAAGTACATATATAGCAAACCAGTGATAGATGCTGAAGACTGTAATAAAATTAAATTAAAATATAAATCGCGAGACAAAATTTCTGCTATTTTTCAGGAATATTTTCGTAGTTGGTTGGAAACTAATAGCGGTATTAGACAAAATTTTTGGCTATTTGGAAAGAGTGAAACTTGGATTTTCTATCAAAAACTGTCTATATTCTGTCGGTTTTGAAAAATAGTTCTGTAGCTCGTTTCTGTGTTTGTTTTCGATCGCAGTTGTCGACTACTATTGTCGATTCGACGTCATAATGACGTCATTTTCATTTTTAATGTTTCTGTAAAATAATGAACGTTTGAATCGTTTCATTTTGACATGTTCCAATTTCACTTTAGTAGGAATTTACTCACATCACTGTTTCTACAAATAAATCAAATCGTTTTAAAACGATTGTATTTATCACTGAGAAGCCTCTCGACTTTAAAAATGATGGAAAATACATTATTTTTTGAATTTTCATAAACAAAAGCGCAGAGATATGGCTTAAAATGCTGATGCAGCAAACACAGACGTGTGGGCAAGTGACAATTCACGTCCAAATATACTAGAAAAGAACACTGTGTTGTTTGGGAGACAGTTGCAAGTGAATTGAATACCATGGGAGGTGCAACTTACACTCGTTTCCATAAAAGACGAGTCTTTTACAATAGGTAATTTGCAGCATCTTTGGTGAGCCGAAATAACTTCGGAAATAATAAATGGGCCCGCCGAATCCCCTAACCGACGCCTCTTAAAACGCAACATATTGAATACGAATTGTTTTATACATCATTTTTATAAAATTTGCTTTAAATATTTTGTAAATAACTGAAAAAACAGATGTCAGTTGTTCAAATTTCACAAGTTTCTTTTTGATTTTTGTGTCAGTTTCAAATCAGACCGTTTTTAAACGATTACTTCGTACAGAAACAGTAAATATCGCACAATCGACAATAATGAAACGAAACGACGTGACGTCACAGAAATCGACAATTTGTCGAATATGTTACAGAAACGAGCTTCTGGAGTCTTTGTTAAAAATTCCAGAAATATTATAAACTCCGCGGAACAAAATTTCTGGCATTTTTATACCCTACACCTATGAGGTACAGGGTATATTAACTTTGTGCATATATTGTAACGCCCCTTAGGAGGCGTGTCCGGTATGGAAAAGTATATATATTCTTGATCAGCATCACAACCCGAGTCCGTTTAGCCATGTCCGTCTGTCTGTCTGTCTGTCTGTCCGTCTTGCTGTCTTGCTGTCTTGCTGTCTTGCTGTCTTGCTGTCCGAATACAGAATAACTTGAGAAATACTGATCAGAATGCGATGAAATTTCGTCTCAATATATTTTAGGCAAAAGTAGGAACTGAGTTTGAAAATGAGCCAAATCGGTCAACGGACACGCCCACCTCCCATACAAGTCACTTTTTTATAACTCTTTCGGAACTAATAACTCGAAAAGTATTCAAGGTATAGTTATAAAATTTAAAAGGTATTGTTAAAATTCACCTATAACTATGTGCTATAAAAATGGGCGTGATCCGCCCACTTTTTTTTTCATTATTTCCCGGGTTTTCATAGTGGAAATTTGATCCGTAAATTATTAAAATCAAATCTATGAAATATTAGCCTTTCAAAATTTTAAATATAGGCGTGGTCCGCCCAATTATATTTTTCAATTTTTTTTAGTTGTTTATACTTTTATAAAATTTTTTAATATATGGGGATATAAGACGTTAATTTCTGATATATGAATAATATTCTGAGGGTGGGGAGGTTCAGCATAATTAAAAGGTATGCAATTAAATATCCCACATTAATATCCCCACCAAAGGTGTAGGGTATTCCATAGTCGGGCCCGACCGACTATAAAAATCCGCCCCATGTGACCGAACTTACCCATGTGACCTAACTTTCCCAACTCGTTAGGGAATATTTCCGTTAAACACATAGTTAAATGGAAGTTCATGGAAATTGTATAGCAGATTACAAAATTGTATGGAATTTTAAACATATTTAAGAAATATATCGGTAACGTACAGAAAACAGGGGGATTACTGTGTAATGCGATTCGAAAGTAATATTACTCGCATTCTAATAAATGGTACTTTGGTAGTGTGACTTTGGCTACCTTTTCAATTCCGTTAGATTGTATGAATTTGTCTTCGTTACGCTTTGTTCTTCGAATTAAATTGACTTTCGTATCGCATTGACTTTCAAATCGCGATACATAGTAACCCCCCAGATAGCTTTTGATAGAAACTTTGCATTTGTCTGCTTAAAATTTATCGAGAAGTTTTAAATCTTTTGATAAGATGCTTTTAAATAGTACTGAGCCAGCGAACAATGATGTCTTGGTGAATTAAAAAGACAGACTCCCGAAATATGTTGGGAACGAACAGAAAAAACTGCGTCTTTTTCTGCTTTAAATGTTTCAATCAAATGTTTCTCAACTTTTACGAGCCTTCCAAATGCTTCGCAAAATAAATTCACTTAGCTAAAAAATGTCAAAAATTTTGTCTGGGTAGATATTCAAATAATGTGGACTTTTTCAATAACCTATGGGAAAATTATATGAATCGGTTCTATTTCTGTCCCTTTTATATGAAACCAACCGGTAACTTAACATGGTGTTGTCTAAGGAAGGGGTGAATTAACACCTAATTCTGCCTGCTGGAACTATCTCTGAACAGACCTTTAATTGTAGTATTTGGATTCAGTTTAAAATTCACCAATTGAAAACCAGTTCAGTGATAGGTCCAAAGGTCTGCATGTGTTGTTAATTCATCCCTTCCTATGACAACGCCATGTTAAAGTTGCCGGTTGGTTTCATATCAAAGGAACAGAACTAGTACCGTATCATAATATTTTTCTCGTGGGGTACGTGCTGCCAAAAACATTATTTAATATTTGCATTAATTCTATAAAAAATTAATGGTTTCTGAAATGCAAAATACTCACCCAAAATAATAATATCCAAAAAATAAAAATCAATATATCCATAATACGCGACAATTAAAATGAAGAGGCGTGGAATTTTATTCAACATTGAAATTCCATTAACAATAAGCCAGCTTTGTATGAATATAAGACATTTCTGAAAACCATATGAAAAGTTGAGAAAATTGAAAAATCTAAAATAATATTTATTATGTTACATACTTTAATTGTAGCTGCCACTAGTAAAATCGATAATAGCAGGCAAAGGCAAAATGATAATATTAGGTAAGCATACCAACAGAAATGCATTGCATCCACATTATAATCGATTTTTTTAATCAATTTAACATATTTCCAGATGTCGTTAATCGAAACGGCTATGCTGAACAATCCAACAAGAATACCGGCTGTATGTAGGCTCCAACAGAAGTAAAATTTCATTTTTGTGTATTCCTGAAATAAAAATTTAAATAAATTTAAACAACATTATATAAATAACTTACAATAATTTATTGTTTGATAATTAATAATTTCATCAACACTCGTATGTAGAATTATCAATAATCTTGTTGTCTGATCTGCTCTATCACTTTATTCAGACTAAATTCCGCATTATTTTTAAATTTTATTCACTTGTTGCATTCACTGCAATTTCTCTTAATTTTATATTTTTTATATTTAGTTTTTTGCTCATTGCACAGTGGTCCAGAATTCAATGAACCCGATACAAAATTAAAAATATATATTATAATATATATTTTAGACTACATTACTTTTTTTTTTGAAACACAGACTCTATCCAAACACCGAAACCAATAATGTAATGTATATAATTTAATTATTTCCTTCTCGGAATAAAAATATTTCACGGATAGAATTCTTGGCATATTTCATGAAAAAAATCTTTTTGTATATGGTTGTATTTCAAAAACCCACTGATATACAGGGTGTTTTCAAAATTGCATATATAATAATAGATACACATTTAATTTAATTATAACTTCCACAAGTTCAATCCCAGGGGAATCAGATTATAATTATTATATAGATGATCGACCAGTATTCAAATTTAAAAATTAAAATTTGTATATTTCGAAAATTTGTTTTTCTGAAAATTTTAGTATATATAATTTTTTTATTTTTTTTTATTATTTGAAAAAGATTCCCATTAAGCAATTTAGGAGCGCTCTGAAATTGGAGTCATAAAGGAGACCAATTTTTGAGTGTTTTATGAGCCCTCAGAAAAATGACTCTTATTAGTATCTCATTTAAGACTGTTTTCGGAGCTCTCAAAAATATTACTCATAAAAGATTCATATTTAGGAGTTATTTAGGAGCCCTCATAAATTAGACTCCTAAAAGCATCAAAAATAAAATTGTTTCTGAGCGCTCAGAAAATAGATTCATAAAAGTTCTATATTTTAGAATGTTTTTGGAACGCTCCAAAATTTGACTCATAAAAGAGTCCCATTCATGAGCGCTTTAGGTGCCCCCCCTCCTCTATCCAAACTCATAAAATCATCAAATTTATGAGTACTTTAGGAGCACTCAGAAAAGGGAGTCAAAAAAATATCTTATTAATGCTGGCTTTAAGCCTACTGTTTAAATAAAATGGATATATTTATATTCGTTTTGAATTTGAAATTAAATGAAAAATAATAAAATATTAGGTAAATTCAACAGACAAACCTACATATTAAATGGATTTTTTGATATGAATGCATTTTCTCACGGATGTCTCAACTAAGATAAACATGTACTATGTTGGATTCATTTCAGACACATTCTATATTTCTGAAGAAAGAAAAACACCAAAAATGAAGTAATCGTGTTGTATGAAAATTCTCAAAAATGTGAATGTTTTAAGAATATTTTAAAATGATCAAAAATACGCGGATTTTTGCGCTCTTTAAAGCGCAGTTTCTGTAGCCTTTTTGGGATCTTTTTAGAGCTCAAATATGAGTGTTTTAGGTGTAATAAAAGAGTCAGAAATATGAGGGTTTTTGGGCTCATATAATGGGGCCCTCTACCCAGGAGTCGGGAGCCTTTTTGGACTCTTTTAAGTGCTCATATATGAGGGTAACACTCATAAATATGACACATTTAAGAGTCATAAAAGACTCAAAATGTTTGCTGGGTTATTCTCATCATAGTTTAAAAATAAATAAATTTAAAATTTTTATTTTTTTATTTTATTTTTTAATGCATTATACAAATCTCACATACAACAATTGTATCAACCACTTACCGTTTTCACAGTAGATTACATAAAAGATCAATAAATATAAATGACACCATAATATATTTTAAATCCTTTTCAGTTTCCTAATTTACGTTACATTACGTTATATTAAAAAAAGTTAAAAAAACCCAAAGATTATTTGGGTTTATTTTATAAATTTGAGATATCACTTGAAAGCTATTAAGAAGATCTTTCACATGAGACATGATTTGATTTCAAAATGTTTTCATCGTTCAGACTCGGGATCGATGATATCATTATGAATTTCTTCCGTTGGGTGAATAATGTGTGAAGCGATCACGGGATGATGGCAATAAATGAAAACACTGTGCGACATCAAATATACACAAATATCTTTGTTTTCAATAAAAGAAAAAATAATAAACACAAAAACTAAGGCAAAAACACAAAATTAAAAACCCAAAAGATGAAACACAAAATGAAAACAAAAGACAAACAAAATACCAAAAACGCGAAAAATAAAACAAATTAAAAACACTAAAGCAAACAGAAAACACAAAATAAAAACAAAAACACGAAGTCAATCTCAAAAATAAAATAAAAAAAACCGAAAAAAACGTATAAATGGAAATATTAAATAAAAGAGTAGTAAAAAAGACACAAATGGCTAAAACATAAATTCAATTAAAAGAAAAAAACAAAATATATACATAAAAATAATAACAAAAACAGCAAAAACTAAATTATTTAAGGCTCGAATACACGATAGAGAAATTAGCTAGAGATAGAAAAAAATCAACCACAGAGCTGTCTACCGTGGAGCTCTATGTAGTGTTTGCAGAACTCTATGAGATTTTTTGCTCTATCTCTAGCTATTTTCCGTGTAAACTCGCTCTTACAGAAAGTTTTTGTCAAAAACAAAAAAAAAATCAAACAAAAACAATATTCGCAGCCCAATTACAAAATATTAGTCTGACTATAAAATATGAAATGGCAAATAGAACACAAAATAATAAAGGTATTCACGAAACGGAGCAGTTGCCGATGTACATTAGCAGTATTGTAGAATTGTATCATATTTCGTGAACACACTTATTTCATATTTGTGCAGTATGGTAGTTTTCAGTTTGATGTACCAAAAACAGATGTTTTTGTTTCATTAAAATTTTAGATTTATAGCTTATTTACCATATACAATATATAAGTATGCGTTTTGTTACTTATTTTTAATTTAAGGTGTATGCGAGTTCGACTAAATTGCTGACTAAACTAAATTTTGTCGGTAATGCAGTGTCAGACTTTTCAATTTAGCAAATTTTCGAGCAAACTAAATTGAACTAAATTGGAAGACAGCAAACACATAAGTGATAATCTATTGATTATGGACTTGAACCATTACCAGTTACCGAATGGCGATCGAATGAAAATCTGTACAATTTAGTTTAGTAAGCAATTTAGTCGAACTCGCACACACCCTTAATATCTCATATCAATACATTATAATTAAAGCAAAGTAAACAAATTAGATTAGTGATGTCGATTTAAGAAAAAAAAACTCATACCTTATATAGGAACTCGTTAATATTTATTGTTAAAACAGTGGACATTATGCCATTATTTCTTTTTAGGGATGTCAAGCCCCGACCATTTTTCAATCCCGAAATTTCGGGACTGAAAATTTTGAATCCCGGGATCCCGGGATTTAAAAAAATAATAGCATATGCATAAAATAACCATATCCATGTTTGAATAACAATTATAATGATTAAGGCTCAAACAAAACTCATGTATTCAAATGCAACTGTTTTCAGGTTCGGCATTCAAATATACATGGTATCCAAAATACAAAATCCGTGATATATAAACCCCAGTCGATCATCAAACATTTTTTAATACTTTTTATTTAAAAATTATTTTTTAGTACAAGTACAATCAAATTTTTATTTTGAATAAACCATTAAATTTTTATTGGTTTTTTGTGGAAAACAATAGTTTATAAAAAAATTATAATTAAAAAAAAAATAGTTCATAGTGGACACATTTTTTTAAAGTTATATGTGATTTTTAATAATAACAATTTTAAAAATTAACTCAATTTAGAAACTCAATGGTTTGAGTGGATTTTATACCGTTAGTTTAATCGAATTCAGATTTTGTAAAAAGATTTATTCTCGATCAAATGGATTTTATATGATTGAAATTTGTAGTACGCACAATTTGATTGTAATGCATGTGAACCAGTTGGGAAGGTTAGATCACATTGGAAATTTTAAAGTAGGAGTTATTATGATAGTTAGTGTTATCAAAATTATAGTCGGTCTAAGCCGACTATATACCATTCAAATTGGTATATAGGTCACCAGGACACCAGAAAATAACTACAAACTTTCCATAGCTGAAGCGGGTATACAGTAAAATTGATCTGTAGATGTAAATTTTATATGAGGTATTTGAACATAAGTGGTCGGTTCTCAGGTCACAATAGACCGATCATGCCAATTTTCTTGTTCAGACAGACAGACAGAAGGACAAACGGACAGACAGACAGACGGACATCGCTAAATCGACTCAGGAGGTCATGCTGATCAAGAATATATATTCTTTTCCATACCGGAGATGCTTTCTTCAGGGTGTTACAAACGGCGTACCAAACTGAATATACCCTTTCACTCTTAGTGTAGGGTATAAAAATGTTAGTTTTAGACCCAAATGCAAAAATGTTAGGGTGTTCAATTATATTTATTTAAGTATTTTGTTATTAATAAAGATTATAAAGGTTACATTCAGAGACAACGGTTCCAGTTTTAACGCTATTCGAAACCCCGATTTAATTCGCCATCATAGTTGATAGTAAATCTTTCGACTGTCATCAAAATATTAGTTTAATATAAGACCGTCATTTTATTATAATTATTTACTATTTTTAAATAATTTCTGTATTTCGAATCGAGAGATTACACTGTTCAGCTCAAAATTCTCCCTGTTTTCATTCATATCATTTCTATTTATTTTTAATGTGGGAAAACGTATAGGGCAAAAACTAAAAACGCAGTACGAATCAGCACATTAAAATAATGTAGAAATGGTATGAATAAAGACAAGAGGAACCAAAGTGCTAATTTTGCCGAACAGTGTTATTAGCCGCGGTAGCTCAGTGGTTAGTGCGTTGGACTGCGAGCCGAAAGGTCTCCGGTTCAAGTCTGGACTTTTCATAGAAACATTTTTCTATACCGCGCTACCTCTCGTCAGTAAATGGCAAACCTACGAGAGTAAAACATTGCCTATGAAAAGCTCTCACCCGCCGTTCGGATTCGGCAATAAACAATAGGTCCCACCACTTTGAGTACAAATATAACACGCACAGCTCAAAATGGTGTGAGAGCTCGGCCTAAGTTCTTATAGGACTGTAGTGCCAAACTATTATTATTATATTATTAGTCAAAAGTTACGTAATTTTTAACAATTGTGAATTTGTTAGAAGTCAAAAAGCATGTAATTCATTATTATTGACGTCACTGTTTTAAGAATTTAGTCCATTAATTGTTAGATTTACTTTTTCTGGAAATAGGTATAAAAACATTAAAAGACTTTTGAATTAAGTATTAAAAAATCTATTAAAGATCTACTAGCGTTTTTTGTAATACCGAAAATCCCTGGATTTAACGATGATCCCGGGATGAGTTTTTCGGGACTGATTTGACTCAAATCCCGGAATCCCGGGATTGACATCCCTAATGTACATATTCATTAAAAATATATATTTTCATTTAAATATAATGCATTTTGATGAATTTCATTTCAATAATCAAACACTGTCTGTAATATTAAGTACCCAAAAGTCATAAATTCAGCATCACTAAAAAACTACAAAAGTACCACGAAGTAAACTCAATTTTTGTTTTTGCCACCAATGTATTTTGTTGTTGTACAACTGCTACTTGACAAAACTGTTACTCTGCATCGCAACTGCTCCGTTTAGTGAATAACCTTAATGTTAAAATTCCACTGTGCAACGAGTATACTCTATAAATACTCTTCAAATATTGAAAACGTAAGAGAGAAAGAGTGTACAACAAGAAACACATTCGCCAACAAACGAATGAACTACAAAACGGACACAGAAAATGCTCTCCCATGTAAATATAGAAATTTAATAAAAAAGCACAAAACAAAAAACCAGTAGCCAAAAGATACTCGGTGTAAGCAGATACTTACAATTTATTGTAAGAAGTGTTGTTATTTTATAATTGTTTTGGTTTCAAAAAACATTCTTTATGACGAACACCGATACTTTCGGAAATACTAGATACGAAAATATAAATAACATACGAAAAAAAGTGTTTTTTACGCAAAATATATTGAAAATCAGGTTTTTGAGTTTTAACTAATAATTAAATATTATTTAAAGAATTTGAAAAGTTCACTTTCGTTTTATTTGTACGTTTCGTTCAGTTCTGGTGACAGGTATTCACGTTAAGTCTATTATAACCGTGGATTTAGTAACAGCTAAGGGCATTTTACAATTTGTAAATTGTTATTTAAAAAATGCACTTAAATTCGTCTAAATTTGAAGACAAACCAATATACTTGATTCTGTGAATCAAATTGTTTTTATTGATTTATTTTTAATCTATTCTGTCAGTTTTTAAAAATTGTTTACTATATTTTATCAGTAAAAATTCATTATTATGCACAGCGGAACCTGAGAGCAACAAAATGCTATTGCTCTCTTCTATTGAAAAAAAAAATTAATCTCTGTGGGTCATATATTATTTGTATATCCAAAATTTTTTAGCAGTTTTCGTATGTTTCTCGATGAAACTGGACGTTATTTTTTCTAGATTTTGTTTCATTGAACACATACGTCAAAATATCTTTTGAAATTCATTTCGATTAGAATGCTGAAAAACTATATCTGCTGTAGCCTTAGAACGGCCGGACTTATTTTCGGCTGGTTTGGTATTGTCGGCAGTTGCCTTGGAGTTTTGGGCTGGACCTTAAAGTATTCAGATGGACTACCAGATGCAGAACATTATAGTAAGAATATTATACCTTATACTGAATTATTAAAAATTTATTTTCTCAATCCACATATAGAATTCGATTATTATTTTATTGTGGTTATTTTTTGGGTTTGCGTCATCACATTGATTGTATCAGCACTCTTAGTTGTGGGCACTATGAAAGTAAGTTATACAAAAGATACAAATTGATTTTTTTTTTTTATTTCCTTATTTCTTTATTTCTTTACTTCTTTATTTCTTTATTTCTTTATTTCTTTATTTCTTTATTTCTTTATTTCTTTATTTCTTTATTTCTTTATTTCTTTATTTCTTTATTTCTTTATTTCTTTATTTCTTTATTTCTTTATTTCTTTATTTCTTTATTTCTTTATTTCTTTATTTCTTTATTTCTTTATTTCTTTATTTCTTTATTTCTTTATTTCTTTATTTCTTTATTTCTTTATTTCTTTATTTCTTTATTTCTTTATTTCTTTATTTCTTTATTTCTTTATTTCTTTATTTCTTTATTTCTTTATTTCTTTATTTCTTTATTTCTTTATTTCTTTATTTCTTTATTTCTTTATTTCTTTATTTCTTTATTTCTTTATTTCTTTATTTCTTTATTTCTTTATTTCTTTATTTCTTTATTTCTTTATTTCTTTATTTCTTTATTTCTTTATTTTTTTATTTCTTTATTTCTTTATTTCTTTATTTCTTTATTTCTTTATTTCTTTATTTCTTTATTTCTTTATTTCTTTATTTCTTTATTTCTTTATTTCTTTATTTCTTTATTTCTTTATTTCTTTATTTCTTTATTTCTTTATTTCTTTATTTCTTTATTTCTTTATTTCTTTATTTCTTTATTTCTTTATTTCTTTATTTCTTTATTTCTTTATTTCTTTATTTCTTTATTTCTTCATTTCTTTATTTCTTTGTTTCTTTATTTCTTTATTTCTTTATTTCTTTATTTCTTTATTTCTTTATTTCTTTATTTCTTTATTTTTTTATTTCTTTATTTCTTTATTTCTTTATTTCTTTATTTTTATTTTTTTATTTCTTTATTTCTTTATTTCTTTATTTCTTTATTTCTTTATTTCTTTATTTCTTTATTTCTTTATTTCTTTATTTCTTTATTTCTTTATTTCTTTATTTCTTTATTTCTTTATTTCTTTATTTCTTTATTTCTTTATTTCTTTATTTCTTTATTTCTTTATTTCTTTATTTCTTTATTTCTTTATTTCTTTATTTCTTTATTTCTTTATTTCTTTATTTCTTTATTTCTTTATTTCTTTATTTCTTTATTTCTTTATTTCTTTATTTCTTTATTTCTTTATTTCTTTATTTCTTTATTTCTTTATTTCTTTATTTCTTTATTTCTTTATTTCTTTATTTCTTTATTTCTTTATTTCTTTATTTCTTTATTTCTTTATTTCTTTATTTCTTTATTTCTTTATTTCTTTATTTCTTTATTTCTTTATTTCTTTATATCTTTATATCTTTATATCTTTATATCTTTATATCTTTATATCTTTATATCTTTATTTCTTTATTTCTTTATTTCTTTATTTCTTTATTTCTTTATTTCTTTATTTCTTTATTTCTTTATTTCTTTATTTCTTTATTTCTTTATTTCCTTATTTCTTTATTTCTTTATTTATTTATTTCTTTATTTCTTTATTTCTTTATTTCTTTATTTCTTTATTTCTTTATTTCTTTATTTCTTTATTTCTTTATTTCTTTATTTCTTTATTTCTTTATTTTTTTATTTCTTTATTTCTTTATTTCTTTATTTCTTTATTTCTTTATTTCTTTATTTCTTTATTTCTTTATTTCTTTATTTCTTTATTTCTTTATTTCTTTATTTCTTTATTTCTTTATTTCTTTATTTCTTTATTTCTTTATTTCTTTATTTCTTTATTTCTTTATTTCTTTATTTCTTTATTTCTTTATTTCTTTATTTCTTTATTTCTTTATTTCTTTATTTCTTTATTTCTTTATTTCTTTATTTCTTTATTTCTTTATTTCTTTATTTCTTTATTTCTTTATTTCTTTATTTCTTTATTTCTTTATTTCTTTATTTCTTTATTTCTTTATTTCTTTATTTCTTTATTTCTTTATTTCTTTATTTCTTTATTTCTTTATTTCTTTATTTCTTTATTTCTTTATTTCTTTATTTCTTTATTTCTTTATTTCTTTATTTCTTTATTTCTTTATTTCTTTATTTCTTTATTTCTTTATTTCTTTATTTCTTTATTTCTTTATTTCTTTATTTCTTTATTTCTTTATTTCTTTATTTCTTTATTTCTTTATTTCTTTATTTCTCTATTTCTTTATTTCTTTATTTCTTTATTTCTTTATTTCTTTATTTCTTTATTTCTTTATTTCTTTATTTCTTTATTTCTTTATTTCTTTATTTCTTTATTTCTTTATTTCTTTATTTCTTTATTTCTTTACTTCTTTATTTCTTTATTTCTTTATTTCTTTATTTCTTTATTTCTTTATTTCTTTATTTCTTTATTTCTTTATTTCTTTATTTCTTTATTTCTTTATTTCTTTATTTCTTTATTTCTTTATTTCTTTATTTCTTTATTTCTTTATTTCTTTATTTCTTTATTTCTTTATTTCTTTATTTCTTTATTTCTTTATTTCTTTATTTCTTTATTTCTTTATTTCTTTATTTCTTTATTTCTTTATTTCTTTATTTCTTTATTTCTTTATTTCTTTATTTCTTTATTTCTTTATTTCTTTATTTCTTTATTTCTTTATTTCTTTATTTCTTTATTTCTTTATTTCTTTATTTCTTTATTTCTTTATTTCTTTACTTCTTTATTTCTTTATTTCTTTATTTCTTTATTTCTTTATTTCTTTATTGCTTTATTTCTTTATTTCTTTATTTCTTTATTTCTTTATTTCTTTATTTCTTTATTTCTTTATTTCTTTATTTCTTTATTTCTTTATTTCTTTATTTCTTTATTTCTTTATTTCTTTATTTCTTTATTTCTTTATTTCTTTATTTCTTTATTTCTTTATTTCTTTATTTCTTTATTTCTTTATTTCTTTATTTCTTTATTTCTTTATTTCTTTATTTCTTTATTTCTTTATTTCTTTATTTCTTTATTTCTTTATTTCTTTATTTCTTTATTTCTTTATTTCTTTATTTCTTTATTTCTTTATTTCTTTATTTCTTTATTTCTTTATTTCTTTATTTCTTTATTTCTTTATTTCTTTATTTCTTTATTTCTTTATTTCTTTATTTCTTTATTTCTTTATTTCTTTATTTCTTTATTTCTTTATTTCTTTATTTCTTTATTTCTTTATTTCTTTATTTCTTTATTTCTTTATTTCTTTATTTCTTTATTTCTTTATTTCTTTATTTCTTTATTTCTTTATTTCTTTATTTCTTTATTTCTTTATTTCTTTATTTCTTTATTTCTTTATTTCTTTATTTCTTTATTTCTTTATTTCTTTATTTCTTTATTTCTTTATTTCTTTATTTCTTTATTTCTTTATTTCTTTATTTCTTTATTTCTTTATTTCTTTATTTCTTTATTTCTTTATTTCTTTATTTCTTTATTTCTTTATTTCTTTATTTCTTTATTTCTTTATTTCTTTATTTCTTTATTTCTTTATTTCTTTATTTCTTTATTTCTTTATTTCTTTATTTCTTTATTTCTTTATTTCTTTATTTCTTTATTTCTTTATTTCTTTATTTCTTTATTTCTTTATTTATTTATTTCTTTATTTCTTTATTTCTTTATTTCTTTATTTCTTTATTTCTTTATTTCTTTATTTCTTTATTTCTTTATTTCTTTATTTCTTTATTTCTTTATTTCTTTATTTCTTTATTTCTTTATTTCTTTATTTCTTTATTTCTTTATTTCTTTATTTCTTTATTTCTTTATTTCTTTATTTCTTTATTTCTTTATTTCTTTATTTCTTTATTTCTTTATTTCTTTATTTCTTTATTTCTTTATTTCTTTATTTCTTTATTTCTTTAATGCTTTATTTCTTTATTTCTTTATTTCTTTATTTCTTTATTTCTTTATTTCTTTAATGCTTTATTTCTTTATTTCTTTATTTCTTTATTTCTTTATTTCTTTAATGCTTTATTTCTTTATTTCTTTATTTCTTTATTTCTTTATATCTTTATATCTTTATATCTTTATATCTTTATATCTTTATTTCTTTATTTCTTTATTTCTTTATTTATTTATTTCTTTATTTCTTTATTTCTTTATTTATTTTTTTCTTTATTTCTTTATTTCTTTATTTCTTTATTTATTTATGTCTTTATTTATTTGGCTGTTAATTTATTTCATAATTCTTTCATAGAATCGTCATTTGTTGCTTCTACCTTGGCTGATACATGCTGCACTATTTCTCGTGGCGTCCATTTTTATTGTGTTTATATATTCTATGGCAGCTTTTTTTAAGAATAACCCTCCATTCTATTATGTTATAATATTCATAGGTGTTATTGGTGAGTTTTTTAAATTTTATTTATTCTGTGGTATCTATCAAATAATTACTTATTAAAAAATATATATTTACAGCTCTATATATCTATCATTGGTTTATCGTTTGTTCCCTCTATATTCATATTAGAGATGGACGCGTGTCTGCTACAGGTATGGCGATAGTTGACACGCACGATCCCGACGACTCAATTTATAGGTACTCATGAGAAAATTAAGGAAAAATTTACGGAAAAACATGAAAAGGCATGCAAAACATGTACAATAATATAATAAATAATCCAAAAATTAAATTTTAGTTAAGATTTATTCTCTTAAATCCATGAGTAAAATCAAACCAAGGTTTTTTTTAGATAATTTTACATACAAAAGGTTTTTTATGTTGCAGTAGAGACTAAAAATATATAAATTATTTTCGAGGCACAAAGATACATGGGCACGTTAACAAAAACACTGCATACGTCCGTCTCTAGTTCCAATATCATCAGATTTCAAAAAACGACTCTTTCGAAATTACGACGGGAAATTCCCAAGAATTGTACGTTTTGGTACTTATTTACGTACTATATGAGTATATATTGCAAGTATTTGATACAAAAAGTCGAAAGCATGTAAATGTAATTAAATATAAATTTTATTTTATTTAATTAACGTTTGTAATGCTAAATATGTCGATATGCCTAGGCAGATTATAAGTAATGCCATGTTTTCACTATGTCATTTTGTGTCATATTTGTTTTCTTTACATTGTGATTGCGAAGCAGAAACTGTCCAATATGAAATTATTCATTATCTAGTCAAACGAGATCAAAATGCCAACATGTTAGCAATTTTTTAAATCTTTGCCACGTCGGAAAACCACAAATTTGAGAAATTTTCGAATATGAAACTGACACAAAATGCCATAGTGAAAACGAAGCATAACTCCGTGCAACACTGGAAAAAAAATCAGCATGTGCGTGCCTTATATAACTATTTTCTCTTGTACAAGTAAGACGTTATCGTTTGCAAATTACTAAATTCGAAAAATTGAAAATCTTGTCATGCCAAAAGGGTGAATTTTTTCGTTTTTTTGCCATAACTTTTTGTTGGTACAATATAAAGTAGTGGTGTAGAGCAATTAATTGTTTTGTTTTAAAGCACCTATCGATCAATTAGTGTCTTTATAACCACCATTTTATCTGGTACCAGTAAAAATTTATAGCAAAAAAAGTAAAATATTTGCCCTTTTGGCGTGACAAGATTTTCAATTTTAAAAATTCGCCCTTTTGGTTTTGTCTTTTGTGGTTAGAAATATCCAACAAAATCACACACGAATTTTACACAGTATACTTGAGCAAAAACTACATAACGAAATTAAAAAAAAAGCAAATGTCAAAAATTATACATTTGCCCCTTTGGCATGATAGTGATGATATGAAATCAGGCAGCCTGATCAGACAATGATTGCATTCTGAACTAAATTTCAACTCGGATTGTTCAACACAAGTTTGGTTAATTGTTTTGAAAAGTTTTATGAATTAATTAAGAGGAAACAGTTTCGAGTTTTTGGAAAATATCTTATTTATGATTTTCAACATCAGGTATAGACGATAATTGACCGAATCTGTTGTGGTTGGTTTCATCGTGTGATTCTTGCTTAAGTTCCTTGTAAAGTGCACAGATAACAAACGAATGATAGATTGTAATGACTGTAAATAAAATAAAGTTTTGAAAATTTAACATAATTAAATATGTTTATAAATATTTGATTTCTTTTATACACGGAGAAAATAAAACGTTCTAAAATCCAGAGAAAAATTAAAAAGTATATGGAGTAAAATACAGCTAACCGGAAAAGTCATCAATTTTAAGAAACAGATCTACTTAGTTGTCAAAAAAGTGGAATTATTCTTGATATGCAGACATTAATTTCTTAAGTATCAAAAAAGTAACTAAGAATATAGCACAAATTGTGTGTATTATTTTTGGATATTTTAGTAGTTTATTGATATTAGTCAAATTCTAGTATTGTTCATTCGAGTTTTACAATTGTAATTTCCTCCATGTACATAATATATAGTTTACGTACCAAAAATTATCCATGGTATTATGAAGCGGTGAACATATTCCTGTACAACATCAAAATGATTATACAACATATTTATATAATTGAAGCCATTACTCAAAATAAGTATGCCAGTAGTAATAATCCAAAATGAAATCAAAATAGGTCGTTTCTAAATGAAGAACATTTTTATTTAAAAAATAAAGAAATTTTTTATAATTTTTAACGCTTACCTTAATTGTGCCTGCGACCAACAGAGTCGAGGATATCAGACAAATGCTGTAAATGCATAAAAAGTAGCCTAACCAAAAAAGTGCACCTGCATTCAGTTTGTTAAAATATCTCTCAATGTAATTAGCTTCAATTACGATGTTGTAAATCGAGATACCTATGCTGAACAAAGCGATAGGGATACCAGCTGATTGTAGGTTAAAGCAGTAATAAAATTTCATTTTTTTCGACTTTCAGATAATCTATTCTAAATCAAAATGACATATATAGCATTAAAGTGAATATAATATAAAATACTTTCTTTACTATGTTTCCAATTGGGCACATCAGTTCCAATTATTTTGTGGTGTTGTCTGCTATATTGAAAAAAATTAACTAAATATGAATTATATTAATATGTTTTGCATTGTCTGAGGTCTAAGCATATGAGTTGCTATCAGGCTTTCACGCTCTCAATTGGCCACTCAATTTTGAAACTCAGTTTTTGTGTATCACTTGTTCGCTCTTTATTCTCGTTATCAATGAACTGATATGTTGAATGGAAAATAAAAATTAATTTTAACTCAAAATTTTTCAACACAAATTTTTGCGGTAAATTCAATTTTTTTTACAAACATTTTTATGAAAGGCGATTATTTACAAACAATTCAAAGTTTTTATTAAAAATAATTTTTAAGAAAAATATAATTATACCACTGAACAAAACTCATAGACACAACCAACTCATGCGGCAACCAACTAAATTGCCCTACCGAATCATTCGCTTGCGGCAACAACTGATAAAGTAGTTGCAACAACCTCTTAATACGGTTGTGCCAATCTCCTAGTCAGTTATAATGAGGTTGTGGCAACCTCATAATGAACAATTTGTCTTATTTTATTAATATTTGTATATTTATTTCGAATTTTTACTTAATTAATGAATTTCCTATTGTTTGCCACTTGTTAAAATGTTTGACGTTTATTTATTTCTGCATGTATCCAAAATTGTTGGCCAGAAACTGGCAACCGAACTGCTGATAGACATGAAATTGCCGTTTGTCATTTATTTTGTTGATACAACCACTTACTCAATCGCCGTAACAAATGCACGAATGTCAATTTTGACAGAATAAAATATACAATCATGAGGTTACGGCAACCGAATGTGCAGTTGCGCGGACTAACATTTCGGTTGTAGAAAAATAAGGTACGTTCTTTTAATGACATGAGGTTACAACAAATATATTTCTGTTGCAACACTGAAACGTTGGTTCAATTAACCTCATGCCAAAGGAGCATTTTTCTGTGTGTATATAATACGTGGTTATTTATTTTGAATACATAATCTGTTTGCTCTGGGATGTTTATTCCCTTTGTAGTTACTATTTAGAAAAAAATATACGGGATGTCCATGCAACAAAAAAAAGTGTTGAGTAAAATAATAAAAAATTTCACTAAATTTAAAATTTTGTCGTATATTATAAGTTTTGTGATCTAAAAAGAGCAAATCTTGAGCAATTGATTTGCTCTTTTTATATCTTTACAATATTTTTTATAATATTTTATTCAATATTTTAAATTAACTTGATTAAAGAAATTATTTTACTAATAATGTGGTAAGTATAAAGCTATAACATTATGCTTGGGATAGGAACCAACCGGCATAACTATATTATATTGACTGGATCTTTTACCTTGTTCTATTTCAAACGACACTTCCTTGTAAAGTGCATATGTACACTCAAAATAATTTCTAGAACATTTTGCGAAATATTTTTTGTCATTTTTAATTTCGTAAAATACACGAATAATTCGTAGAATATACGAAACATTTGTAATTTATATTTTTTCCAAAATATTTTTTATGAACGATTCGTATATATTACAAATCAATATTTATAAAATTAAAACAACAACAAAAATATGAATATTTCTTTTAAAATACGAAACTTCCGTTATATTATGAGCTTTATATTTTACTAATAAATTACTAAACTTTCGTAGATTGTGAGGCTATATGTAGAATTTTACGAAACAATTGTGTGTTATGCGAATAATTAGTAAAAAGACAAAGCAACTGCTTAAAATAGCAACTTCGAGCTGTATTTTTTATTTATAAAATACAAACAGTTTTAAAATGTGTTCTGTGTGAGTTGTGTTTGTGTCAAAAGTGCAAATTATCTAATAAGTGCTTAGTATTTCATATTTTTATCAATGAAACGTCATTAACATGCAGTTTTTTTTTAAAACAAAGTATTCGTGTATTCTACGAAAGATTCGTTAAATGTTTCATATGTTTCTCAAAAGTACGAATACTTTCGTAAAATGTACGAATATATTCGTAAAAAGATGCAAAAGTATTCGATAAATTACGAATCTTTTCGTGCAAATCGTTTATCGTACGAATGGCTTTCGTAGATAAAATCTTCAAATAGTTTCGTAAAAAAATAATTTATATTCGTAATTTTATCATAAATTTACGAATATTCCTTCGTATATGTTACGAAATATTTCGTGGATAAATTATACGAATTTTTTCGAAAAAACGCGAACGAGTGTAGAAATCCAGTCATAGAATTCGAAGCCTAGAATAAAATTAAATTAATTAAATATATATTTTTTTATTGTTATTTTTGGTATTTATCGCAAAATTTCAGGTATTTTTCAGAAATATTTTGTTAGTTGTTTAGAAACTTAAACATGTTTATAAACTCCCCAAGACAAATGAAATATTTCCGATCAACACATAGATGAATTGAAGTTTTGGCAATCGTAACGCAGTTTAACAAATTGTTTGGTAGAGTCGGTAGCTCAGAGGTTAGTGCATTGGACTTCGAGCCGATAGGTCTCATGTTCAAGGCTGGACTGGATTGGTTGGAGTAAATCCACTTTTTTTATTATGTTTTAATTATTTTTCATTTACAAAGATAAAAACAAATATGTTCCAGGCACGCTCCGGCAAACTGATTATATTGTTATTAAGTACACATATTCAATTCAAAACACTAAATGTTGCATTTTCGGAGTTATTCACATTACAGCACCCGACCATTTATACTAATATAAACAATATCAGCAGTTTTTGGTTTAATGGGGGGTACCAACCACGACCACTTGTTCAATCAAGATGAAATCTCGAAAATTGTACGACCTATAATTATTTGTTAATATTAATGAATTTTAAAGGAAGATTCCCGAATTATATCGCAGCATTTATAAAATTAAATGCCCGATCTGATATGAAATGTCCCATATACAATGTTTCTAAAAAATATAAAAATTTAAGTCAAATTTAAAATAAAAGTCCACGTTTTTGTTCATAATTTTCAGATATAATAAATTTTAAACTTTTTTTTTTAAATAATGCCAGTTTTTCATAATTACATTAGGGGCATTCCATTGTGACGAGCGTTACATTCATACGATTAAAACCCTTCTCATTTGATTAATAAAAAAGGATAGATATATTTTAAAGATGCAGAGCATAGATCATATATGTATATTATGCATGTATAATAAAACTTTTGCAATAGGTCCTATATCTTTCTACAAATTTGAAGTTAAATGCTATGACGGGCGTTACACGTACTTTTTCAAAAAAAAGAGTTTACTCCACAAACAATTTAATTTTAGCTAAACAAATCGGACTATGGTGATTAAGTATATCTCAATTACTTCATTAATAATGGGAGTTATTGCCACTACAATAAAATTCTTAAATTGTTACTGTGATCACTGACTTATTAAGTATCAAAACTTGTGACGGGTGTTACACATTTTCCTTCGCAAGCTTAGATGAATATTTTTCGCATTTCGAAAATAATTTTTTTTTTTGGTATTTTTTATGATTTTTTTGTATGGTTTGGAATTTCCCTTTTTTATCTTTGCTTATTGAATATTTTGGAATATTTACTACGTTTTCTTTGCTTAAATATTATTAATAATGCATATATTAACAAATATATAATTTTTCATTTTTTTTTTTTGTTTTGCGAAGATTGTTAATTGTGACGGGCGTCACAATATTTTGGATGCATATAGCAACCATAGTCTTATAATAAATGAATAGATACGACAAAAATCTTTACTTTTACAAAGTTTCCTAGTTGTAGGTTTGCAAAATACCTTTAACTATTTTTTTGTGACGGGCGTTACAACTCAAAAAAGTAATATTGTTTGGTTAATTGTCAGTATTTTGAACCACTTATCACCAATGCAATGTGTGACATACTTTCACAAACAAATTACCTTTCAAATTGTACTATTCAATTTTCTTTCGAATTCAAAACAACGACAGTATTTCATATATCGTCAGTATCATGCCAAAGGGGCGAATGTTCAATTTTTGACATTTGCGTTTTTTTACATTTTTGAATGTAGTTTTTCCTTAAGTATACTGTGCTAAAATCGCGTGTCGTTTTGTTGGATATTTTTAGCCACAAAAGTCAAAATCAAAAGGGCGAATTTGAAAAATTGAAAATCTTGTCATGCCAAAAGGGCGAATCTTTTCTTTTTCGCAATAACTTCTTATTGATACGAGCTAAAATAGTGGTGTAAAGGCATTTATTGTTTGTTTTTAAAGCACCTATCGATCTGCATCATCATGACAAATGTCAAATTAATGTTTGACAAAATATTTTTAAATAATGATGGCAATAGATAGGTGCTTTAAAAACAAACAATTAATACTTTTACCACACTATTCTATCTTGTAAACATCAAAAGTTATGGCATAAGAACAAAAATATTTGCGTTTTGGTCACGATATAGTCACACAAAATCCGTATTTATAATTCAGTAGGTTGTCCAAACCTAAAGATATTTTACATAAGTTATAATAATTGACAAATAATTGGTTTATAACAGAAAAAATTGAAAAAAATCTAAATTTTGCTAATTTTTAAAGCACTTCAAACTTTAAAATTTGATTTCCCAACATTTTTAAAAATGCTCAATCGCCCCTTTGGTATAACAGTGACGATATTGTCTCAATTTTGTACTATATAAAATTTCAAAAATATTTGACTTTAATTGAGAAAAAAAAAACCATTTTCCATGCATTTTGGTAAATTATGTTCACAGAATATGAAATTAAAAGTATTTCTTATCGCAAAAGTCACTAAACGGAGCTTTTATTTTAATATATCACACCTTGGTAACGTTTTATGTGGAATACCCCTAATGTCAGTTTAAAAATTACATATACTCAACATATTCTCAGTAAAAAATCATTGTAATGCACCGACAAAACTGAGTGCAACTAAATTGTATTCTTCTCTCTTTTGCATGTAAAATTAATCTCCGCTTGCATTTATTCTTTGTATATGCAGAATGTTTTCGCAGTCATCAAGTGTTTCTCGGTGGAATCGAACGTTTTAAAGAATTTGTTTCCTTGAACATATACGTTCAATTATTTTTTGCAATTGTTTCGAATTAAAATGTTGAAAAATTATTTCTGCTGTAGCCTTAGAACAGCCGGACTTATTTTCGGCTGGTTCGGTATAGTCGGCAGTTGCCTTGGAGGTTTGATCTGGGCTCCAGAATTGTTAGGCAGACTAACAGATGCAGAAAATAAAAGTAAGAATATCCTATACTTATGTCGTTACTGTAGTGCGAACTTAAATAAATGACTTTTCTCAATCCAGACAGAGAATATGATTATTCTTTGGATGCCTTTGTTTTGGGATTTTACGGCATCACTTTGGTTGTATCAGCGCTCTTAGTTGTGGGCACTAAGAAAGTAAGTATAAAAAAAAGACGTATATTGAAATTTATTTCTTTATTTCTTTATTTCTTTATTTCTTTATTTCTTTATTTCTTTATTTCTTTATTTCTTTATTTCTTTATTTCTTTATTTCTTTATTTTTTTAATTCTTTATTTTTTTATTTCTTTATTTCTTTATTTCTTTATTTCTTTATTTCTTTATTTCTTTATTTTTTTATTTCTTTATTTCTTTATTTCTTTATTTCTTTATTTATTTATTTCTTTATTTCTTTATTTCTTTACTTCTTTATTTCTTTATTTCTTTATTTCTTTATTTCTTTATTTCTTTATTTCTTTATTTCTTTATTTCTTTATTTCTTTATTTCTTTATTTCTTTATTTCTTTATTTCTTTATTTCTTTATTTCTTTATTTCTTTATTTCTTTATTTCTTTATTTCTTTATTTCTTTATTTCTTTATTTCTTTATTTCTTTATTTCTTTATTTCTTTATTTCTTTATTTCTTTATTTTTTTATTTCTTTATTTCTTTATTTCTTTATTTCTTTATTTATTTATTTCTTTATTTCTTTATTTCTTTATTTCTTTATTTCTTTATTTCTTTATTTCTTTATTTCTTTATTTCTTTATTTCTTTATTTCTTTATTTCTTTATTTCTTTATTTCTTTATTTCTTTATTTCTTTATTTCTTTATTTCTTTATTTCTTTATTTCTTTATTTCTTTATTTCTTTATTTCTTTATTTTTTTATTTCTTTATTTCTTTATTTCTTTATTTCTTTATTTCTTTATTTCTTTATTTCTTTATTTCTTTATTTCTTTATTTCTTTATTTCTTTATTTCTTTATTTCTTTATTTCTTTATTTCTTTATTTCTTTATTTCTTTATTTCTTTATTTCTTTATTTCTTTATTACTATGTTTCTTTATTTCTATGTTTCTTTATTTCTATGTTTCTTTATTACTATGTTTCTTTATTTATTTATTAGAATCGTCATTTGTTGCTGCTACCCTGGCTTATTCATGCTGCATTATGTTGGTTTTTTGCCATTTACATTGTGGGTTTGATTATAATTCCGATTTTAATAATATTGTTTGCAAATATTGCACCATTGTGCAATGTTTTAATACTTATTATTATAGGTGAGTTTTCTAATTTATTATAAAAATATATATGCAGTTCTTAATTCTATTTAAAATCTCTGTTTACAGCTTTACATGTCTATCATTGGTTTATCGTTTGTTCACTCTATATGGAAATATCTTCAGTAAATCAGAGATCTAAAAATACTAAAACAAACCTCCTGTATACGGTAATAGTATAAATCTATGATAAACTGCACGTCTCATAAATTAAGTGCAAATATAACTCTCACAGCTGTAAATGATACATTTTATAAAACCAAATAATTATTTTTAAATCGATTATTGTGATTTAAAAAATGTTCTTAATTTTTCTTCAATAAAGAAATAAAAGCATTCAAATATTTTGTTTTATTGCATATTTGTCGTTTTATATTGAATATTTGGTTTTTAGAAGTTATTTAGGGTTCGTGAATTTCGAACAAAAGAATTGGTTGGTACACACTGGAAAAAAAAAGTGTTTTATAGCAAACATATTATGTTACATCTAATTTTTATGAATTTCAAAATTTTTAAAACTTTTATTTTAATATAGATATGTAATCATACATTATGAATTGAACAACAAAATAATTTGAAAAATTTGTAAATAAATGTTACAGCCAATTAAAATCATTAAATTTATGATTGCAAATATAATATGTTTGCTGCAAACTAATTATTTCTGTGCGTGTAATAAATGTGTTTAATATGGCATCGACCATGATCGGATCAGACAATAATTGCATCCTGAACTAATTTTTCACACAGGTAGTTTCATGTTTAGGAAATGTTATATTTCTT
The DNA here is from genome assembly GCA_951804985.1 of Dryomyza anilis. Lineage (NCBI taxonomy): Eukaryota > Metazoa > Arthropoda > Insecta > Diptera > Dryomyzidae > Dryomyza > Dryomyza anilis. Next base: position 11,771,943 of record OX638130.1, read on the forward strand.
TATAATAATTTTCTTTACCTGAAAGCAAAACAATTCTTATAATAAGGAAAATTGAACTTGAAAGAAAATTAAACTGAATTACAGACAAATTTAGTTTAGTGTTATCTGCTATTCACCCAAAAATAGCATATGCAGCAAACTAATTCTTAGTTGACGATAAATAACTATTATGGTATTTTTTTTTATATAAACTAGTGCTATATTATGACATCATAGATATTGCGAAGATAATGACACAAAGATTGACTATCAATGAGTATTTTAAAAATATTTGCATATATTTGAGCATAAAGTCAATATACATTTGACCATAAAAGTTCACTTAGGCCGGTTTAAAGTAAAATTCACCTGTAGATGTAAATATGATTTAGGTATTTGAACATAAGTGGTCGGTTCAGAAGGTCACAATGGACCGATCATTGTCAGACAGCGTAGATATATAAGGAACCTAAATTAGGATTTTCTGTAATCGTGATTTCAACAGACGGACAAATAGAAAGACGTACATACATACGTACAGACGTACGGACATCACTAAATCGAGTCAGAGGTCATGCTTCCACCTAAGTGTATCAAACGGAGTACAAAACTGAATATACCTTTTCACTCTCAGTGTAGGGTATTAAAAAACCCAAAAGGATCCAGAAACATGATACGAATAACGTAATTTTCTGCTTCATATTCTAAATTATGACGCTATAAGAACTGGTTTTATTGCTCTCTATGAACATTGCCAAACAACGTCTCTTCATGTACATATTTCTGGTTTGTGATCACATTTCTTGTGTATGAGTTTCAGTCAGTGATGCCAACTTGGTGGGTTTCCCGCTTAATCTGGTGGGTTTTAAAAAATAAAACGCGAACAAAAATTGTACGGTGGACAGCGTGTTTTTTTGGTGGGTTTTTAGTTTCGACACAGAGTGTTTTTATAATTTAGTGGGTTTTTTTATGAAATTTAACTGAAATTATACTTTTTATGTTGTGTAACTTTTCCTTGAATATCAACACAGAGGTGTTTGTAGGTTTTTGAACCGAAGTTGCTAACGGTTCGATTGTATAAAAAAGGATTTGGGCCTAATCCATTTTAAGATTTAGTGCATTTCATTATGTTTTCTATTCATTTAAATATGTGACTTGGTATTTAAATCAAATAAGAAATGCATTTTCTACAATATACATATCGTCGGGTTGGAAAGACTCGCCAATACAATTTTTACAAAAACTTATTTTTAAATATATTTTTGTTACTACTATAAAAATTAGAACTATTAAAATACCATGTTTTCATTAATGTATGACAATGTCGGTCTAATAGATTAGAAATCTTCGTATACAAAAGTATTTTTGTAAACCTATTATTACAATTTTTAAAATGTAGTTGGTGACTTCTTCTTTTTTTTTTCGAGAAACAGAAAAAACTTGAACCGATGCCACAATGAATCGCTTTTTTTCTCTGATTGAGTTTAAGAATTATTCGAGTGCTTCGAGACATGGCAGCCTGAAGTCAGTTTGTCTGAATAATTTTTTGTTTTTAATTTTTTAATTTTTAAACTAAGTACCTAGTTAAATGTAAATGCAAATCAAATTCGATGAAAAACCAATCTGTCTTTTATTAAAATAATGTTCTTCAATTACTTAAAAGAAAAATGAAAATATAAAATAACAAAAAAAAAAATACATATTTTATACACTCAATAAAAATATGTTTAAATACCTAAAATCGTTATTTTCCAGAAAAAATGGGTAATTTTAACCCAATCTGTGCAGCAGGGGAAGGGTTAAGTAATACATATTCATGGTCAGATTATGTTTGGCAAGTAAAATAAAATACATTATTATATAAATGTGATATTCATACGTTATTTGTTATTGTCAACAAATCTAGTATTCAAATTTTAAAAATGTATAAAAACGGTGGGTTTTGTTTAAAAAAACGGTTTTCTTGCCTCGATTTGGTGGGCTTTGCTTTTGAAAAGTTGGCAACACTGGTTTCAGTACTTCTGATTTGGCATTCTCTCATTCTCTCTTTACGAGTGAGTTTTTTGTGGAGGCAATCATTTCATTCTTCTTATTATTTAATGTTTTTGTTTTGTTTATTTTTTTGTCTTTGCTGTTTGCATTTGTATTTTAAATGTAGAAGAGATCAGGTTTTTCCAAGAACAATTCCAATGATGCAAGTATATTCTGGCCAGAGCTCTCGATTTCGCGGTTACACGATAGTTCGAATTACCCGTTTCATATGAACCAATTACCCGAACTACACGTGTTTTTGGGAATTACCCCGGTAGTTCGTAAAGTTAATACCTATATGGGTATTTGAACAACCCCGATTTTCGAGCATCTGGGTACCCGGTTACCCGAAAGTATTCGTATGAAAGTGGTTCTGGTCAAATCCCAATGGAACAAGAAAAAAAAACAATGACGCAGTTTGGTTTTGGCCATATCCTAAAGAACCCATTTTACAAAATAAACGATTTAGGAAACTTTCATGTTTACACATGTGACCTAACTAGGTCACATATGTAAGTTCGGTCACATGGGACGGACTTTTATAGTCGGTCGGACCCGACCATGGAATACCCTACACCTTTGGTGGGGATATTAATGTGGAATATTTAATTGTATACCTTAATTTTAAAGTTTTTAATTATGCTGAACACACACCCCCCCCCTGAATATTATTCACATGTACGTCTTATATCCCCATAATTTTAAAAATAATATAAAAATAAAAAACCAATATAAAAATTTGGAAAAAAAAAAAGTGTGTGGACCACGCCTATTTTTAAAATTTTGTAAGGGTAATATTTCTTAGATTTGATTTTAATAATTTATGGCTAAAATTTCCACTATGAAAACCCGGGAAATAAAGTATAAATATGTGGGCGGAGCACGCCCATTTTTGGACCACATATGTTTAGGTAAATTCTAAATTCCGTGTATATGGACAACAAGACAGACGGACATGGCTAAACGGACTCGGGTAGTGATGCTGATTAAGAAACTCCAAATATAGATTACGTATATACGCTGTATAAGCCAGAAAATCGACTTTATCGGTCCATTGTGAGCTGTGAACCGACCACTTATATTGAAAGACCATATATACAATTACATCTACAAGTGAATTTTACTTTATACCGACTTAAGTAAACATTTTTGTTTAAATATAAATTGACTATATGCTTACATATGCAAATATAATGTTTTCCAGGAATCGACTTGTGGTTCCCAAAAAAAAATCGAAATTCGTTACACCTACCCATTTGTACTTATGGATATCAAATGAAAGGAAATTCTTCAGCGATTGCAAGTTTGTTGTTATTTTAGGGATTTGTATACTCTGGTGACATTTGTACCACTTTGAATGCTAACAACACACATCATCATATATGTGGTAGGTATTTATAGCTTAGACGGGCTATAACTTGCATAATTCTTCTAACTTCATCACACCAACTATCGCAATTTCCCTACTTCAAAATTTCCCATCTGACCTGACTTTCCTTACTGGTTTTTGTATTTTTTTTTTAATTTTTTTGTATTACAATTTTATTAAACTGCGTAGTAAAATAAATTAAAAAGTATTTAATTATTTTTTGAATAAAAAGTATTATGTTTAAATAACATTTTTTAAATTTATTACTTTTTTTCAACGGTGTACTGAATATTACAACTGTTCGAACGCGTTTTTTTTTACACCATACAGAGAACATTTTTACGGGGAATTTCTGAGAACGAAAAAATGGTAAAACCAAATTCCATGTAAAATCAGACATTCGTGTGTGTGTGTGTTGTATACATCGGTTTGTGTTCGGAAATTCCATCTGCAATGTGTCTAAGGTCTCTATGAATACTCTCTTGTTGTTGCTCATTATAAATTTGAGATGCTCACCTCTCTCCAAATAAAAGAGAGGCAAAACAAATTGAGTGAGATCGAGCGTCTGTTTATCGGCCAATGCGTAAATAAAACCGGCTTTGAAATCATTCACTACGACATGCGGTGCAGTGATATGGAGAGATATTTTTGAAGATGCTTTGGAGACTGCATCTGTTCTGCGGCTGAGAAGGGAATTCAAGTTTAAATTAGTATCATTTGTATGGCTTCGTTTGTCAAAATTCTAATACTTTCGAGATTTCTCTGATTCAATGTCGATCGATGAGTTCGATAATGAAATTTAACACACATTCTAAGTGTGTAAATTCGACTAAATTTAAGTGAATTTTTTAAAATTTACACTGGAAATTTTGTACACTGCAATAAAGTTTTGTGTAAGTTGTACGATGTACAGTGCACCCACACGCTCTGTGGTAAAATTTATTATTCTCGGAACCACTAAATCGATTTTAAAAACTTAAAAAGTATTATGTAGTGAATTATTGAGAAAACTTAAGTAGACATTTTCTTCATGAAAAATCTTTCAAATATTGTAATGTATCCAAAAGTTATAGTATTTTAAAAATTTGTTTGTTTATAAAAAGCTTACATCAAGTTCTAAAGAAAATGTAATCACTTGAGCAAAATATTTTTAAATAAAGATACAGGATGTCACTATTTTACCTTATATCAATAAATAGTTATTAGAAAAAAATGAAAAAAATAGAAAAATAGAAAAATCTTGTCATGCCAAAAGCGCGAATCTATTCGTTTTTTTGCTATAACTCTTTATTGTTGCAAAATAAACTGGTGTTGTAAAGGCATTAACTGTTTGTTTTCAAAGCACTTATCGATTGGCATCATTATTTAAAAATAATTGCCAAGCATTTTTCTTGCAAATGATAGAAATTCAAAATTAATGATGTCAATCGAAAGGTGTCTTAAAAATAAACAATTAATTGCTTCACACTACTATTTTATCTTGTACCAATAAAGAGTTATGACGAAAAAACGAAAAGATTCGCCTTTTGGCATGACAAGATTTTTAATTTTTCAAATTCGACCTTGTGTTTTTATCTTTTGTGGCCAGAAATATCCAGCAAAACCACACATTATTTTGGTACAATATACTTGAGAAAAAAAAACTACATTCAAAAATGTAAAAAATAAAGCAAATGTCAAAAATAACACATTCACCCTTTGGCATGATAGTAACGATATGATCTGCCATTTTATTAGTAATAAAAACTAAAATTTCCTGATAATATTGAAAACGTGAATTTTAAAAATGGAATAACTTTTGGATTTTTTTACAATTTTTTACAAATTTTTGATGAACAAAATGTTAACTTATAAACTTCATTTTTATCAAAAACTCTCTAAAGCTCGAATCACACGATTGAATAAACAGTCAACTTTTGAATCAATTTTCAAAACAATTTAAATATCAATCGTGTGATTGCCCTATTTTCCATACAAAAATTGGGCAATCACACGATTGATATTAAAATTATTTAAAAATTGATTCAAAAGATGACTGTTTATTGAATCGTGTGCTTCGAGCTTAAGAAAACTTTTGAAATTATTAAAATTGGTTAGGTGGTTCCGTAAATAATATATTTTAGAGCTTTTGGGTGCACTGTGCGATGATGGTAAGTGCTGCATTATCGGTCACTTCCAACAACAATTTGGCAAGAGTTAGCAATTAAGTCGAATTTGCACATACGCTGAGAATCATAAGTAAAACAGAAATTTAAGGTCTTTAACTCAAGGTTTGGATTACTTGGCAAAGGGTATCGAGAACGAATCGTAAAAGAAATTTGTTTATAAATTTACAAAAAATCACCATAAAGGTCAAACAGAAGGACAGAAATATAAATCTAAAGTTAGACTATCTTTTGACACATTTTATTGTACATCAAATTAGAAGTCTGAGCAAAATAAATTTGTCTGTTTTTTTTTGTTTTTTCGAATAATACATAACGATAAAGTTTAGGGAAAGCGTATGGCAGAATCACAAATTAAATGAAATTTTATAGGTAGATTCCCGGTATATTTTGAAAACGAGCAGAAAACTGATGCAAACTCCATCTTTTTTTGCTTCATGACACAATAACAAGGTAAAAGTATTCCAGAGCATCTCTCACAAAAATTTGGTTCGGGACGTTTGACAGAAGGACGGTACGCCTTAGAAGAACAAGAACTCTAATATATCTATCGTATATAATTGTATCATGGTCTGCTTAAAATCTTTCGCAAATATGTTTCTTGTTCCTACACAATGCGAGTTTTCGAAATTTTAGTTTAAGTTTTGAAATGGTATTTGAAATGGTCTGATACAAAAATCGTGCACTTTAAAATCGAACCACGAGCTGCAACGAATACGAATGAACTGTAAGAACAACGAAAGAGAGCAAGAAAACAATAGAAGCATAAACGTGCAAATATGTGCAAAGAAATTATGTTTATATACAAACAAATCTTATTTAACGACAAACAAACGATATTTGTGTCAGACAATTGAAGTATCTCCTCAATCAACAGTTATTTGGATACAAACAAACATTATTTAAAAACATCATAAATGCAAATAATACTTGTATGTGTCCAAAATTATATTATAATTCACGTGGAAACTGTTTTTTTCTTGGTGCGGCGACGCCACACAATTTTGTTCTTTTTTCAGTGAAATTATATTATAATTTGAGTGCATATATAAATGCACTCAAATGTTCATCAGTAATACATTCAACTACATATCTAAAATATTTAAAAATACATTTATTAGACTTACCTTTCTTTCACCTGGTATTATTTGAATGTTGCACTTTCACAAAAGACACAATATCGCATAAGACGCAAAAAGGACAACTAACTGTAACCGCGTACATCAACGTAATAATGATTGATGCGTTACTAATAAATGTATTGTTTGTGCAAATAACTGCATATTCAGGTATCAAACAAATTAGGTTTTGCAAGAAATAATATTTATTCTATACAAACACACTATGTTTGTGTCTAGCAAATAAACTTTGTTTATCTACGAATAATGTAAAAAAAAAATTATGCAAACAAATTGTATTTGTGTAAATAATATGTGCAAACAAATGTTGTAAATAAATCTAAATAAAATGTATTTATGTCAATGTTCCCAAGTACATATTATTTTATACAATAATATATGATTTATATACAAACACAATATACTAAATTAAACTGATGTCTATAAACAAATTTTGTTTTAACAAACTTTTTATATTAATTCCAAACAAATATTTCTAAATCTAAATAAATTATATTTTCGCTAAATAAAATTTATTTGCCTCCAAACAAATTCTTATTTTTATTTAACAAACTTTGTTTGCGTAATTGTTTCCAAAAATTTTTTATTTGTCTCTAAACAATTACCGAGCCATGATTTTTCTACGTGTACGAATTGTACGTTAAAAATAATTTAGGAGAAAAAAATATAAATTACAAATGTTTCGTGTATTTTACGAAATTAAAAATTACGAACAAATATTTCGTAACATGTCCCAGAAATTTTTTTGAGTGCAGGACAAAAAAATACTATTTTGGCATGAGGTTGGAAGAAAGAAAAAGTTAGTTATAACAAACAACTTTATTTGGTTAAAACGAATTTTCTACAAATTTGGTTTCGGCTTTGCCATATTCGGTTTTCGTTTTTTATATTAACTAAAACTCACTCCAAATTATTCTAAAACTATTTGAAATTGTTCGAAAAATGTTTGTAGTTGGTTGTAGTCAAAACTACAATACTTCTAGTTTGTTTGATTTTAACAACCAACTAAGCGGTTGGGTGAATCGAATATGTTGGTTGGGCAAAGAGTTGGTTGGCGCAACAAATCTATATTCTGTATAATATAATTGTAACATAATTGTTTATTATAAATTTATTTATTAAAATTATTAAGTAGATAATTTGAGTAGCAAAATCTGGTTGTTTTTGTTTTTAAGATATTTAAAATATGGCTATTGGAATTATGTAAAGTTAAGCGAATGTCTGAGATTTTTGCTTCAAAACTAAATTTATGAAAATGAGTGTTGGGTGATTCTTTGCAAGATATCAGATATCCAAGAATTGGTAATCCAACTATGGCTGAAATTTGGTAAAGTCTAAATAACCATGCCTTCAACAGGCAAGGTTGGCCATGTCTTACGACCCACAGTGGTCTTCGAATGGCATCTGATGTTTAAAAATCTGTAACTTTGGATCAGAATGAGCTATTATCATATAAATTGCAGTTTCTGAAAGAAGACTGAAAATGAAATGAAAAAATACCTAAGCCCATTTCAAAGCATTTTAATTTTTAGTTAAAAAAAATGAACTCAAAATGAATTTTTTCCAGAGTAATTTTTTATTTTGGGCAAAAATTATATTACACGTATTTTTTTTAACAACAAAATTAATGATAATAAAAAAAAAATATTATTTTTTGACGCGACAGTGTGTCGCATGTACGTAGAAAATATAAAATTAAAATTTTCAATTAAAAAAAAGTCGATTCCGGCTGGTCGTGGCGGGTATTGTTTGTACAGAATATTTAATTGGAATGATTTGAAGTTTTAAAAACAAGAAAGAAAATTTTGGCTTTCATTTTCCGTCAAAAGTTATACCCTACCAAAGTCAACATTTCATATAAAAACACTGCAACCAACTGAAATCACTAAAGTAAAATTTTCAATATATCGGGTAAAGTTTATAGAAAGTGAAATGATTTGAAGTTTAAAAAAAATATCAGAAAATAGTAGACTTCATTGACCCTTGGAAGTTATACCCTATCAAAGTCAACATTTTACTATCTCTCAGTCCACTTTACGATCGTTCTCAAGCCTGCCATTTCCATAATCAAAATAATCTGAGTTTCAATTCTGAAATGAAACCGTAACCGAACTCAGAAGAAAAATCTATTTAAAAATAATTTTTTTTTTTTTTGAATATTCAAATTGTAATCGAAAATATTATGCGCTAATCAGAAATAATTTAAATATAAATTTTAATGGCGGCTTTAAAATTGCTTTAAAAAATGTAAATTAGAGAAATAAAAAAGTAAATTTTTATTCTAAACAATTAAAAATGTTTATATAAAAATAAATTCTGGTGCTGCTAAAGGTTGAGTGCTCTCAGCCGATATATTCTTGTAAACCGAAAAAATGACAACACAAGCAGGAATCATTATAACTGAAATATAACAGGTATATCAAACAATATAAAAACAAATAGCTATAGCGAAGCCTGTGGTAAAGTGGGACATGGGCAATGTGGGAAATTGAAATTAATCAATCTTTTTTTATTAACTTATTACATTTTTTTGTTCCCTTAATATATTTTACTTTGTTGTGAAAATAACAAAACATGAAAAAGAAAGATTAAAATAGAATTTTGGTAAAATGTTTCACTTTACACCAAATTGAGCTTTACGCGAAATTGAGCTGTATTGAAAAATCGCTCAAAAATCAATTAAAAGGCAGATAATTGGTATTCTGCTGATGCAAAAATTTGGATTATGAACCAGTCCATGGAATAGACCCTTAAAAATTTTAATGAATCATTCAAATGCCCTTTTTTTTGGAGGAAAATCAAAACGTTTCCCACTTTACCCTAAATCATTCAAATGTCCTTTTTGGAGGAAAATCAAAACGTTTCCTACTTTACCCTTAGTCATTCAAATGTCCTTTTTTGGAGGAAAATCAAAACGTTTCCCACTTTACCCTAGGCTCCCCTACTTGTGACATACCCATTTCAGCCAATAGTAATAAAATTTGCTCCCGAATACCATTATCATGATGCATTGACTCCATTAGACAATATAAACGATAAGTCATACCAAAAGTTAATACACAAGTCCAGAAGACTGCATTGACGAGCCAGGGTATTATCAACAGCTTGCGTTTCTAAAGAAGTAATAAAAATAATTAGCGTATTCACAGTTTCATGGTATTGGTACACATTTTGTGAGCACCACTTTTCAGCTTGTTAAAATATTTCGACAAATAAATACAGCTGTTTCTAAGTTTGAAGTTATCATTATTTTTCATCAATTTGATAAGAAAAACAAATAAATTAACATTTTATGTGCGCTATTTGTCTTCAATTTCATAATTTTTCTTCATTTCACAAAATACGACACCAAAAAACATGTCTCAGGGCTACTCTTAAATACAAAACTTGTGGTATTTCACTTTTATAAGGGATGTAACAAGAAATTGACGTTTCTGTGTTATTGTATCGTATATATACTACGTTGTACGAATACCATACTAAAATACAATGAACTGTGAATACGCTAAATATGTATTTTTAATAGAATATGTTGTAATTACTGTTATTTCAATACCTGCTTTATGCCATTGATTAACAGTTTAGATGTAATAAGATTGATAGTATTTATAACAACATATATGGTTATCGCAATAGAAATTCCTATGTTGAATGAGAAAAGAAATATATTAGTCATAGAGTGGGTTTAATTTTTATATCCAAACACGTACCATTTAGTTCACTTTCATTACTCTGTCTAAGTAAATAACGCCACACATGAAGCGTTCCGAATAAGCACAATGCCGATACAATTAGACCTATCCAACCAATAGTGAGACCGCATTTATTGATGCTGCAAAAACCGCATCTTTTAAACATTATTTTAGATTCAATTGAAATACTATGGAAGGAAAACCCAAATTCAATTTTGAGATTTTTTATAATTTAAAAAAAATCCTCGACGTACACTTTTTAAATGCCAATATACTTCTATATTTTTATAAAATAATAAAATTTCTGTAATTATTGTAATATATATAAAAAATTCAATTAAAACTATGTAGAAAAAACGCCTTTCTTCGCAATAAATACTTGATGACTAAAGAAAAATATTAAGAATTGTGGTACAAAATAAATTGTGAAATTTTTAGACATGCCTTTTTTTGTTGTACTTTGTAATCAGTATCTTGAGTTGCTTCAAACCATGCTCCGCTCAGAGCTACATTCCAAACACTGAAAAGAGACTTAGTTATTTAAAATGTTATTTTTATATACACAATTTTATTGAATTTGTGGGTAACATACAATTAGTTAGATATGAGGCATTCCATTGTGACGAGCGTTACATTCGTACGATTAAAAACCTTCTCATTTGATAAGTAGGAAAGGATAGATATATTTTTAAAATGCAGAGGATATATCTTATGGTCCTCTATGCATGTATAAAAAAACTATTGCAATATGTCCTTTATATTTCTACAAATTTGAAGTTAAATGTTGTGACGGTGTTACACGTACTTTTTCAAAAAACAGAGTTTACTCTACAAAGTATTAAATTTTAGCTAAAATAATAGGACTATGGAGATTAATTATATCTTAAATACTTCACTAATAATGGGAGTTCTCTCCTCTATAAAAAAAGCAAGGGTTAATTTGATCACTTACTTATAAAGTATCAAAATTTGAGACGGGTGTAACACATTTTGTGACTATGTAAATATACATGAAAATTTCAATATGGTCAAATAATGAATTAAAATTTTTTGAAGAAAAAGAGCAAATTTTTGTGGTTGGAATGGTAAACCGTTATTTTAAGTTTATATAATTTAAGTTTAAAACTAAACATTTTGTTTTAAAAAAATTTGTATTAAAATAACTACTTTGTCTGTATCGTTTGGAATGCGTTTCCATCGCAGCTTACATAAATATTTTCCGCATTTCAAAAATAATGATTTTTTTATGGTTTGGAATTTCCCTTATGTATCGTTGCTTACTGAATATTTTGGAGTATTTACTACTTTTTCTATGGTTAAATAATAATATAATTGATTATTGAAGCATAGGTATATTAACAAATATATAATTTTCCAGTTTTTTTGTATTGCGACGATTGTTACTTGTGACGGGAAAGTTTCCCAGTTTAGGTTTGCAAAATAGTTCGCAAAATAACTTTTTGACGTGTCGAAAGAGGCGGCCAAGTGCCTCGGTTTTTTAAAACGTTGTAAGACATACTTCACTCCTGCTGACTTGCGCACTGTCTACACCACCTATATTCGGCCTAAGATGGAATACAATTCGCACATATGGGCAGGGGCTTCAAAATCTTCTTTGGAGTTCCTGGATCGAATCCAACAACGTGCAATATATTTAATAGGGGATGAAAATATTTCATCGTCTATTGGTTCTCTTGAGCACCGAAGGACCGTCGGGTGTGTAAGCCTGTTTTATAGGTATTACAATGGTAAGTGTTCGAGGGAGATACATGGCCTGATTCCACCAGGTCGTGTGTCCTCTCGTTCTACTCGGGCATCGAACCAAGCCCACCCCTTCGTAGTTCACTCCGCTCTCAATAGAACCACGCATTACCGAGAGAATTCGTTCTTCAGTCGCACGATACGTTTGTGGAACAATCTCCCTGCGTCTGTTTTTCCCGACGTTTTTGATATTGGCAAGTTCAAAACAAACATTCACCGACACTACTCCATCTTTCCCTCCTCCATTTAACCTATCATCCCTTCTTACGATCAACACTGTGCATTGCATGAATAGGGGGCATCCCCTGAGCGTTGGTTAATTTGTAAAAAAAAAAAAATTTGAACTCTAATTTTTTTTTATTTACAGGTTCTCTATGGTCAGTGGAACAAAAATGTTGTATAAACTTATACCCCTAGATAATATAAATTCAAATTTTAATTTTGTCATTGATTTTCTCAAAATTTCCTCTACACATTATTAACACCGAGGAGCCAAACACCCTGTATAATCTACTTTTAATGATATACGCAATTATGTTAATCAATCTTTGCAATTATTTTCAAGTCATATATAAAAGTTAGAGATTTAGATTTAGATTTTTAACTTTGCCTAGTTTAGAACAGTACAATATTTGTAACAACTTTTAAATTATTCTAGGTGTTCTCTCATTCTACTCGAGCATCAAAACAAGCCCACCTCTTCGTAGTCCACGCGGCTCTCAATTGAAACACGCATTGTAGAGAGGATTCGTTCTTCAGTCGCACGATACGTTTGTGGAACAATCTCCTGCGTCTGTATTTCCCGACATTTTTGATATTAGCAAGTTCAAAACAAATATTCAACGACACTACTCTATCTTTCCCTATCATCCTTTTGACCTATCTTCCCTTCTTACGCTCAACACTGTGAATTGCATGTAAAGGGTTTTTCAATAAGAGCGCTACAAAATTTTTTTTCATGGTTTTTCAACAGGGACGCTACAAAAGTAGAGCGACAGGGACAGCAAACGACGCCTTATTTCTTGCCGCTCTTTTGACACTTCTCTTCAGTAAGGTTTGCCATTTCATGACTGAAAGATATATGAGCCAACAACGAGTCGAAATTATTAAAATTGACTACCGAAATTCGAATTCGTATATCTTTCCATCATGAAATGGCAAACCTTACTGAAGAGAAATGTGAAAAGAGCGGCAAGAAATATGGTGTCGTTTGCTGTCCCTGTCGCTCTACTTTTGTAGCGTCCCTGTTAAAAAACCCTTTATAGGGGCATCCCCTAAGCATTGGTTAATTTGAAAAAAAAAGTTTTCAATTATTCTATGGGTAGGGTATATCTGTTCGTTGGTTTAATACATATTACATGCGGTAGATCGAGCCCAATAAATTAGTTTTTGCATTTAATACGTTTCTCACAAAAAGAAAATAGTATGAATTTGAAGACAAAATTATTACTAAAAAAATTATAACCAAAATAAAAAATAAATATTTTATTATTAGCAGTTTTTTTCAGTGTACGAGAGACACTTTGACATAAGTCATCGTTGAAAGCTCTTCGACGAGATTAAGACCAATGTCTGCACGATACTCAATTTTTATTTACAAACATTTTATGCTGTCTTTGGAGAATATATTGTGTTTGTCTTCGCTTGCACATATTGTCGGCAAAAATAACTATACTATATACCAACAAAAGACCTTGAACTTGAATGTAAGATAAAAAAGTAATATCATTAATATCCTATTAATATAATAAATCTGTTTGTTCGTTTGTACGTTTGTACGTTTGTACGTTTGTTCCGCTTCTCCGTCTAAACGGCTGATCCGATTTTCTTGAAATTTTTACCACAGATGCGGTATGGTCTGGAAGGAATGATAGGCTATATATGGGCGGGATTGGACAAAGAGGCGTGGCACCTCTCATACAACCTTAACTTTCAATACGATATAACTCGGCACTTTCACCAGCTACGAACATGAAACAAAAAACTCAAATACAAAAAAAAAAATTAAAAACAAAAAAGCAAAAGCACAAAACAAAACAAAAGCAAAAATACAAAAACAAAAGCAATCACGTTTGTTCCGCTTCTCCGTATACACGGCTGATCTGATTTTCTTGAAATTTTTACCACAGATGCGGTATGGTCTGGAAGGAATGATAGGCTATATATGGGCGGGATTGGACAAAGAGGCGTGGCACTTCCCATACAACCTAAACTTTCAATACGATATAACTCGGCACTTTCACCAGCTACGAACATGAAACAAAAAACTCAAATACAAAAAAAAAAATTAAAAACAAAAAAGCAAAAGCACAAAATAAAACAAAAGCAAAAATACAAAAAACAAAAGCAATCACGTTTGTTCCGCTTCTCCGGTTAAACGGCTGATCCGATTTCCTTGAAATTTTTACCACAGATGCGGTATGGTCTGGAAGGAATGATAGGCTATATATGGGCGGGATTGGACAAAGAGGCGTGGCACCTCCCATGCAACCTTAACACGATATAACTCGGCACTTTCACCAGCTACGAACATGAAACAAAAAACTCAAATACAAAAAAAAAAATTAAAAACAAAAAAGCAAAAGCACAACACAAAACAAAAGCAAAAATACAAAAACAAAACCAATCACATAAAACCACAATCCAAACTAAATGAAAAACAAACTCACCACACTAAAACTAACCAAACTAAAACTGACCACACTAAAATTCACCACACTAAAACTCACCACACTAAAACTCACCACACTAAAATTCACCACACTAAAACCCACCACACTATAATTCACCACACTAAAACTCACCACACTAAAGTTTACCACTTTAAACTCACCACACTAAAACTCACCACACTAAAACTCACCACACTAAAACTCACCACACAAAAACTCACCACACTAAAATCCCACCACACTAAAACTCACCACACTAAAACTCACCACACTTAAACTCACCACACAAAAATTCAACACACTAAAACTCACCACACAAAAACTTACCACACAAAAACTCACCACACTAAAACTCACCACACAAAAATTCAACACACTAAAACTCACCACACTAAAACGCACTACACCAAAATTTCACCACATTAAAATTCACCACTTTTAAACTCACCACATTAAAACTCACTACACTCAAATTTCGATACACTAAAACTCACCACACTAAATCTCACCGCACTAAAATTCACCACACTAAAACCCACCACACTATAATTAACCACACTAAAACTCACCACCATAAAATTCACTATACTAAAACTCACCACAATAAAATTCATCACACTAAAATTCATCACACTAAAACTCACCACAATAAAATTCACCACACTAAAACTCGCTACACTAAAACACGCCACACTAAAACACACCACATCAAAATTCAATACACTAAAACCCACCACACTATAATTGACCACACTAAAACTCACCACACTTAAAAACACCACACTTAAACTCACCACACTAAAACTCACCACACTAAAACTCACCGTACTAAAATTCACCACACTAAAACCCACCACACTATAATTAACCACACTAAAACTCACCACATTAAAATTCACTACACTAAAACTCACCACAATAAAATTCATCACATTAAAATTCATCACACTAAAACTCACCACAATAAAATTCACCCTAAAATTCCCCACACTAAAACTCGCTACACTAAAACACGCCACACTAAAACACGCCACATTAAAATTCACCACACTAAAACCCACCACACTATAATTCACCACACTAAAACTCACCACACTAAAACTCACCACACTAAAACTCACCACAATTAAACTCACCACTCCAAAATTCACCACATCTAAACTCACCACACCGAAACTTACCACACCGAAACTTAATACATTAAAACCCACCACACTAAAACTTCTACTGGGAAAAACTCTACGGGGAAGAATTCTACGGGGAAGAATTCTACCGGGAACAATTCTACCGGGATGAATTCTACGTGGAGAATTCTACGGGAAAGCGTTCTATGTGGATTTTATGGGGAAGATTTCTACTGGGAATAATTCTAAAAAAACTTCAACAGCTAAGCACGGGCCCCTCATATAAATAATAAAATGTTTTTTATATTAATAAAATCGCTGCATATCTTTGAATTCAGAAAATCTTGGCACGTGTCGTACACGGGTCCAGCTAGTACATAATATTTGATTATAATTATATCAATTTAAATGGAATTTTATCATTAAATTAAAGGAAGTGTTTTATCTCAATTTGTCTGAAATTTTATATATTAAAACAAAATATGATAAAAGGGCTTCCCCTGAACGTTGACTAATTATTATTAAATAAATAAAAAATCACCAGCACATTGTTTTACAGTAACATTGTACAATGTGGAACATTGATTATAACTGCAATATAATATTGTGATAATTTAAAAATCTGAATCATTTTTAATATTATTAGTGAGGATGAGGAAAATTCAACATACAAGTAATACAAAACTAAATTAATATTGCAAACTAAACTTAACTTAGTAAATAAAAACAAAGTTTTGAATTTATTTGTTCAAGCATGAGAAAATTCCAAATGTAAGGAATTCCTATAAATGAATAAAGAGACGTTATAGATTCTCTAAAACAATAGGTATATTTATAAAACCAACAAAATGATTTTATGCAAAAATTAATAAGTTTTTGATTTGAAATTTTGATTTGAAACATTGCCCAAATATACATTTATTATTATTTTCATTATTTTGTGCCTTTAATGCACTTATCTACAATTTAATTTATTTGTTTTTTGCAAATATGAAATTGTCCTTCATGCAGAATAAAATGTCCCACTAATGATACAACCATGGTTTTATGCATCACTTTTTAATCGCTTCCTCATATTGATTCAAAAGTTGTCTAACTAATATTTGAAAAATTTAGTACTACTAATTTAATCTACTATATACACCAGAAAAAATACTGTATTAAAAATAAATAAAAATGTATATAAAATAAATACATGTGTGTGTTTATTTACTTCCAAATGCAAATGTATTTATTTTTACTACATAATGTAGTGGTTTTAGTATGTAAAATAACTAAAAAATTTGAATGCATTTAATGCATTTCTATACAAAATTTTAATACTTTTGTATTGAAATAACTAAATTTTCTCTTTATTTATACATCCTAAAAAATGTTTAGATAAATTACTACATTTGGCCCAAAACGCAGACTATCACTTGACATTTATACGCATTTTTCAACGTATATTGCTCCGAAAACATATCGTCAGCGTCATGCCAAAGGGGCGAATGTGCAATTTTTGAAATTTGCGTTTTTTTACATTTTTGAATGTAGTTTTTTCTCAAGTATACTGTGCTAAAATGCGTGTCGTTTTGTTGGATATTTCTAGCCACAAAAGTCAAAACCAAAAGGGCGAATTTGAAAAATTGAAAATGTTGTCATGCCAAAAGGGCGAATCTTTTCTTTTTCGCAATAACTTTTTATTGATACGAGATAAAATTGTGGTGTAAAGACATTTATTGTTTGTTTTTAAAGCACCTATCGAACTGCATCATCATATTTTTAAATAATGATGCAGATCGATAGGTGCTTTAAAAACAAACAATAAATACCTTTGCAGTACTATTTTATCTTGTACCATTAAAGAGTAATAGCAAAAAAACGAAAAGATTCGCCCTTTTGGCACGACAAGATTTTCAATTTTACCAATATCTTCGTTTTTTTTTGCTATAACTTTTTATTGGTGCAAGATAACATAGTGATATAAAGATATTAATTGTTTGTTTTAAAAGCACCTATCGATTGGCAACATTATTTAAAAATATTTTGCCAAACATTTTTCCTGCAAATAACAAATGAAAAATTAATGTTCGGCAAAATATTTTGAAATACCAATGTCAATCGATAGTTGCTTAAAAAACAAACAATAAATGCCTTAACATTAATATTTTATCTTACGCTAATAAAAAGTTATAGCTTAAAAACAAAAATATTTGCCTTTTGGTCAGGATATAGCTTCACAAAATCCGTATTTATAATTCAGTAAGTTGTTCAAATCCAAACATATTTTATATACGTTATAATAATTCATGAATAAACCAAAATAATAGAAAAAATTGAAAAAATCTAACTTTTGCTAATTTTTAAAGCACTTCAAACTTTAAAATTTGATTTCCCAACATTTTTAAAAATGCACATTCGCCCCATTGGCATGACAGTGACGATATGAAATCAAATACTTTTAACATTTTTTATAAATGTATCTAAAAGTACACTTCTAAAAGTACACTTCTGTGGTAAGATTTTATTTGTATATAACATTTTATGTATGCCTTGTTATTTAGGATAGTTTAAAATTGTTTGCTACGTTTCATCATTTTGTAAGTAGGTTTTTAAGTGGCCTTACATTGTCTTAAAAGTCTGCTCTTCTGGTGGCCTATTTTCAAAATGAAGTACATAATTTCTAAGCTCTAGAATATAAGTAACATGTTACATTTTAATGTAGCCGCGGTAGCTCAGTGGTTAGTGCGTTGGACTGCGAGCTGAAAGGTCCCCGGTTCGAGCCTGGACTGGGGCTAACCACATCTTTTCATGGAAACATTTTTCTATACCGCGCTACCTCTCGGCAGTAATTTTTTGCTTATGTAAAACATTGCCTATGAAAAGCTCTCACCCGCCGTTCGGATTCGGCAATAAACTGTAGGTCCCACCACTTTGAGTACAAATATAACACGCACAGCTCAAAATGGTGAGAGAGCTCGGCCGAAGTTCTAAACAGAACTGTAGCGCCAAACTATTATTGTTATGTTACATTTTAATTATGTCGAATTTTTTTCGTAGTTCCCTATTAGCAAAAATGTTGTGTTTTCTACGTTACACGATATAGATATACGTAATAGATATACGCTTCCTGCCCGATCTACCTTAGCACAAAAAGTAAAATTTAGCATAATAAATAGCATAATAAATAGAGAGTCCAGTCTTACGATTGGACTCTCAAAAAGTTCGAAAAAATTGGAATGCACTTAAATTGCACTTAACATTTTTTTTTTAAACAGGTGGGGAATGTTAAGTACTATGGACTGGACTTAAAGTCGGTCGGACCTGACTATTGAATACCCTACACCTTGGTGGGGATTGTAATGTGGCATAGTCATTTGAATACTTAACGTTTAAAGTTAATAATTATGATGATCGCTCTCACATATATTTCTAAATGTGGGCGTATCATGCCCATTTTTGTTCCATATATTTTGATGTGAATTATAAGAATTATTTTTCAATTTCATAAATATATCTTGAATACTTTTCGAGTTATTGGTTCCTTAGCTCATTTCCGTACTCAGAATCATTTTTTCGCATTTTGACCACTATTTCTCAAGTTATCGGACAGGCAAACGAACGGACTCGGGTCGTGATGCTGATTCTAGAATATATATATTTTCAATACCGACCACGCATTCTAAGGGGCGTTACAATATCTGCACAATCTTATTACACCCTGTACCTCATTTGTGTAGGGTATAATTAATTACAAAGTGGAATGCGGTACAAATTATAAATCGTATACTTGGTTTTATGTGTTAATAGTGATGATTGCTCCAGCAATCACTTGAATTTGGTGGAGCGACACAATATCACGGATACTTTTCGCACTATCCCTAGTTATTTTTCTTTTGCCGCTCTTTGTTTCTTGAAATCATCAAATTCCTTTAACCGTTTCAATTTTTCGATGTATTTCTTGTTTGTCTGAGCCTTGCTCAGGTTTCCTAAGCATCAAATGTATGTTTAAGGTTTGAAAATCAAAATTGTTATAATATTAGATTATCGATAAAAAATGTTTGCTACATTACAAATTCTTTTTGGCTTTGTACACAGACATTAATAATTACACTGCTAATTTTTTATTATCTTTAGAAAATAGACTAAAATTACTCGAAGAAAATATATTGACTTATATTGACGTGCTAGATTTTATGGTAAAATACTTTTTGGAATTTTTGTTTGCTACGTTACTTTAAAAAAGAGCAGTCAAATTCTTTTTCGTTTAAAATGCTGATAAGATTATTTTTCTTCAATTATTTCATTTAGTTATTTTCAGTTTTCTTTACTCTATCTAAGAAAAGTGGATAATATGAAAAAAAAAACCATTGAATTGAATACAACACACCTTTTTCTTGAGCGTTATATTTTTGTTAATTTTTTATTTTTCAGCTGGCAACCAATAAACTATGCTAAATTCACGATGCAGAGAAAGAATTTCGCGTTGATATTTGTGTCGATTGTTACTTTGGGATGTGTACAAACTAGAGATGGGCACGTGAGTGAGTTTTGACTCACACTCACTCACGCTTACGAAAGAATATTTCTAATCACGCACACTCACTCACGGCCTTTTTTTGCTCTACTCACTTTCACTCACAATAACGTGAGTAAAATTAAGATTCACGTGTTTTTTGCTATTGTTTGTCGGTGAGATTGGTCGACCGAGCGTGGCACCTCTAATACAACCTACATCTTTAAAACGCAATAATGATGTTATGATGTTAGGGATTTTGATAAAATATATCTCAATTTTTAACGGAGATGAAAATGTGAAAGACCTTCGATGTGCTGTTCATATAAAAAAGTAAAAATTGTCTCAAAGAATAATTCTTTGTTAAAGAATCCGTTCAAGAATTCGTGGGATTGGTGGACTGGGCGTGGCACCTCCTATATATCCGAAAAATTAAAAACACATTATATCAGAAAATTTAATGAAATGTTGGTCAAACTCTACGGGGAAGAATTCTACGGGAAAGAATTCTACCGGGAAAACGTTCTACGGGGAAGATATAAATAATAAAAATGTTCTTTATATTAATAAAATCACTACATATCCTTGCATGCACAAAATCTTGGCACGAGTCGTGCACGGGTCCAGCTAGTTATCAATAAAAGAATAGTTCGGGGTAGAATTAACCAGGGATAAATTGACTTTGGGAAAAATCATTTTTGAACCGATTTTTTTGGTTACTACATTTATAACTCGAATAAAATCGGGACCCCACACGAATCTCTGGAACAAACAAAAGGAAGTCAATACAGAGTTATCGTGTATAATTGAAATTGAAAATTCAACATTTTACAAAAGTGAGTATATCGAAAAAAAAAAATCGTTCCATGAACGGTCGTATGCAACCAAGCAAAAACTATTGACATGACCCCACAAAAATTGACTAGCCCATACTAAGTACGCCGTTTGGCAGGGGTTAGATAAATTGTTGACTGGAACCTTGCAACTTATTCTGAGTTGACGAAGAGGTGGGTCGGTGGGTGACGATCGTTAGAAAGGGTTTGATTGATTATAGTTCTGAAATGTGGGCAGTCGCCATCGCGAAGCCTTCTGAGATCAAGGGGTGGTCCTACTTATTCTGTAGTTCTGCAAAAAAATATAAAATCGCAAAAAAATATAACTGAGATTTTTTTATTTTATGAAATATTCGACTCACGCACACTCACTCACGAAATAATTGTACTCACGTACACTCACTCACGGTATTTTTTGGTCTACTCACACTCACTCACAATCACGTGAGCCAAATTAGGATTCAATCACAATCACGCGTGATCACGTTTGATTCACGTGAATCACGCTGAATCACGCTCACATGCACATCTCTAGTACAAACTACAAGTAATAAAAAACATGCGAATTTTGAAAAAAAAAAAAATGTTTTTCTTTGGTTTCGTTTTTGAGTTGTACCACATATAAACAATACTCTGCCAATAACGCGCCACAGAAAATTGGGTTCCAGTCATACAGTTAACAACTTTAATTTTCACATCCCTTGCAAGATACATTTTCAAGATGCTGTATGTAGATAGTTGTTATAGTGATATCAAGATATTTCACAGCATGGTATATCTACCATCCCAAATTCTTTGAACTCACCACACTGAGACTCACCATACTAAAACTAATCACACTAAAACTCACCACACTAAAACTCACCATACTAAAACATCTACGGGCAAAAATACTACGGGAAGAATTCTACGGGAAAGAATTCAACGAGAAAGAATTTCACGGGGTAGAATTATACTGGGGTGAATTCTACGGGAAGTGTTCTATGGGAAAAAACTGTATGGGAAAGAACAGTTCGAGGAAGAATTGTCTTTGAGAAAAGTTGTTTTGGCGGAGAATTATTTTTGTTTTGGTTACTACAAATCTGATATAATATCAATATTGTTTTAGTATTTGTTCTCATATAATTGTTGCAGCTTAAAATTTTGAACAATTACAAAGCTCAATAGCTTTTTTTGAAACAGAGGTTAATTTTAATATTTATTTATATTATACATATTTATTACTATTTATAACTATTACGATCGAAAAATTCATTTGAAAAATAAATTCTTCGAATTCAAAACCGTTTGTTTACAAATTTTATAAGAATCCTATTTGTGTTTATTGAAATATTTATCAATCTACACCGAAATAAAATACTGTATGTAACTTGTAACGTCTGAAACCTTCTAAAAAAAAATAACATAAATGTGCCAAATTCCGTCACCCTAAAGATGGTTCAAATTTGAACCCAAAAACAAACGAAAATTTAATTTGTATAATTACTTTACTCAACAAAATGAGAACTAATGTTTCCCATGAACTGCATATACATCAATTATATATAATTCATGGGTGTTGATTTTGACTGGTTCCTCAGATTTTTTTCTATAACGTTTTTATGAAAATTGCTACCGAAATTTTGAAGCCTTTTAAGTCATTTTCTAGATTAAAAGATATGCAGTGCAAACACAAAGAATTTTCCAAAAAGTACAAGTAAATCAAGATTTATTATAATATATCAACAAATGCTAATATTCCAAAAAATATATTTTTTAGAAAGTAATTTGAAAAAAAATGTCCCTTGAAAAAAATTTTTTTTTTTTTTTTTTTTTAAATCCGAAATAAATTTAGTAATATAAATATATATATATAAATATATATATATATATATATATATATATATATATATATATATATATATATATATATATATATATATATATATATGCAATCATTAATCAATCTAGCAATTAAATTAACTAGTTTAATGAAATTATTTGCTATTCTTTGTTATATAATATAATTGCTGAAACTGCACCGACTAATTAATTTGCTGCATTGATATACAAATATTCATATTAACAAACAGAATTGCTGAATTAACGAAGAAGAGCAAATGTTTTCATAAATTAGTAAATTTCATTGCTCGATTGATCAATGAATGTAATTACTATCTGTTGTTATATTTACGTCGAAACATTTTTCTTTGTATTTATAAATAAATATATTAGAAAACATTTTACTAATTTATGCATGTCGAGCAAGCATTATATATGATAGTAACATACAAGAACTACTTGAGAACTGAGAAGTACTGCAAAAAAATGAACGAAAAATAAATATTTTGATTGAAATTAGGTTTGATGAACAACATTCTTCAATATGCTTTACATATATGTTGTATTTTACGTTTTTGTTCATTAATATGATGAAATGAATTCTTCCCAATACCGATTTTAACCTGTGCTACGGGACCCTTTGGATCGCAGTACAGTTCACTAATTACAGAGTCAGTGATATTTGATGGATTGTATTAATTCCTAAAATATTTTTATTAATTCCAAGTAACAATCTCAATCGCATATTAAATAGCGCCTTCTATGGATTAAAAACATAACAAAAAAATTAAATGAAATATGTGTTTATCGAGATTTATTAAAAATACTTTTTCACAATATTTTATTTAAAACTTTCATTTTATAAATATACTTTTATAAATATATTTTTATAAAAAATTTTTATATGATAAATCATAGTTGAAATACAAAAATTTTGATATCCTTTTTATCAATGTTAATATGTTGTCATTTAGTTTGTTTACATATTTCTTAAACTGTTAGATGATTGCTAGTCATACTCTTGTGAATGCAGAAAATTGCATAAATAATATGCAATTGGAATGCTGTAAATATTAAAAATAAACAATTAGTTAGAATGTTCAAGTATTTAGAATTTTGAAAACGATCATTGCGATAACATACCAATACCAATGCATATAATTAAAAGTGTCCCGAAAATTGCTCCACCGGATCCACTTGAACAAATTAAAATAAAATTGTAGAGTGAATTGATGACATAGAAACAAAATCCGATGCCTGCATTAACGAGCCAGGGGACGATCAGCTTCGGTCGACTCTGAAATGATAATATTAAATATTATGTTTATTAAATTTAATTTGTTTTGTTTTAATATACTTAAGTTTGTCAATAGAATTCAAAAGAAATCAGACATACAAAATATAATATGTAAATTCAAAGTTCTAACTACATATCTCACTATCATGATAAAGGGGCGAATTCAATAATTAGCAACAACTATGCTATAGATAACTAAAAATTATTTTCTTGTTTATTCTTAGATCGTAAATTCTAAAAAAATAAAATTAAAAATGAGTTTAAAAATAAATTTCCCAAATTCAGATGCAAATATCTAAAAAACTTATGGGAATATTAGCACTAATTATTATACCAAAATTAGTCTTGATAATTATAATATAACTTATAAGTTTTTTTTGGGAAAATAAGTTGCACTGTTGAACAATTAATTTTTACTGTAAGTAGTGACTTTAAATTACAATGGTAATTTTTATAAAATGCAAATTTTCTAAGAAGTAGGAAAAAATTGAGTAAACAGTAATTATTAGCAAAAGTGGTTTATTAAGCATTGATGTATATGATGCCCATAGGAAAAATCGTGTTGCATGGTATTATTGATAACGTTGTGTGTAGTTACTAATTTTTATAAAATTTATTTTATTTAATGTTACTACGTGCTAATTGCCGATAAAAACATAAAGAAATTATACAGAATTTTTTTTTACATTTCCTCTGATTAGCGCGGTATTTTACAATTTCAAATTCCTGATATTTGCAAATATTGTGAAATTCTAGGAATATGCTGTAATTATATGTCAATGTATTTCAGCACTTAATGTGTGTTAGCACTTAGTCATTGTAGAATAACATAAAGAAAAAAATATTTTAAATGTACAATGATTTTATTAGAAACACAGCTCAGCTCGATTTCAGAAAATTAGTCAAATTTAATCCAACAGAGTAAATAAATAACAAAAAAAAAAACACAAAAATGGATTTTAGCATAATATGGTCACTGTCATGCCAAAGGAGCGAATGTGCATTTTTTAAAATGTTGGGAAATCAAATTTTAAAGTTTGAAGTGCTTTAAGAATTAGCAAAATTTATATTTTTTTCAATTTGTTCTTTTATTTTGGTTAACTTGTGAATTATTATAACGTATGTAAAATATCTTTAGATTTCGACAACTTACTGAATTATAAATACGGATTTTGAAAGACTATATCCTGATCAAAACGCAAATATTTTTGTTTTTTATGCTATAACTTTTTATTAGCGCTAGATAAAATAGTAATGTGAAGTCATTAATTGTTTGGCATCATTAATTAAAAATATTTTGTCAAACATTAATTTGCCATTTGTTATTTGCAGGAAAAAATGTTTGGAAAATATTTTTAAATAATAATGTCAATCGATAGGTGCTTTAAAAACAAATAATTAGTACCTTTACACCACTATTTTATCTTGCACCAATAAAAAAATATAGCAAAAAAACGAAGAAATTTGGAAAAATTGAAAATATTGCCATGACAAAAGGGCGAATCTTTTCGTTTTTTTGTTATAACTATTTAATGGTACTACATAAAATAGTGACGTAAAGGCAATTATTGTTTGTTTTCAAAGCACCTATCGATTTGCATCATTAATTAAAAATATGTTGTCAAACATTAATTTGTTATTTGCAGGAACAAATGTTTGGAAAAATATATTTAAATAATGATACCAATCGATAGGTGCTTTTAAAACAAACAATAAATACCTTTAGACCACTATTTTATCTTGCACCAATAAAATATAGCAAAAAAACGAAGAAATTGAAAAAATTGAAAATCTTGCCATGCCAAAAGGGCGAATTTTTTCGTTTTTTTGTTTTAACTCTTTAATGGTACTAGATAAAATAGTGATGTAAAGGCAATTATTTTTTGTTTTCAAAGCACCTATCGATTTGCATCATTAATTATAAATATGTTATCCTGCAAATAAGAAATGGCAAATTAATGTTTGGCAATTAATGATGCAGATCGATAGGTGCTTTGAAAACAAACAATAAATGCCTTAACATCAATATTTTATCTTATACCAATAAAAAGTTATGGTGAAAAAACGAAAAGATTCGCCCTTTTAACATGACAAGATTTTTAATTTTTCAAGTTTGTCCTTTTGGTGGCTAGAAATATCCAACAAAATGACACGCGATTTTGGCACAGCATACTTGAGGTAGCTCAGTGGTTAGTGCGTTGGACTGCGAGCCGAAAGGTCCCCGGTTCAAGCCTGGACTGGGGCTAACAACATCTTTTCATAGAAACATTTTGCTATACCGCGCTACCTCTCGTCAGTAAATGGCAAACCTACGAGAGTAAAACCATTGCCTATGAAAAGCTCTCACCCGCCGTTCGGATTCGGCAATAAACTGTAGGTCCCACCACTTTGAGTACAAATATAACACGCACAGCTCAAAATGGTGAGAGAGCTCGAATGAAGTTCTATAGAGGACTGTAGCGCCAAACTATTATTATTATTATATTATACTACATTGAAAAATTTTAAAAAAACGAAAATGTCAAAAATTGCGCATGATTGTGACGATATGATCATGACAAAATTTGGCAACAATTTATAATTTTTTTGTTTAATTTGTTCATATCATTTTTAGGTTATGTGATTCTTGCATATGCAATTTTTAAATATTAAAAGTAAAATTCACATTTTTTGAAATTATCATTTTGAATTTGTGTGATTATTGAGATTTACCCTTTGAATTAGAAATATATAAGAATATCTTACCTGATTTATGCCTTTTATCAACAAAGCGGATGTGGTCAGATTGATGATAGCAAATATTAAAACGAGACTAAAAGTAATTATAACAGCTGAAAAGTAGATTGTTTTTATTAGAAATATATATAACATTTTTCGTAAATATGACTTCATGTGTTTTTTTTTTTTTTTTGAAATACCTACCAGTGCGTGAATTTGGCGCATCTTTTACAAGTTGATCAATATTGCTCAAAGCCCATATCATTACAATTGTAGAAATTGCCGAAACTACAGAACCGAGCCAGCCAATAATGAGCCCACATGTTTTAACGTGACAGCAGCAATATCTTGTCCACATTGTGATGTATTATAATGGAATTCTATAATAAGATAAAAAATACAATTTTAATTATAAATTTATGTGCATGTCGATGTAGATAATAAATAAACAAATACAAAGCATGTTTAAAAAAAAGGTAAATACTACAACTCAAATTAAAAACAGTACATAAAACAGTACAAAAAAATCACCAAAGATAAAACGCAAATAAAAAACAAGAATTAAATAAAAAAAAAAGTATAATTTGAAATAATACTAGTTTACAAATTGAAATGTATTAATCAGTTATTAAAAAGAAAATATAAAAACAGGTTTTAAAAAATCAATTATACGAATATATATTATAGGGATCACATACACATTAATTCTATAAACTTTGCTGGTGCTTATTTTGACTGCATACTTTGGTTTTTCCATTTACTTAACGTTTTCAAGAAAATTGTTGACGCTTTTACACACTTCACGGATAGAAATGTTCTTATAAATCATACACTCAAAATAAACAGTAGCAAAAGCGGTTGCTAAAATAGCAAAAATGTTTGTTGAAAAGAGGATTTTGCTGCAACAGCAAGTTTGCTAGTTAAGCAAATGTTTTATTTATAATGTATTCACAAGTCATGAGTAATTGGTATAGGTTCTTGAATACTTTTTATGATTTATTATTCATAATTCATAATTAAAATGTCATACATTGTGCTAAACAAATACAAATTATGCTACACTAATAAAAAATTTAATAATTTAGCATGTTTTGATTAATTATAAAATTTGTAAAATTTATGATTAACAAATTCATAATGAATACATAGGGATTTTACAGTTTTTTTTTATTCATGAAATTTACGTTTTTTTTTATTATTCATCTATTTATATAAAACTCTTGGTCCGTCTGCCAGTCTGTCGGTCTGTCTGTCTGTCTGTATGTTCCAGCATCACGTCTAAACTGCTGAACAGATTTAACTGAAATTTTGCACCAGGATACTATGGAGTCCGGAGGGTGTAGGCTATAGGCTATATATGGGCGGGATTGGACTAAGAGGCGTGGTACCTCCCATACAACCTAAACTTTCAAAACGACATAACTCAGGACATACACAATCTAAAAAGATGAAACAAAAAACTAAAATTCACCACACTAAAACTCACCACACTAAAACTCACCACACTAAAACTCACCACACTAAAACTCACCACAATAAAACTCACCACGCTAAAACTCACCACACTAAAACTCACCATACTAAAACTCACCACACCAAAATTCACCACACTAAAACTCACCACACTAAAACTCACCACAATAAAAATTCACCACACTAAAACTCACCACACTAAAACTCACCATACTAAAAACTCACCACACCGAAACTCACCACACTAAAACTCACCACACTAAAACTCACCGCACTAAAATTCACCACAATAAAACTCACTACACTAAAACTCACTACACTAAAAATTCACCACATTAAAACTCACCACACTAAAACTCACCACACCAAAACTCACCACACTAAAACACACCAAACTAAAACTCACCACACTAAAAATTCACTAAACTAAAAATTCAACACACTAAACTCACCACATCAAAACTAACTACACTAAAACTTCTACTGGGAAAAACTCTACGGGGAAGAATTTTACCGGGAAGAGTTCTACCGGGAAGAATTCTACGGTAAAGCGTTCTATGGACTATGCGCTGTATAACTTTAAATCATTTTAATATTTATTATTAAAACCGATATGCTAAGAAATCAACAAATATTTTCAAAAAAAGATTTTTTTTTTTCAAGTTTAAATTTAAATATCTTAAAACGGTATCGAATTTTAAGATAGCAATTGATTTATTATAATTACTTTGGACAATTTGAAGAAAAATGACATTTACATTTTTTTTTTTAACAGAATCTCTATATTTTCTATTCTAAAAAGTCGCGAAAGTGGACTAAAAATTCAATAGCCATTTTCTAAAAAACGTTACCTACTAGAAAAAACAAAGTATATAGTCAAAATAAGCAACCACGAATTATATAGAATCGTTATAAATATTTTGTTCTCAAGTAATGTCTAAAAAATCATATATAAAAATTTAATTAACAAAAAAATCACACATAAAAAACAAACACTTCTTAAAAATTATATTACACAAAAAAAAACAAATAGTATTATTTACAGCACTTATTTAAAACACGTTATGTCACGACAATGCGAACTAGGAGACTGTACGCCAAAATGTATTTTATTTCCATTTAAAAGCCTGGTTTTGGATTCTATTATCTCTGTACACAAATATTTCTGAGTAGAAATCGAAAGCACTTATAATAAGTAATTGAGTATATTGCTTTATAAGCAATTTTTAATATGTAGTGAGTTTTATCAATGGCCAGTGCTTTACTGCTGGATAATATATACATATTAAAACGAATCGTCTTTTTTTTAATTTTGAGATAACATTTCATGCAAATGAGGATGCAAGAATACCCCATATGACAAGACGATGTGTGAAAACGCGGTAAAAACTGCGAAAACATATAAAAACTATATATAAAAAGTAATATTAAAAATAATAGAGTTTGAATGCTATAATATGCACAAAAATTTATTATTTTCCCATGTCTACATAATAAATTGTTTTTTTTCTTCTTCACTTTATACATTTTTGCATTTTTTTCAAGTTTTTTAATATTGCTTAATTTTGGGACACGATCATTTTAAAATGGTACAGAGAATTAACTTATAGAAATAACAATTGAATTTGTTTTTTTTGATATATCTACTACCTAAGTAAACACGGCTCGACATTGGCCACAAACTCTTGTTGCAAATGTGTAGCTTTTAAGTTACCTCTAACACCAGTGTTGCAAACTATTAATTTTTAGTTGCAAAGCAGTGGCTAAGAATATGTATGTAACATACGCAATAATATGTCACAATGCAGTTATATATAAATCATACATTCTGATAATGGAACATAAATTGAGTTCCAAAGCGGTGGCTAACTTTGTTGTTATGACGTGGCAAAATAGTGGCAAATTATAAAATGTTTTATGTTCCATATATGTTGCATGTATATAATCTATAGAAACATGTTTATAAATAATATAGCTAATTATCTTTAAAATGGTATAAATTAATATTATTAATATTATAATTTTTAGTTGCAAAGCAGTGGCTAAGAACATGTATGAAACATACGCAATAATATGTCACAATGCAGTTATATATAAGTCACACATTCTGATAATGGAACATAAATTTAGTTCCAAAGCGGTGGCGAAATTTCTTGTTATGATGTGGCAAAATCGTGGCAAATTATAAAATGTATTATGTTCCACATATGTTGCATGTATATAATGAAGAATCTTATAGGAACATATTTATAAATAATATAGCTAATTATCTTTAAAATGGTATAAATTAATATTATTATACTCAAAATATTTATTATATCCATTCATACATTCTGTTAATGGAACATAAATTTAGTTCCAAAGCGGTGGCGAAATTTGTTGTTATTATGTGGCAAAATAGTGGCAAATTATAAAATGTATTATGTTCCACATATGTTGCATGTATATAATGAAGAACCTTATAGGAACATATTTATTAATAATATAGCTAATTATCTTTAAAATGGTATAAATTAATATTATTATACTCAAAATATTTATTATATCCTCTACATATATCCATGGAACGTTGGGTTATAAAAAAGGACAGTCGAAATTTTTTAAAAATGTTCAAAAATTACATTTTTTAGGTGCGCGTTAAAATTAGAGAGGGTAGAATATAAGCTTTAACCCGAAAACTTGAATCGTTTGTTAAATTAGAGTTGTAGTTTGTCGAAAATTCTGTTCGTAAAAACTTATATTATTATGCCATAGCATATTTTTGGCATTATGTGCAATTTTATAACACAACAAACATTCACGTTAATGGCACTGCGGTGGATCTTTATTATTTTTATTTTTAATCCACACAAGTTCCACATTTAAAATTATAGTTCAAGTTCCAAATAGGTGAACCGACACTTTAATGGATCAAAATTTGTGGCAATTAGGTGGCAATTAAGTATTTTTCGCATTATATAGAACAAACACTTTAATGGCAATTCTGTGGCTACCACTTAAGTTGCCACAAAGTGGTTACTTGGGTCAGATCTACAGCACTCACACAGACAATATCCATTGTACTGTGGCATCTACTTATTTTCTACGGAACGAGAATCGAACACGAGACTTTAGAATGCAAGTCCACTGCTGAGGACCGCTTGTGATTTGCTTTCACCGTTACATGTGTTTTTGTAACATGATAACGAGTGTGCACATATGGTCACATTCGGGTTAAACCTTAATTTGAGCATTATTTCATTTCATACACAAAGTTAAACTTGGAGCTCCTATTACCAGAGCAAACATCAATCACGCAAAGCATCATTTTTAGAAAAATACGAGTAGGGAATGCCACGGCAAATGGGTAAGTTCGGTCACATGGGACGGATTTTTATAGTCGGTCGGGCCCGACTATGGAATACTCTACACTTTGGTGGGGATATTAAAGTGGGAAATTTCATTGTATACCTACTTTTTAAAACTCTTAGTTCTGCTGAACATTCTTACACTCAGAAAATTATTTACATATCAAAAATTTACAACGTATATCCCAAAAATTAAAAAATGATATAAAAGTAAAAAAAAATAATCAAAAAATGATGAAAAATAAATGCGGGCGGATCACGCCTACTTTTAAAATATATGTGGAGATTTAAGGCTTATATTTCATAAATTTGTTTTCAATAATTTGTGAATAAAATGTCCACTATGAAAAAGCGGAAAATAATAAAAATATCAAATTTTTGGAACACATATTTCTAGGTGAATTATAACAATATATTTTAAATTTTATAAGTTATTGGTTCCCATTTATCTAGTTATTGGTTCCTAAAGTGTTATATATAAGTGACTTGTATGGGAGGTGGGCGTATCCGTTGACCGATTTGGCTCATTTCCAAACTCAGTGCCTACTTTTGGTTAAGATATATAGCGTAGAAAATTCATCGTATTCTAATCAGTATTTCTCAAGTTTTTCTGTATTCGGAAAGCAAGCAAGACGGACAGACGGACAGACCTTTCTGGTATGTCTAAACGGACTCGGGTAGAGATGCTGATCAAGAATATATATACATTTCTATACCAGCCACGCCTCCTAAGGGGTGTTACAATATCTACACAAAGTCTATATATCCCCTACCTCATAGGTGTAGGGTATAAAAATACCCTCGCTCAGAGTATTACTTAGAATTACACTTATAGATTTACTCAGAGCTTTAATAAGAACAACACTCAGTGTCGCAGCTTCGCTCAGATCTTTACTCAGTGCTTCACTCAAAGCTTTTTCATTTCCGCACTCAAAGCTTTACTCATTGCTTCACTCAAATTTTACTCAGTGCTTCACTGAGAGCTTTAAACAGCACGTTTCTCTGATTATTCCACTCTATTCTTTGGCTCTGAACAATATATGTTATCTGTCATAAATGTATTACTTTTTATGTTTATCGAAATTTTTATCAATATAAATATAATTACAAATTTAATTTCTTGAACACCCTAAAAATTCTCAGTAAAAAAGGATAGGTCTTGTGTGATATTTTGAAGTAGGGACAGTTGTCAGTTGGTGTTAGGTACTAAGTAAGAATTATGAAAGTTATAATAGGTCTAGGTCGACTCTAAATATCCAAAACATATTTGAAAATATATGAAGAAATTGAAATAAAATAAAGTTACCGTTTAAAATGCTCAGAGGTTTACAAAACAGTTTAGAAATCTTGAAAACAGCTACAATTGCTAAATGGATTCAGGACGCAAATCGAAATCGATATCAATACTTAATGTGTGCGCTTATTTTTTTTATTTCCCATTTTAATATAAGAAATACATCCTTAAATATATTACTATAAAAAATAAAATAAAATAATAATCTGAAAACATTTAATAATTTTGGCCATAAAAATTATTGTTTTCCCAATGTACCAGAGGACGAAAGCAGGCATGTGTCTGAAATGAGGTACAGCTGAATTCGAAATTCTTTAAAAATGAGCATCGATATAATAAAGAAAGCATTTTTTTCTCGTAGACATTTCGAGAAACCTTCCAAAAAAATCATCACAAATTAGTTTCGTTATAATTGCGAATCATTTTTACTCGAAACGACTTTGAGAATTGTTCGCTACACTGGAGGCTCCGAGTCGTGGCATACTGGGTATATATATTAATTGTATTTTCTGTATTATATGTGTCGATGTTACATATTTTGTTTTTTTAGCAAATACAATAAAATGTTGAATGGTTTGTTGTTGTCCAATCGACAAATTCCAAAAATTCTCTTGTATAATGAGAGATTATTATTTTAACATGGAATTTTTCATTTTTTCAGCATGATGACATCATTCCACATTGATGTAGCTATAAAGTTCAGTATATAACACAATTGATTTATCGTACAAATATTACTAAAAACGGTCTTTCGTGCTTATCACATTGTATAGTATTTCTTAATTGTAAACATTAGAACTTTGTTTACTAAGCCTCAGTTCAAAAATTGTTTTTTTCGGTCTCCTTTGTGTGTGTTTAAATGAATTATGTACCGAACTAAAGCTTAAAATTCACCAAAAACGATACAAACATTGCCCTCTAGAAAGCTTTGTTTATATATTCAAAAATTCGCCAAAAACTATGCAGACCTTGAAACCTCTACGAAACCTGAAGACTTTAAGAAAATTACGAAATTCTGAAAATCAAAAAATATATGCAGACCCACTAGGTCGCTCCTTTTAAATGAAATGAAGGATTTAAGAAGAACTTATTTCAATCGTTGATTTCTTCTGTACCATTAGGTAGATTTAAAAGAGTGATGTACCAAACGACAGCCTTAATACTCAGCATAAACTATGCAGACATTGACCCCTCTAGGATGCTCCGTTTAAAATTTAAGAAAAACTTTATTCAACTTTATTCTTCACCCTCAGGGAGAGGAGCTTTCAGCCTGCAGTCCGGTGTAATATGCACTGAGCCACCCGACACTCGATGGGTTGTGTTAGTGCTTAAAACATTTGTATTAATTTCAATTTATAATCTCAAAATTAAATATGTATTTATCGAGAATTAACAAAAATTTAATATATTATATATAGTTTGGCGCTACAGTCCTGTATAGAACTTCGGGCGAGCTCCCTCACCATTTTTGAGCTGTGCGTGTAATATTTGTACTCAAAGTGGTGGGTCCTACAGTTTATTGCCGAATCCGAACGGCGGGTGAGAGCTTTTCATAGGCAATGTTTTACTCTCGTAGGTTTGCCATTTACTGACGAGAGGTAGCGCGGTATAGAAAAATGTTTCTATGAAAAGATGTTGTTAGCCCCAGTCCAGGATTGAACCGAGGAGCTTTCGGCTCGCAGTCCAACGCACTAACCACTGAGCTATCGCGGCTACAATATGTATGGTTTAACCATATAATAAACTTATGGGATAATTCCATTAAAAATATGAATTTAAAAAGCAAAACCTGTTCAACAAAATGATTTCTCAAATATTAAAATTATTTTTATTAATTATATGTATATATTATTTCAACCACCAAATCACAATATACCAACACTGATTTTTGAACAAAAAATTGATTAAAGTTACGATGTCATACCATTAGTAAAAAACAATTTTGCTGTTTTATCAACAGCAAATGTAGAAAATTCGATAGTGTTGGTTTTAACAGGATACTCAGTTTTACTATTACACTGAAGCACACTTTGTACAATTGCAATTAACGAAAATTACGTTAATTGCACTTTTAAAATTTTGTCATTGATAAAAATATGTTATATACACAAAATTATTTCTCCCTTATAGCAAAAAAACCCTTCTCAAAATTTCAGATAATATATTTTGAAATAATAGAACTAATTTTGGAACAGCTCAAATATTCTCCAGAAACTATTCAGACTTTGACCCCTCTTGGATACTCTTTTTAAAATTATTATGGTTTTAAGAAAAACTTGTCTTAGTTGTAGGATTTTGAACATATGGTACGCGGTGTCTTTATTTTTTGCTGTAAATACAAAAAATAAAATTAATTAGAATTTTCATAATTTCAATAACAATCATTTCGAAATATTACCAATAATAATGGATAAAAATAAAAATGATTCGAAAATGTTATCACCATTTTCAGTTGTACATGTTATATAAAAATTATATAATGAATTGAGGACATAGAAAACGAAGCCGATGCCTGCATTAACGATCCAGGGGACGATCAGCGTTGGGCGTTTCTGAAATTATATTAAATTAAAGAATTAAAAGATGCCAAAACTGAGGAGTAGTAGTATTTTATTATTAAATTATGACTAAATGTAAACTACGCAATACATTATTGATAAAATAATAAATTGTTTTAAGGTAATCATCGAAAATTGATTAGTGTATATTTTCCTTGTCATAAATCAAACAAAAGATGTATGATAACTAATTGCTAATTCTGCGAAGCGTACATCATAATGATGAATTTTGTTCATTCAACCATATTTTAAAATCATAAATCTTATAAGAATTGTAAATAAATAAATGTGTAAATGGAGACAAACTTTTGCTTGGAACTCCATTCATGGCTTGTTTTAAAGCTAATAGAACTAGCTTTTAAAAAAACTAAGTTGTAGCTTCTACACAGAAAAAAATGAACATCATATTGATGAATTCCGTTCTTCAAACCATGATTCATTGTATTGAAGAACCATTCATAATCTTTATGATTAACGCCATTATTGTTATGAATGCTAACATAAATATGAGGAACGCTTGGTAACTGTCGAACCGCTGTTCATTAAGCCAATTTTCTATCAATATATATTTTTTTCGTTCATTTTTTGCCGTACTTCTCAGTTCTCAATTCTATCTAGTATGTTGTTCAATCTAGTATGTTATTTCCTATATAATGCTTGTTCGACATGCATAAATTAGTAAAATGTTTTATAATATATTTATTATAATTACAACTTTTTATTAATAAAAAGTAGTATATATAAAAAATATATTTCGAACAAATTTTTTTTTGCAAAAAATTTCTTTTTTCGAAATAATTTTTTTTTGTCCGAAAATTTGTTTTTTCGGATAATTTTTTTTTTTAATTTTTTACTGTTATTTTTTAAATAAAATTTTGACAGCACTTTTTTTTCGAATTATTTAAAAAAATATTTTTTTTTTTTGAAAAAATGTTATGAACATATTCATCAATATGACAATTCAAATTCATTGAATTGAATATTTTGTTCATATATATAATGAATGCATTCATTAAGATGTCATTTAATGAACGGTGGTATCAATATGATGAATCTGGTAATTGGTGAAAAAATTCATAATATTTATGAGTAAATTCATCATGTTGAATATTTTTTTTTCCGTGTAAACTTGAACATGTAGCCATTTGCAATAAGTTTTTAATGTATTTATAAATGTGATTTCTAAAATGGCCTCAATTTCATCAAACTATCTCCCGTTTTTGAGATATATACCATTTTTCGAAAAATGAAACTTTATCCCAAAATCAATATCGCAAAAACTAGTTTCAGTATGATAAAACTGACGCGATATTAGAAATTAGAGTTACATATATATTTAAGAAATATTTCAACTTTTACTGTAGAAAAAAAAAATTATATTATATAAAAAATATGTAAAAATTTAGAAAATAATTTAAAAATATGATGCCATCAAAATACCATCTTGAAATTGTGGCATGAATATTTATATTAAATCAACCAAAATATTTGATTTTTTCAGAATTTTAAAAGGGATCCCTTGAAGGACATCAACATTAGCATGAACATTTATATTTGACATGAACATTTATATTGAATCAACGAATATATGTTTTTTCTTCATAATTTAAAAAATGGTCCTTTTGAAGGACATCCATTTTGAAGTGCAAGCATAATGACCACGGGCCATTTACTGCGCATACTATTTTTTCTCATTTTGTTGTGCAGTATAATTCTAAATTGGGAAAGACTTTGGCGAATTTATAGAGAAAAGTAATAATATAATTTTCTTTAATTCACTAATAGATTTTTTTATTTTCCTTTTATATTAAATAAAAAAAAAATAACAATTACGCCAATAAATGTAAAACGTGATACGAATAACGTAATTATTTTGCGTTATAGCGTAACGCTATATAAAAAAAATAACTTGTCTCTCTTTAAAACATATCTCTCTCTTTATAACAAAATCTCTCTCTTTATAACATTTATAACATGTGGTCTCATCAGTGTTCCCACTCTCCACCGATCGGAGTAGATCTACTCCATTTCATTTGTATTTTTAAAATATACTCCTCTACTACGGTAGTAGCATTTTCTACTCCTTTCTCATCATTTTCTACTCCATTTTACTTAAATCTACACCTTTTCAAAAATTTATTATATATTTTTTGTAATTTGATGAGAACAATTTCTTTCGCCTCAAATAAATTGTCAATATTATAATTTTCCTAACAACTATGAGCAATTATCTGTAAAATAAAAGTAATATTTTTTTCCATGGTTTTTAAATTGTAGAAGTTATATACGTTTGTATCAACTTTTACAAAGTAATTTTTGAAAACACCATGTGTTTCATTGGGTGTTCCAGAAACACCCCAACTCTAGAACAGACCACCCTGTACACATCAGCATTATATAAAATCAGGAAAGAATAAAAATATTTAAAAATTAACATATCTATTAATTTTTTTGAAACTAATACATTAATGCATATTTCTACTCCCTTATTTACTCCTACATTTAATTGTATACTCCTTTTACTTTAAATCTACTCCATTTTGCAATATTTTTAATTCTACTCCCTTTTACTCATTTCTACTTCCCAAAATTTTCAAATCTACTCCTTTTGCATTGGCGAAAAGTGTAAACACTGTGTCTCATATATTGCACATACTTTATGTTTACTCTCTTTAGTTGATCTCTTTTGACATTTCTCTCTTTGTGAGAATGAGCGCCTTGGAGCTCGTTTCTTTCTCTTCGTTGTTCTTATAATATATTATATTTATTATTGCTAAGATTTGTCAGTGAAGAAAATTAATATATGCAAAAAATTAAAATATTTAAAAAGTGTTAATTTTTGAAAAATCACATTTAGAAATTTATCTAAAAAATATTTTTTTACTTAAAATTACAATTTCCACAAAAAATTACAATGTGTAGTAAATATTGCAAATTTCACTAAAATTTTAAATTTTATCTAAACCTTAAATTATTCAATAAAAATTTAATTTTATCTAAACCTTTAAATTTTCCAAAAAAAATAAATTTTCACAAACCATTCAAATTTGCACTAAACATTTAATTATTCACTAAAAATTCAAAATTTCACTAAAAAATCGCATTTTTCACTAAAAAATCATAATGTGCACTAAAAATTTAAAACGTTTACTAAAAATTCAAAATGTTTACTAAAAATTCAAAATTTTTATTAAAATTTCTAAATATTCACTAAAATTTCAAGATTTTCAGAAAAATTCATCTTAGCAAATCGAAATAGTATTTTATCAATTCGATAGTTATGAACAATGACACAGTGCGACACTAAAATTAGTGACGGAGATTTGACAGTTTTCCTAGAATCCTTGAGTAATCTAACGAAATTTCACCCAACAAACTTATGTCCAATCACATTAGGTTTACGAGATATATGATCATAAAGGTCCTAATGTGACCGCAATATTACCTTTGATTTATTGAGAAAACTTAGTAGTTATAGATTTTTTATCTGAGTACCAAATGTAGACACTATCCAAGGCTTCATATCTGTAGAACATATTAAATTTCTAGCTCTTCCTTTTAATACAAATATTAATGATTTTCACAGGATCAATATACATAATCGACTAATTTCATATTAAGGAGTTACAAATGTATCATATTGTCTATGGAAAAAATATTTAGCATAAAAAAATACAAAAAGTGACCAAATATATCAAAGTCTTACGAGCTATAGTTTCTCTAACACTGAGCACTGCAAAGTATTTTTTTATTTTATATGTAACTGCAAAATAATAAAGATTTACGTAGCTTAAAATTGAATGATTCTTTAGCTGTGCCAAGGATTTGGATTTATTTTCAATATCCTAAATGTGTTCAACATTTTATTGTACTTTAAAATTATGTTCTATCACGTCAGGATTTCGAGTATTGAGCCCGAAATATTTACTACGATTTTTTTTTCACAAATTCAAATTTTTGTGTTAAACCCTTTGAATTTCAGTATAATGGTAACTACCATAGCTTCACTACTAATATCACAAACTTTCAAATAAAATAAAACTATATAATTCTTACCTGGCTGATGCCTTTTATTAACAATGCCGATGATATCAGATTGATGAATATAACGAACAAAACGAGATTCAAAGTTATTGTAACAGCTGAAAAGTAGTTTTTTTAATTATTAGAACAATATATAACATTATTCAAAAAAACGTGTTTTCTGTTCGATATACCTACCAGTGCTCCAACCAGATTCTGCCATATATGGACTTACAATTTGATCAATATTGCTCAAAGCCCATATCAGGAGAATTGTAAAAAGTGCAGAACCGAGTCAGCCATCAATATTTGAACCGAAACATAAATATGTTCAAATTAAAACATGATTTTGAACGACCTGAATATAAATATGTTTCCAGTGAAACATATGAGTTGTTTCAGTTCAAAAAGTAGTATGTTTGCGTATTTAAATATGTTTGGAAAGAAATCCTGAAAATAAAATAAAAATAATATATTGTTTTTTTTTATTAATTTTTATTAAAAATCTTTAAACATGCACAGTGGGAATTTATAGTAATTGAATTCATATACAAATTTTTAAATGCATAAATGAATAATTGGTTTAAAACTTTAAAACACTATATTATACTCTGTTACTACTTGTACTTCTTATAACACAATTTTTATATTTATTTAATTTACAAATAACAAAATTATTACCGACGCGAACAAGTTTCTCAACGAACAACAAAAGACACGTACGCAGAAAATGCCGATCACCGAGTGTCAACTTTATATACAAGAATTAATTTTTTGTCTGTTTTCAAACATCAGTATCATCGAGTGCCAACTTCGTATACAAGAAGAATGTTGCAAGAATACACCTATTTAAATCCAATTTATTTTTATTTGTTTCTAAACATCAATATGTTCAAACGATGGCAAAAGATGGTGTAGATAGAAAATGCTGCACAACGTTGCCAACTTCGTCAGTCGATAAGTTATCGAATTAAGACAAGCGTTGTAAACATACATTGTATTTAGATTTGATTGGCATTTTCGAAACATAGTTTTAACCAAGTAAATTGCCAAGAAATAGTTTATTCAAATGCAATTAAAATTTTATGTTGGTATTGTAACATATTTATGGTAAATTTGACAGATTCTGCTGGACAATGTAATAATGTTTACACGTGAACAAAAATAAATTCAATTTCGATTATAATTTAATTACACTTCATTCCTAATACACGTATGGAAATTTCGTATTACTTTTTAATTACATTCAAACATATTCAAACAAATCTTTTCTATCCGTGTTTTGAGAAATTTATTTCCAGAAAATCTTAAATGCAGTTTTTTTTTTTTAATTTAAAGTATAACATTAATATATTAATGAATGCCCATATCCATATTAGTTTTTAAGTTATTTCGATTTATACTCAGAAACTTTTATTTTTTTAGACTTTTTTTTGGATATTGTTAAAATACTTTGGATCCAATGATAAACATTTTTTTTTTGATTATCCATACCATAAGCCAAACTAACTCTCAAAATAACTTTTTTTTCTATATGCCCTTCTTTTATATAAATCAGTGAATTCTGACCCTCTACTGCGAAAACATTTTTTGTGCTCTTTTATATATGAATAATAGTTTTGCGCTACAGTCCTATAAGAACTTAGTCCGAGCTCTCTCACCATTTTGAGCTGTGCGTGTTATATTTGTGGTGAGCCGTACAGTTTAATACCGCATCCGAACGCCGGGTGAGAGCAATGTTTAACTCTCGTAGATTTGCC
Source organism: Dryomyza anilis (assembly GCA_951804985.1). Taxonomy (NCBI): domain Eukaryota; kingdom Metazoa; phylum Arthropoda; class Insecta; order Diptera; family Dryomyzidae; genus Dryomyza; species Dryomyza anilis. Next base: position 11,813,497 of record OX638130.1, read on the forward strand.
ATTTACTGCCAAAAGCTAGCGCGATATAGAAAAATGTTTCTATGAATGATGTTACTAGCCCCAGTCCAGGCTTGAACCTGGGAGCTTTTGGTTCACAGTCCTATGCACTAATCTTGAGCTACCGACGCTCAAGGTTAGTGCTTCTTTTATATAATGAATTTTAATAATGAATACTTTTGCATGAAATCTGAATATATCATTACTTCATATCTAAAGTATGCTTATTCTTATTGCATATTCAGTTTTTTCCTGTTACATTATATTTTTGAAAAAAAATCGTGTAAAAACTGCATTTTAAACTTTTATAAATTTTAATATTTTACAACATAAATAAATTAATCAAGTATTTTATTTTAAAATGTTCAAAGAAATTGTTCAGTCCAATGATTTTTTAGTACCTATTAATTTCAATTTTTTATATTTTCAAACATAATCAAATGGTTTTCTGCATAGAAATTAAAAAAAAAATGAGAAACATATTGACAATTCGGAGTATTTGCTTCAAATTTTGAGCAAAGTAAATATTTATTAATATTTATTAATTGAAATAGTCGCTATAAACCTCTCCATCGATTTTCATAACTCATGCTCTTGTGGACAATACTTCGGTCCATACCACCCATATTTTGTATGATCATTGGGCAAATGTTTTCCTTTTTTTCCATAACTTTTTATTGGTTCAAGATAAAATATTGGTGTGAAGGCATTAATTGTTTAGTTTTAAAATCGTTTGGCATCATTATTTAAAAATATTTTTTTCGTATTTTTGTAATATGCCATAAAATGTTTTGGCTTTTTTTTTTATAATGATACCGAATAGCATCACATTTTCAATCAGGTACTGTTTATTTTTAAAATCGATTGGCATCATTTTTTAAAAATATTTTTTCGTATTTTGGTTATTTCCCAGACAATTTTTTGTCAAATTATTTTTATTTTATACCCCTACACTAAGAGTGAAAGGGTATATTCAGTTTGGTACGCCGTTTGTAACACCCAGAAGGAAGCATCTCCGGTATGGAAAAGTATATATATTCTTGATCAGCATGACCTCCTGAGTCGATTTATGAAACTAATAACTTAGATTACTAATATACCTACGCTGTACGTGCGAGATCGGTCCATTGTGACCTATGATCCGACCACTTATGTTCAAATACCTCATATAAAATGTACATATAAAGATCAATTTTTATGTATACGTGCTTAGGTAAACTTTTTTGGTCAAATGTATATTGACATCATGCTCAAATACATGATAATAAAGTTTTCCGGAGAAAAGACTTGTAGTTCACAAAAAAAAAATCGAAATTCGGTACACCTACCCATTTGTAAATATGGGTATCAAATGAATGGAAATTCTTCAGAGATTGAATGTTTGTAGTTATTTTTAGGATTCGTATATCCTGGTGACCTATATATCACTTTGAATGGTAACCACACATATGTGTAGGGTATTTATAGTCGGCTTAGACCGACTATAATTTTGATAATCCTAACTATCATAATTACACCTACTTTGAAATTTCCCATGTGATACCACGAATTTTGTATTTGCAGCTGTTGGAAGTAAAAGCCTGTTTACATAGAAGTTGATACTAAAACAAAATCTTTAATGAGCGCGTGCTTAATTTTGTAGGCACGGTCACATCTATAACTAGCAAGCACGAGGATTTGCACGCACGAACTTTAATTTGTGGTTGTGACACGAAAAAAAGCATGTCCCATCTCTAATATAAATAAATAGTAACATTTATACACAAAAAGTTTAACTTTTATGAAATATTTTAATTTCAGTAAAAATTTGAAGAAATAATTTAATATTGAAATGAATAAAAAAAAAATAGAAAAACTAAAAATATTAATTTTTAGAACAAACCGAATTTTAATTAAAAATTTCAATTTGAGTATAAAATCAAATTTTTGTTAAAACGTTTAATTTTCAGTAAAAGCTGTATTTTTAGTTAAAAGATGAATTTTTAGTAAAAAGTTGCATTTTTATTAAAAAGTTTAAAATATTTTTTTAATAAAAATATTTTTAAAATAAAAAAAAAAATTTAGTTAAAAATAAATAATTTTTTAGTAAAAAAAAAATAATTTTTAGTAAAAAAATGAATTTTTAGTGAAAAATTAATTTTTAGTAAAAATATATATATTTTTTAATTTAATTTTAGTAAAAAATTAATTTCAGTTGAATTTTATAAACAAAAAAAAAATCATTTTATATATATTTTCTTAACAAAAATTATTTTTTTAATAAAATAAATTTTTTTTTTTAATAAAAATTTTTTTTTTTTTATAAAAATATTTTTTTTTAATAAAAATATTTTTAATAAAATTATTTTTTTAATAAAAATATTTTTTTAATAAAAAAAAAAAAATTAAGTTAAAAATAAATAATTTTTTAGTAAAAAAAAAGTAATTTTTAGTAAAAAATGAATTTTTAGTGAAGATTTAATTTTTAGTAAAAATAAATAAATTTTTTAATTTAATTTTAGTAAAAAATTAATTTTAGTTGAATTTTATAAAAAAAAATCATTTATTTACAATATATATATATTTTCTTTTATTGTATAGGAAAGAACTCTCTATAGTTACCATTTAGTTTTTAAGAGATACGAAGGTATTAAAAGATGCTCATTACAAAATCACGCTCTGCTCTCTATCCAAATGTAAGAGCGGTTCAAAAAATATGCTTGGATCGAAAGAATGTTAAATGACGTCATTGCCATGCGCCGCCGCAAGAGCCTAATAAAAGTAAATTTAATTTTTACCCATTTTTTGACTAGATATGTTAGTAACGTACATTTTTTTTAAACACCCTGTATTTTAAACTGTGTGCAATTTTTGACATTTATTTATTATATATTTTCTTATTTTTTTGAGTCAGGTTAAACCTCTGTATAAATTACATGTAATAATTATTTACCAAATTAATAAAATCAGCAGCTGAAATAGAAAATTTAAAAAATCTTGCGACATGTTTTGGTCTAATGTAATCTTCTAACGAAATGTGAATTTCGCTCTCATGTTTAAACTTGATTCGCTTGCTACTATTCTCTGAGTTTTTTTTACTCTCTATTTTACGTGTTTGCTCTTCAATATATTTATGAGAGAAGTACAATTATAGTGTCGTTTATTCGACGATTTTCAAAAATTTATGTAACATTTTAATTTCGGGGCGACGAAATAAAAAACAACAAAATTTATTATTTCCATTAAAAACTGTAAAATTTCCATTAAAAGTAGGAAAGTTAAAAGTTAAAAATACAATTTTGTATTTTACATATAATTAAAATTTTTTCCAAAGAAAACTTGATTTGTTTCTGATTTTTGAACATATATTACTATACTTTTCGAAGCTATCTGGCACTTTCACATTTTTTTTGTTCGATATCGTTCCGTACCAAAAAAAAAAAAACTTCAGCATAATACATCCATATCAACTTAGCATATACGTCTAATTTGACGCTCGATATCACTACGATTAAGTGTCCGATATTGTGTGAATTCACCATCTTTTTGCATTGATCTTGTAACAATATCAAAACGAATGGCATATTGGATAGTTATAAACATCGAAACACTTGATTATATTATTAAATACTAGCGCACTACTTCGCCCGTGCGGAGTAGTTGAAAATCGTTCTTATGCTTGGATTTCAATATGTAATTGCGTGTCATAGTGCGACGAAGAAACTATACAAAATTGAAATGTTCATTAAACTTGTCAAACGAAATCAAACTGACAATATTTTGGCATGTCGATAACCTATAATTTTTATACCAAATAATTAGGTTTAATTTGCGATAGAATGTTCGAAGTTTGATCCCTCTGCGACACTCCGTTTAGATTCTATAGCCATTTGTAGTTAAATATGTGCTATCACAGAAAAAAAAATTCTTCAATATGATGAATTTATTCATAAATATTATGAATTTTTTCACCAACTACCAGTTTCATCATATTGATACCACCGTTCATTAAATGACATATTAATGAATGCATTCATTATATATATGAACAAAATATTCAATACAATGAATTTGAATTGTCATATTGATGAATTTGTTCATAATATTTTTTCAAAAAAAAATTTTTTTTTATAAAATAAATCAAAAAAAAGTGTTTTAAAAATTTTATTTAAAAAATAACAGAACAAAAATTTTATAAAAATCTGATAATTTTTATAAAAAAATTTTAGGAAAGAAAAATAGTTTCTATTTTAAAAAAAAAAATTTTGTTCGAAAAAAAAATTGTTCGAAAAAAAAATGGTTTGAAAAAAATTTTTTTTTGAAAAAAAAAATTGTTCGAAAAAAAAATTAGTTCAAAAAATTTTTTGTTCGAAAAAAAAATTTTCGTCGAAAAAAAATTGGTTCGAAAAAAAAAAATTATCGAAAAAAATATTTTTTTCAAAAATATATTTTTTATAAAATTTATTAATAAAAAGTAGTAATTATAATAAATATATTATAAAACATTTTACTAATTTATGCATGTCGAGCAAGCATTATATAAGAAATAACATACAAGAACTACGTCAGAACTAAGAAGTACGGCAAAAAATGAACGAAAAAAAAATATGTTGGTATAAATTTGATTTAATGAACAGCGTTCTTCAATATGATGAACATATATGTTGTATTTTATGTTTTGGTTCATTAATATGATGAAACGTATTCTTCACATACAGTCATCATATTGAAGAACACTTTTTCGACAGTTACCAAGCGTTCTTCACATTTATGATAGCATTCATAACATTGATGGCGTTAGTCATTAATATTATGAATGGTTCTTCAATACAATGAATCATGGTTTGAAGAACGGAATTCATCAATATGATGTACATTTTTTTTTCTGTGATCTCGACTCTTACTTAATCGATCACTATGATTTTTATAATAGTCAGATTTAATATGGTTTAGAAAGTGAAAAGTTTGATCCCTCTACGACACTCCGTTTATATTCTATAGCCAATTGAATTTAAAGATGTGCTATCTCGACTCTTACTAAGTCGATTTTCATGATCCTATTTTCGAAAGCAGGTTTGAGGTTGTGTTGCATTTGCATTTATTTCGTGGAAACTAAATATTGTAGATCTTTACAGCTTATGGAACATTTTTAGCTAATGAAACAACCTATCCAACTGTATTATTATTTTTGTCATATGTTTGATATGGTGGGCAAAATTAGCATTGAAAAACAAGTGTCGACTTAGACTCGGTCTCCCCTATGTTTCTATGCAAACATACTTAAAATGAAACAACTGATATGTTTCACTGCAAACATATTTATATTCAGGTCGTTCAAAATCATGTTTTACTTTGAACATATTTATTTTTCGGTGCAAATATTTATTTTATTTGGATGTAGTAATTATTATGTTTCCATTAGAACATACACCATTTTAAGTGGCAACATTAAAATGTTTCCGCGATATTATACTGTAAGTCAGAGCTCATTACAACGTTGTTCAAGTCTAAAGACAACCCTGTTTACAAATGATTTAACAGTCAATTATATATTATGTTTACATAAAATTCCAAACATACATACATTTTCTGAATAAATACAAACTATATTAGAAAATTCACAAAAAAACTATGCAGAATTTAAACCCTCAATGTGTCAAGAATTGCTTCAACCATTGCATTAACAATTATAGTCAATTTAAATTTATATTTTATAAATATTTCATAGTTTTGTACTTTTTATTTTCAAAATTTTTTCAATATTTGCGTATTTTTCTTGATTTGTTACTTAATGATTTCTTTTAACTTCTAAGTAAAAGAGTTTCCGAGTACGTTATGCTCTATAGCAAAGTTATAGAAAGTCTGAATTGCAGTGATTTGTTGCAGCCACTTACTTTCTGACAACATATCCTACTATTTGCGTAAGAATTCCATTACAGCAGCTGATACTACTGCACAGACGTAGCAATTTATAGACTATTATTACTTTCTTTTTTTTACTTTTTCTGCTCTATTTTGTAATTTTTCTTGCAATTCTCAAGTACTATTTGATTGAAGAAACTAGTCGTGTCAGTGCAGAGAGTTTCTAAAGCGCCTTGGGTGGCATTCATGGCAACTAACAATGAAAACTCGAAGTAAATAGATTTCTTTCATGTCCAGCATTTGCTGAGATCTGTATCATATTTCTATGCATATTTTTTAATATTTGTATTATATATGTTTTTTGATTTTCTTCTGTGTTTAGCATAATGTATAATTTTAATAATGGTAATTCAATTATTTATCCCAAATTTTTATTTTAAAATTTCATAGTCGGGCCAGACTGAAATTAAGTCCCGCCCATTTGTCTTAAGTTTCGTTACTATGTTCCTATATAAAAGGGTTTTCAATAAGAGCGCTACAAAAGTTTTTTTCAAGAGTTTTTCAACAGGGACGCTACAAAAGTAGAGCGACAGAGACAGCAAACGACGCCATATTTCTTGCCGCTCTTCAGTAAGTAAGGTTTGCCATTTCATGATGGAAAGATTTACGAGCCAACAAAGAGTCGAAATTATTTAAATTTACTACCGAAATTCGAATTCGTATATCTTTCCATCATGAAATGGCAAACTTTACTGAAGAGAAATGTCAAAAGAGCGGCAAGAAATATGGCGTAGTTTGCTGTCCCTGTCGCTCTACTTTTGTAGCGTCCCTGTTGAAAAACCATTTATTAAACCAAAAAAAAAAAAAAAAAAACAATTTTAAAATAATTTTAAAATAATAAATTTGTATTTGTGTTACGTCCGAAGACAATTTCTATATCTTATTATTTTATATCTATTTCTCTATTTTCTTTCCATATTTTTAATACCTTTTTCTTCATAATTTTGTTTTAAAGTTTTCTAAAGGGTTTTTCCACAGGGACGCTACAAAAGTAGAGCAACAGGGACAGCAAACGACGCCATATTTCTTGCCGCTCTTTCGACATTTCTCTTCAGTAAGGTTTGCCATTTTATGATGGAAAGATATACGAATTCGAATTTTGGTCGTAAATTTTAATAATTTCGACTCGTTGTTGGCTTGTAGCGTCCCTGTTGAAAAACCATTGAAAAAAACATATGTAGCGCTCTTATTGAAAAACCCTTTATATATTTTTATTTATCTATATTTTTACTTTTCCCTCTTACAATTCCCAATGCTCCACCTCCCCATTTTTATTATTTTTTTTTAATTCAATATTCTCATCATATTTTAAACATTTGATAAATTGAATTCAACTTTCTACTGTCGTCGCTTTTTGTATTTTAGTTTTTAATGAACCATTACCCACTTCCCTTGACTCAAACATTAGCTTCACTCCCAGCATTTGTCAATTTTTCAGTGGCTCTTTTGCCAAGTAGTCGGCCAACGATCACCGTTCGTGCCACTGAGGCGCTGCTACTGAAGCCATCAACTGCATTCAAAGCTACGTCATGATGACTCAAAACTGACTCATGTCTCAGTGGTGGTGGTGGTGTGCTGCTGCTTCTGGTGCAGCAAAACTTTTCTCATTTCCTGACTCTGAAAGAGGGAATGATGCAGGAAGTGATTTGACTAAACACAACACAGAGTAAAAACAGGCGGAAGAGTGCAGCCACTGCTGCAACGGACAATATTGAAATTAAAGTTGGTGTTGTTTGGGACAAATAAAAAAAGTTTGAATTTGAGTAGATGCTGTGGAAGATGGTGCGGAAAATTGTGCTTTTGACACTTAAATTAGGAATGGTTGGAAGGTGTTGAATATGTTTTTAAAGGAATATTTTAAACAACTCTGCATATGTTAAATGGTATGGCATTTATTTTATAGTTGGTAAAAACCATGCGACAGATGACGGATGGATTTTACCGATTATTCTTCCACATACAATTCTTATCCGAACAAATTTTGTTTTCATTGAAAATTGTATTCCAGATCTTATATAAATTGTCTAATAAGATGTTTAGTAAGATGATAAAAAAGGTGATAATGAATATTGTAAAGAAGACGCTGTAGAAGATACTAAAGAAAATGCTATAGATGATGCTAAAGATGATGTTAAAGAAAATGTCAAAGAAGATGTTTAGGGAATTCTAAAGAAGGTGCTCAAAATATACTAAAGAAGATAATCAAGAAGATGTTAAAGAAGATGACATAGAAGATGGTAAAGAAGATGCTAAAGAAGATGCTAAAGAAGACGCTAAAGAAGATTTTTAAGAAGATGCTATAGAAGATGCTAAAGAAGATACTAAAAAAGATGCTACAGAAGATGATAAAGTATATTCTAAAGAAGATGTTCCAGATGCTATAGAAGATGTTATGGAAAATGTTAAAGAAGATACTTAAGTAGATGCTAAAGAAGATGATGAAATATATTCTAAAGAAGATGTTCAAGAAGATACCAATGAACATATTAAGGAAGATGCTAAAGAAGATACTAAAGAAGATGCTAAGGAAGATACTAAAGAAGATGTTCAAGATGCTATGTGCTGTTATGGAATATGTTAAAGAAGATACTAAAGTAGATGCTAAAGAAGATACTAAAGAAGATGATAAAGTATATACTAAAGGAGATATTAAAGAAGATGCTTAAGAAGATATTAAAGAAGATGCTAAAGAAGATGCTAAAGAAGATGTTCAAGATGCTATATGCTGTTATGGAATATGTTAAAGAAGATCCTAAGTAGATGCTAAAGAAGATGATAAAGTATATAATAAAGAAGGTGTTAAAGAAGATGCTAAAGAAGATGCTATAGAAGATGTTAAAGAAGATACTAAAGAAGATGCTAAAGTAGATGATAAAGTAGATTATAAAGAAGATGTTCAAGATGCTATGTAAGATGTTATGGAATATGTTAAAGAAGACACTAAAGTAGATGCAAAGGAAGATGATAAAGTAGATACTAAAATAGATGCTAAAGAGGATACCAAAGAAGATGCTATAGAAAATGATAAAGTAGATTCTAAAGAAGGTGTTCAAGATGCTATATGCTGTTATGGAATATGTTAAAGAAGATACTAAAGTAGATACTAAAGAAGATGATAAAGTATATACCAAAGAAGGTGTTAAAGAAGATGCTGCAGAAGATGCTATAGAAGATGCTAAGGAAGATGCTAAAGAAGATGTTCAAGATGCTATATGCTGTTATGGAATATGTTAAAGAAGATACTAAAGTAGATGCTAAAGAAGATGATAAAGTATATACTAAAGAAGGTAATAAAGAAGATGCTACAGAAGATGCTATAGAAGATGCTAAGGAAGATGCTAAAGAAGATGTTCAAGATGCTATATGCTGTTATGGAATATGTTAAAGAAGATACTAAAGTAGATGCTAAAGAAGATGATAAAGTATATACTAAAAAAGATGTTAAAGAAGATGCTAAAGAAGATGCTAAAGAAGATACTAAAGAAGATGATAAAGTATATACTAACGGAGATATTAAAGAAGATGCTTAAGAAGATATTAAAGAAGATGCTAAAGAAGATACTAAAGAAGATGTTCAAGATGCTATGTGCTGTTATGGAATATGTTATAGAAGATCCTAAGTAGATGCTAAAGAAGATGATAAAGTATATAATAAAGAAGGTGTTAAAGAAGATGCTAAAGAAGATGCTATAAAAGATGTTAAAAAGATACTAAAGAGATGCTAAAGAAGATGATAAAGTAGATTATAAAGAAGATGTTCAAGAAGATACCAATGAACATATTAAAGAAGATGCTAAGGAAGATGCTAAAGAAGATGTTCAAGATGCTATATGATGTTATGGAATATGTAAAAGAAGATACTAAAGTAGATGCTAAAGAAGATGATAAAGTATATACTAAAGAAGATGTTAAAGAAGATGCTAAAGAAGATGATATAGAAGATGCTAAAGAAGATACTAAAGAAGATGCTAAAGAAGATGATAAAGTAGATTCTAAAGAAGATGTTCAAGATGCTATATAAGATGTTATGGAATATGTTAAAGAAGACACTGAAGTAGAAGCTAGAGTAGATGCTAAAGAAGATACTGAAGAAGATGCTAAAGAAGATGTTAAAGAAGATGCTATAGAAGATGCAAAACAGATACTGACTAATATGCTTAAAAACATAAAACTATATGTTTGAATTGAGTGAGTGCAAATTGCATGAAATAATTCTTTTAACAAATGGAAATTTTAAAACGACTATAACAAAATGCTGCCCAGTGGCAGATCGTAGTGCCAAACACATTGTCTCCTTGTGCTGACAGCAACAGCAGTTACTGCTCCTCACTGCCTGCCCGTATTCGTTCGTTTGTTCGTTCATTTGGATTTCAAATTTATTGTACTTCTAATTAAACCCTGAAACGAAACGCAATGAAAAAGCATCCAAACTAAATTAAATATTTGCAGAAAGCCAAATGCTCTGGGGGTGCTGTGCTGTGCTGGATGCAAAGCATTTGGAAAATAGTTAAAAGCCTTTGTCTGTACACACTGCAAACAGAGGCTTCAAAATAATTTGAATTTAAATGCATTTATATTAAATTTATTTGAAAAGTTTAGGTTTTCAATTGGACAATGCGAAGGGGATGTTAAAAATTTTATAACAGTTTTGTTAGGTTTTTAAAATTTATTTAAATAGAACAATTCAATTTAGTTCGGTTGCCCAAATGAAAAAATTTAAACTTGAGGTATTTACATTTCTTTAATGCTTTAAATATTTTTGAATATAAGCGAAATATTTGAGAGAGTTTATGTTTTTTTTTAATTTTAAGCGGTTTTTTCATATGTTTTGTTTGTATAATTCGGCAGATGTTGATCATGATTTTGAGTACAAAATAACATATGATGCATTTAGTTTTATATCATAGATGCTGCTTCAATCAAATTTAGTTGTTATTTTAGAACGCAAAACTATATTTTTATATTCTTAATGTAAACTGGAAGATGTGGTTTTTTTTGAGTTTTTTACTTTGTTGTTATCGTTACGAGTTTATTTTTTAAAATTCGTCGAATATTGAAATTGATTTTATGATGTTCATTTTTATAATTCAGCAAATATTGCACATAATTTAGAAATTTAAAAATAAATTCTTTTATTTTCAGCATTATAATGAAAGATCCAACATTTTTAAATTTTTTACCCTTATTAATTATCTTAGCGCGTTTCGTCTGTAAAATTCGGCAAATTTTGCTCTATACAACACTACGTATCATGTATATTTTAAATACTTTTTCGTACTGTTCATCTCGAGGATTCTTATTGAACTTGCTATTAAATAGACGTTTATTTATTTTAATTTAATTTACAATTGCTTACCTTCCAGTTCCTATCACTTAAAAATTAAAAATAAAAAAACTAAATTATTTGCATATTTTCATTTTTATTGTTTGTAGTTTTTTTATTAACTAGTTTGCCATATCATTTATACATTTATTAAATATTTAATTAAATTAAATATGTATATTTTTACTAAATGCTTTACATTTACAACATTTGATTTATCTTAACATTTAAGTATTTATGCAGTTTTTACAGTTTTGTTACCTTTTGTTTCATTCAAGTTTTAATATAAAGTGGTATTTTGCAAATGCGAAATTTACATTTACATATTAGAAAATATTTTGATATTTGTTACTTTATATATTTAGGTATTAACGTTAATTGCTAAATTTTATTGCGCAGTTTATTACATAGTTTAGTATTTTTTGAAATTTTAATTTAATATTTTTTTTAACAAAAACTGCCTTTTACTTGCATTAGAAAAGATATTTTAATTATTTTGTTTTAACTAGAATATTATACATGCATTTAAGCAATTTTAAAATACATTAATTTCAACTGCAAAATGTTTTTGCATTATTTTTTTTTTTAGAATATCAGTTATGCGTTACTGTGTCATGCGTTTAATTTAGAAAATGTTGTTACTTAATATTTTAGTACACCATAGATTTCATTTTGCTAATTATTTTAAAATATTTTATATATTTTCATATTTTCATATTTTTATTTTCTTTTATGTTTTATATATGTTTTAAATGTTTTTTATGTTAATTTTATTTAAGAAATTTTTGAAATTATTTTAACTATTTTCTTAATTTAATATTTAATAGTTTATTTAAATTTAATACTAAATTATTATTCAATTTTTTATTTTAATGTATTTTTCACATGACTAAAAAGGTACTTTATTGTTCAACAAAACATAGTTTCTTTAATATACAAAATTAAACTATTTCAACTTCAACACATCACTTAAGATTCACTTAAAATATCTGTATTAAGTATAGTTTTAGTTTTACCATTAAATTAATAAGCGTTTTCTTTGGAAGAACTATGCTAAATACTTATTATACATATTATTTAGACTAGTTATAACTAATACTGAGTTTTCTTTTCAATATTTGCATTTTAATTTTTTAACAAGTAGAATAAATTTTAAATAAAATATTTAAATTTACCAAAAAACCAAAACTATATTTCAAATGAAAAACTTATTTAAATTGCTTTAAGTTACACTTAATATTCAATAAAGATTATAAACTTAATTTTTTAACATATTTATAATATATGTAAAATTTAATATTTCATATAATTACAATATCATTACTATATTATGTTGAGCATTTTAATTACTTACTGTCACAGAAAGGTTTTTGAAATTTTGAGGACGGCTGTTTACAAAAAATATGTGCTGAGGAATATAAAAAATTATATTAAATACTACTATATATTGTTGTTTTACTTTTATTTGTTTTTTATATTTTTTTCTATATTTTTTTTTATTATTTTAAATTTTAGATGTATTGCTCACTGATTTATTGATTAATTGATTTATTGATTTATTGATTTATTGATTTATTGATTTATTGATTTATTGATTTATTGATTTATTGATTTATTGATTTATTGATTTATTAATTTGTTAATTTATTGATTTATTAATTTATTGATTTATTGATTTATTGATTTATTGATTTATTGATTTATTGATTTATTGATTTATTGATTTATTGATTTATTGATTTATTGATTTATTGATTTATTGATTTATTGATTTATTGATTTATTGATTTATTGATTTATTGATTTATTGATTTATTGATTTATTGATTTATTGATTTATTGATTTATTGATTTATTGATTTATTGATTTATTGATTTATTGATTTATTGATTTATTGATTTATTGATTTATTGATTTATTGATTTATTGATTTATTGATTTATTGATTTATTGATTTATTGATTTATTGATTTATTGATTTATTGATTTATTGATTTATTGATTTATTGATTTATTGATTTATTGATTTATTGATTTATTGATTTATTGATTTATTGATTTATTGATTTATTGATTTATTGATTTATTGATTTATTGATTTATTGATTTATTGATTTATTGATTTATTGATTTATTGATTTATTGATTTATTGATTTATTGATTTATTGATTTATTGATTTATTGATTTATTGATTTATTGATTTATAGATTTATTGATTTATTGATTTATTGATTTATTGATTTATTGATTTATTGATTTATTGATTTATTGATTTATTGATTTATTGATTTATTGATTTATTGATTTATTGATTTATTGATTTATTGATTTATTGATTTATTGATTTATTGATTTATTGATTTATTGATTTATTGATTTATTGATTTATTGATTTATTGATTTATTGATTTATTGATTTATTGATTTATTGTTTTATTGTTTTATTGATTTATTGATTTATTGATTTATTGATTTATTGATTTATTGATTTATTGATTTATTGATTTATTGATTTATTGATTTATTGATTTATTGATTTATTGATTTATTGATTTATTGATTTATTGATTTATTGATTTATTGATTTATTGATTTATTGATTTATTGATTTATTGAGGTATTGATTTATTGAGTTATTGATTTATTGATTTATTGATTTATTGATTTATTGATTTATTGATTTATTGATTTATTGATTTATTGATTTATTGATTTATTGATTTATTGATTTATTGATTTATTGATTTATTGATTTATTGATTTATTGATTTATTGAGTTATTGATTTATTGATTTATTGATTTATTGATTTATTGATTTATTGATTTATTGATTTATTGATTTATTGATTTATTGATTCATTGATTCATTGATTCATTGATTTATTGATTTATTGATTTATTGATTTATTGATTTATTGATTTATTGATTTATTGATTTATTGATTTATTGATTTATTGATTTATTGATTTATAGATTTATTGATTTATTGATTTATTGATTTATTGATTTATTGATTTATTGATTTATTGATTTATTGATTTATTGATTTATTGATTTATTGATTTATTGATTTATTGATTTATTGATTTATTGATTTATTGATTTATTGATTTATTGATTTATTGATTTATTGATTTATTGATTTATTGATTTATTGATTTATTGATTTATTGATTTATTGATTTATTGATTTATTGATTTATTGATTTATTGTTTTATTGATTTATTGATTTATTGATTTATTGATTTATTGATTTATTGATTTATTGATTTATTGATTTATTGATTTATTGATTTATTGATTTATTGAGGTATTGATTTATTGAGTTATTGATTTATTGATTTATTGATTTATTGATTTATTGATTTATTGATTTATTGATTTATTGATTTATTGATTTATTGATTTATTGATTTATTGATTTATTGATTTATTGATTTATTGATTTATTGATTTATTGAGTTATTGATTTATTGATTTATTGATTTATTGATTTATTGATTTATTGATTTATTGATTTATTGATTTATTGATTCATTGATTCATTGATTCATTGATTCATTGATTCATTGATTTATTGATTTATTGATTTATTGATTTATTGATTTATTGATTTATTGATTTATTGATTTATTGATTTATTGATTTATTGATTTATTGATTTATTGATTTATTGATTTATTGATTTATTGATTTATTGATTTATTGATTTATTGATTTATTGATTTATTGATTTATTGATTTATTGATTTATTGATTTATTGATTTATTGATTTATTGATTTATTGATTTATTGATTTATTGATTTATTGATTTATTGATTTATTGATTTATTGATTTATTGATTTATTGATTTATTGATTTATTGATTTATTGATTTATTGATTTATTGATTTATTGATTTATTGATTTATTGATTTATTGATTTATTGATTTATTGATTTATTGATTTATTGATTCATTGATTTATTGATTTTTTGATATATTGATTTATTGATTTTTTGATTTATTGATTTAATTATTCTAATGCAGTTTCAAAAATCTTTAAAAAATAATTGAAAATTTATTTACAAAAGTTATCAAAATCTTCAAATAATACTTGAATTAAACCCTAAATTTCAGATTTAGTTCTACCCTAAGTTATTGCTATATACATATTTTTAATTTTTATAGATCTGTAGCTTAATTTAGATTTCATTTTATTACTATTTTTAAGTAAATCCGTTTGAAAATCTCTTACTATTCGGGGCTCATGTTTTACAATATGCTATAATTAGCGGAGAATTTTGTATTTAATTTTTATATATTTACAAAGTACTAACAAAATCAATCTGCTATTTTTAGTAATTTTTGTATTTAGAAGAGTTTTTCAAAAGGTCACTTTATATAGAAATAATAAGATTAAACTACTCATCAAGTGGATCAAAGTCTGTTAAATGAACTAAAGATTTGAGGTTTGTAATATAAATTTTTTATAAACAAAACTTAAAATGTATTCTTAATACCGAATAATCTATTATTTACATTTGATTCAATTAGGTTTATTTTGTATTTAACATTTTAATTTCGGTATTAAATGAACTAATTCGACTCAATTTGTAAAACTATCTTTATTGGAAGTTGGAACATCCGCGATAGTTCTGATTTTCAGAATTTGTATTATATTAAATTTATTTTTAAGGCTAGAAAATCAGGTTAATCTTGCTGCTTTAAGTTTTTAGTTTCATCGGAACCACATGAGTAGTTTTGCGAGTTACAAGCAAAAAACTTTTAAAATTCAAATGTAGAAGTATATGAATTTTACTTCTACGAACTAAATGTAATTTTAAATGTCAAGTAGTGTAATCAATATCTTGTCTATATTGACGGCATCGCAATTATTAATTTAGTCAGTTGACTAATTTCAAAACACTTTTTTTTAAATTTAAGATTACATTTATCTCATTTTTAAGATAATTTTTGATTATTTAATATTTTTGCTGTTATTTTATATTTTTTACTTATTTGTTAGTTTTCAATTTATTATTATTTGTCGTGCTTGTTTTGTAATATAATATTTTACCATAATTTGTTTTAAATTCTTTTGTACTTGAAATAAATTAAAAATAAAATAATTTTACCATCTAAAGCTTAGAAAATATTTAAACTTACTGTAGAAATTAGTGGGTTTCTTTATTTAGATATGCTATTCTATCGTTGGTCTAAAGTTTTATAAGTTGGGAAGCATGATATGTTTTTTCTACAGATAATATAGAACCATAAAAGTTTTGTAAATTCAATCCTTAAGCCAAATTTATTTTAAATCTTAAAATTTCTAAAGAATATATAAGTTAATTGATTATCCAAATAATTGAAATAACTGAAAATATAAATAAGAAATTATGTAAATATAAAACAATAAAATAATAAATCACGAGATTAATATATAAAGAAATCAATAAATTCAAAATACTATAAATCTATAAAAAATCAATTAATCAATAAATCAATAAATCAATAAATCAATAAATCAATAAATCAATAAATTAATAAATTAATAAATTAATAAATCAATAAATCAATAAATCAATAAATCAATAAATCAATAAATCAATAAATCAATAAATCAATAAATCAATAAATCAATAAATCAATAAATCAATAAATCAATAAATCAATAAATCAATAAATCAATAAATCAATAAATCAATAAATCAATAAATCAATAAATCAATAAATCAATAAATCAATAAATCAATAAATCAATAAATCAATAAATCAATAAATCAATAAATCAATAAATCAATAAATCAATAAATCAATAAATCAATAAATCAATAAATCAATAAATCAATAAATCAATAAATCAATAAATCAATAAATCAATAAATCAATAAATCAATAAATCAATAAATCAATAAATCAATAAATCAATAAATCAATAAATCAATAAATCAATAAATCAATAAATCAATAAATCAATAAATCAATAAATCAATAAATCAATAAATCAATAAATCAATAAATCAATAAATCAATAAATTAATAAATTAATAAATCATTAAATCAATAATTCAATAAATCAATAAATTAAATGTATAAATCAATAAATTAAATTTGAAATAAATGGTCAAATAGTTTTAAATTTAATAATCAATAATAAACGATTTTGTTTCTAATGGTCGTATATGATTATTGCTACTCCAGGGTTTTATAAAAAGTTGTTATGATTTTTTTTTAAGCGTTATCCATAGTTTTAGCGGCTTGGCACTGTAAAAAATACCTATAAAATATTTTTGTTATGTTTTAGCTATTTTCATTTTCTATTACTTGATGTATTAAACTTTTGATTTTCGAGTGTATTTTTATAAAATTATTATTATTTTAATAAGAATTATTTAGGCTTATTTTTTATTTTATATCTGTTTTTTTTTAATTAAAATTATATATTAATAATTATTCTTTTTAATTTTCATTTTAAAATTATTTTTTGATTTATAAATTTGCATTATTATGTTATTTGCATTATTATGTTATGTTTGTTAATTGTTATATTTTTTAATTTATATTTTAAAGTATTTTTTTATAATATATTAAACATATTATTGTTTTTCCAGTTATTAAAGCTTATTTAATATAGTAATTTTTTATATTTTGTTTATCATATTAATTTATTATTAAATTTATAATTTAAATTAATATTTACCACAATTTCCATGCTATTATTATGCTTACCATAAAACTTAAAGTAACATTATTTTAACTAATATTTTGTCTTTAGTTTTTATCTAGTATTAAAACTAATTTAATTATTATTTTAGCTAAAATATGATTTATACAATTAATACTAATGAATTTTGCTTTAGTACCTTTATTTGAAATTTTTGATATTGTTGTTGTTGTTGTTTTTTTGTATTTTAACTGTTTCTTGTGCTGCATTTTGTTGCAGTTACATTTTTTCTTGTGCGTGACATCATCTGTTGATCACCCCATATGCATGATTTTCTTAAAGGCTTTACGAAATTCCGGATTGAATATCGTATAGATGACTGGATTGACAAAACTGTTGATATAGCCCAGCCATGTGGTCAGTATGAAGGCGGTAACGCCGGGACGACAGTCTTTGTCGAATTTGGCGCACATGGCGTCCATGATGTTGCAGGTGAAAAATGGAACCCAGCAGAAGAGAAAAACGCCTAATTAAATGAAGTGGCATAATAAAGTATAAAAGAGAAAGTAATTAATTATTTAATGATTATAATTAATTTTTGAGTATTAATTATATATATTTGTGAAGAAGTTTTGAAAAGAAAATTGATGTAAAAAAATATATTTTTTAAATGTTAAAATTTGGTAAAATAAAGAATAAAATAGAAAATATATTTTTTAATATATAATGATTGAAAATATTATAAGATGATTAATTTTATATGTGTGACGAAGTATTAAAAATAAAAATTTGATATAAAAAATATATTTCAAAATTTACAACTGAACGAAATTCTAGTATTTTGACAAGTAAAACAAAAATTAATTTGACTTCTGAGATTTTTTTTTTGTTCAATATTACACTTTTTGCATTATGTTTGTATATTTCCGATTTACCACCTAATTTTGACCGAAAATCCTATTATTATAATAAATCTGTTTGTTTGTTTGTTTGTACGTTTGTTTGTTCCGCTTCTCCGGTAAACGGCTGATCCGATTTTCTTGATTGAATTGTTACTACAGATGCGGAATGGTCTGGAAGGAATGATAGGCTATATATGGGTGGGATTGGTCAAAGAGGCGTGTCACCTCCCATACAACCTAAACTATCAATACGATATAACTCGGCACTTTCACCAGCTACGAACAATGAAACAAAAAACTCAAATACAAAAAAAAAATTAAATGCAAAAACACAAAAGCACAAAACAGAAGCAAAAATACAAAAACCATAACATAAAAAAAATAAAATCTAAAGGAAAAACAAAAAAATTGAAAAGTAAAGAAAAACAAACTGACCACAATAAAATTTCCCACACTAAAATTCACCACACTAAAACTTACTACAATAAAACTAACCAAACTAAAAGTCACCACACTATAATTCACCACACTAAAACTCACCACACTAAAATTCACTACTCAGAAACTCACCACAATAAAATTCAGCACTCAAAAATTCACCACACTAAAACTCACTACAATAAAACTCACCACACTAAAACTCACCACACTAAAACCCACCACACTAAAACTCATCACACTAAAACTCACCACACTAAAATTCACTACACAGAAACTCACGACTATAAAATTCACCACTCAAAAATTCACCACTCAAAAATTCACCACAAAACTCACAACAATAAAACTCACCGCACTGAAACTCACCACAATAAAACTCACCACACTAAAACTCACCACACTAAAACTCATCACACTAAATCCCACCACACTAAAAGTCACCACACTAAAACTCAGCACACTAAAATTCACCACACTAAAACTCACCACACTAAAAATTCTCCACACTAAAACTCGTAGCCGCGGTAGCTCAGCGGTTAGTGCGTTGGACTGCGAGCCGAAAGGACCCCGGTTCCAGCCTGGACTGGGGCTAACAACATCTTTTCATAGAAACATTTTTCTATACCGCGCTACCTCTCGGCAGTAAATGGCAAACCTACGAGAGTAAAATACTGCCTATGAAAAAGCTCTCACCCGCCGTTCGGATTCGGCAATAAACTGTAGGTCCCACCACTTTGAGTATAATATATAACACGCACAGCTCAAAATGGTGAGAGAGCTCGGCCTAAGTTCTTATAGGACTGCAGTGCCAAACTATTATTATATTAAAATTCCCCACACTAAAACTTACCGCACTAAAAATTCACCACACTAAAACTCACCACACTAAAATTCACCACATTAAAAATTCACCACACTAAAACTAACCACACTAAAACTTACCACACTAAAACTCACCACACTAAAACACACCACACTGAAACTCACCACACCGAAACTCAACACATTAAAACTAACTACACTAAAACTTATACTGGGAAAAACTCTACGGGGAAGAATTCTACCGGGAAGAATTCTACGGTTAAGCGTTCTATGGGGAAGAATTCTACGGCGAAATATTCTACTGGGAAGAATTCAACGGGGAAGAGCAGTCTGAGAAAGAATTGTCTTTGAGAAAAGTTATTTTGGCGGTGAATTATTATTTGGTTCTACATTTATAAAACCAATAAAAACTTGAACAGCGAAGCACGGGCCCCTGATATAAATAACAAAAATGTTTTTTTATATTAATAAAATCGCTTCATATCTTTGAATTCACAAAATCTTGGCACGAGTCGTGCACGGGTCCAGCTAGTTATAAAATAAAATTCAAAACGTCAATTTTTAATTTTCAAAATCGTATTGATTTTTGAGACTTTTAATATCTGATAATTAAAAAAAAAATAAACTTCTTCGAATTCTTTTGTTTTTGAATTGAATTTGGATACTTCTAATTTCAATTTTGACTGAAACGTTAAAATAAAATACCGAAACGAACAATATTTATTCAGCAATTATATTTCTGATTCCTAAATATTTTTTTTTTAATTTCTAATCAAAATTATACTTTCTACATTATATCTGTTCATTTTGGAATAAAGTTTGATTAATTTTCTAACTCAATTTTGACAGAAAATGGGAAAATAAAAATTTAAAAATGCAATATTAATCTCTAAAATCATAATGATTTACAGATAATTTTTATCAAAGACAAAAATGTTTTTCTGCTTTATATTTATTCATTTCTGAATTGAAATTCTTTATATCTAAATACAATTTTGACTAAAATGTAAAATACTGAAACGATCAATATTAATTCTTGAATTGTGCTTTTAAAACCTGGATGGTTTTAATCTATCAAATGACCAAAATTACAATTTCTGTATTATATTTGGTCATTTTTGAATAGAGTTTTATTTACTTTCTAATTACATTTCGAATATTTAAAATAAAAATCAGGAAATGTTAATAAAGTGTATTTAAAACTAAATATTATATAAAAAAAAATTGAAATAAAAGATTTCTTATTCGATATGCTGGATTGCGCTCATTTTTGAATGCATACTTTTGGGACTTATCGATTTGTGATTTTCGACGTAATTATGCGATTAAATGAAAAATTCTTAAAATGTTGAAAATACATTAATGCAACAAGAGCTCTATAATACGAATGGACTTAGCCGTTTTTGATTTCCAACGTCTCAATTCATTAATTTCTGAGAATTTTTTTTTTAAATGCTTTCTGCATTCAAATCATTTTCTTCCGAAATTTATTCGTCGAACACAAGCCGTACAGGGAAACAAAAGACTCTAATGGCAGCATTAAGTTTTATAATATAATTCTTATAAGTATTTTTTTTTTTTTATTCACAACAATTTTATGATTGTTCCTCATTAAACAAAAAACCGTACCATTATAAAAACCCTAACGAGCGTATAATTAAAATTTGTATGAGGCTGTTAAAAATGATTATGCTGCTGATAATAATGATGATGATGAAAAAAGTGATAATAATGCTGCCACTTTAAGCAGCGTAGCGTACACTAAAAATGCATTTACTCACCCAAAACAATGGCCAGTGTTTTTGTCGCCTTTCGCTCCTTTTTCGCCGAGGATTTTTCGCGTTTCTTTTTCGACGCCTTGTGCACCTTGTAGATGGTGAATCTGCAAATGAATAATACAAAAACAAAAAAAATTAAGTGTCTTTTCTCTGTATTTTTTATTTTTATCTGTAAAGCTCCCTGAGAAAATGCTATCGTGTAACGTACATAAAAATTTTAGCACTTTAAGTGCTACTCACCTTGATGCCTGCGAGTTTTTCTTATCCTTGCGTGAGGATCCTTTGGAAGTCGCCGATAACGTGGAGTCGTTGCGAGCCAAAGTCATGGCTTCCTGAACGCCATAGCGGACAAAAGCTAGCGGTTTCATGGCAACACTGAAAAAAAGAATTTAAAAACGTAGAAGTAGAAGTACAACTTTAAAAATACTAAAAGATTAATTCAATATGTTTAGAAAAGAAAACAGAACACACTGTTTGTTCAACGAATATCAAGTGCGGAAAATTTTATAATATAAAAATAAAAATTGATAAGTATAAAAATAGTGAAAAATATGTAAAATGTTTAAAAAGTGAAAATGTGCGAAATAAAGGGTTTTTCAATAAGAGCGCTACAAAAAATTTTCAACAGGAACGCTACAAAAGTAGAGCGACAGGGACAGCAAACGACGCCATATTACTTGCCGCTCTTTTGACATTTCTCTTCAGTAAGGTTTGCCATTTCATGACTGAAAGATATACGAGCCAACAACGAGTCGAAATTATTAAAATTTACTACCAAAATTCAAATTCGTATATCTTTCCATCATAAAATGGCAAACCTGAATGTCAAAAGAGCGGCAAGAAATATGGCATCGTTTGCTATTCCTGTCGCTCTACTTTTGTAGCGTCCCTGTTGAAAAACCCTTTACATAAAATGTAAAAGTAAGAAAGTGAAAAACTTAAAAGTGTACGTAAAATTGAAAAAAATATACAAAATATAAAAAGAGTAAAAGTGTAATAAGTATAAAAAGTGTAAAGTTTAAAATTGTAAATAGTGTAAAATAAAAGTGTAGAAAGTGTGAAAATTGTAAAAAGTGTAAAAAGGTAAAAAAGTGTACAAAATATAAAAAGGGTATGAGTGGAAAAAAAACGCGAAAAGTGTATACATTGTAAAATGTGTAAAAACTGTAAAAAATAAAAAAGAGAGTGTAAAAATGTAAAAGTGTAAAAAGTACAAAACATTCCAAATTAAAAAAATAGTACAAAGTGTAAATAGTGTAAAAAGTGTAAATAGTGGAGAAAGTTTAAAAACTGGAAAATTGTAAATAGTGTAAAAAAAGTTGAAAAAAGCGGAAAAAGTTGTAAAAAAGTGGAAAAAGAAAATATAGTAAAAAAAAGTGTAAAAAGTGTTCAAACTGCAGAAAACGTTAACTGATAAAAGAGTAAAAAGTGCATTAAGTGTAAAAAGTGTAAAGTGTAAACAGTAAAGTGTAAAAAGTGTAAAAAGTATGAATAGTGTAAAAATGTAAAACATGTACAAAGTGTAGAAAGGGTAAAAAATGTGTAAAAAGTTTAAAAAAGTAAAAAGTTTAAAAAGTGTAAAAATTCAAAAGTGTATCAAGTGTAAAAGTGAACAAAGTGTAAAAAGGGTAAAAAAATGTAAAATGTTTAAAAAGTTAAAAAAAGTATAAGAAGTGTAAAAAGTATAAAAAGTGTAAAATGTATAAAAAGTGTAAAAAGTGTAAACAGTATAAAAAGTATAAAACATGTAAAAAGTTACAAACGTGCAAAAAGTGTACAAAAATGTAAAAAGAGTAAAATGTGTAGAAAGTTCAAAAAGTGTAAAGAGTGCAAACAGTGTAAAAAGTGATAAAATTGTAAAATATTTTACAGTGTGATAAAAATAAATGAAATTGTAAAACGTTTTAAATTGTAAAAAGTGTCAAAAGTTTAAAAGTGTTTAAAGTAAATAAAATGGTAAAATGTGTAAAAAGTGTTAATAGTGTAAAATGTTTGAATTTTGTAAAATACGTAAAAGTAAAGTATATTGTAAAATTTTATTAACTAGTCTAAAATATTATAAAGTATTGTAAAATATTGTAAAATATTGTAAAATATTGTTAAATATTGTATAATATTGTAAAATATTTTATAATATTGTAAAATATTTTAAAATATTGTAAAATATTGTAAAATATTGTAAAATATTGTAAAACATTGTAGAATATTGTAAAACATAGTAGAATATTGTAAAATATTGTAAAATATTGTAAAATATTGTAAAATATTGTAAAATATTGTAAAATATTGTAAAATATTGTAAAATATTGTAAAATATTGTAAAATATTGTAAAATATTGTAAAATATTGTAAAATATTGTAAAATATTGTAAAATATTGTAAAATATTGTAAAATATTGTAAAATATTGTAAAATATTGTAAAATATTGTAAAATATTGTAAAATATTGTAAAATATTGTAAAATATTGTAAAATATTGTAAAATATTGTAAAATATTGTAAAATATTGTAAAATATTGTAAAATATTGTAAAATATTGTAAAATATTGTAAAATATTGTAAAATATTGTAAAATATTGTAAAATATTGTAAAATATTGTAAAATATTTTAAAATATTGTAAAATATTGTAAAATATTCTAAAAAATTGTAAAATATTGTAAAATATGGAAAATGGTTGTAATTTGTTTTTGCTCACCTCAGGGCCGGCTCTCGTTTGGGCGATCCATCGTCGGCTGTTTGGCGGCGGCTGCCGATGCTCGACCGCTTTAACGTACCACTCGTGACCGGACTGTCCGGCGGTGACGAATCCGCTGCGAGGCCTGCAAGGACATCGTCAACGTTTGATGGTGCATAACCAGAATCATGATTACCATTTGGATCAGCTACGCATAGCTGCGGCTGCGATGTGATCTGGGCGACAACGCTGTAGAGTCATTTTTTAAATTTTATATTTTAATTTTATTTTTTTATTTATATTTTTTATATATTTCATTTGTTTTAATTTTTGTTTTTTATTTTATTAAATTTGATTTTTATAGAAAATAGTTTATAAAGTGAATTAAAAAAAAAATGTTATTTTTCGTTATTTATAAAAATATTGTGAAATGTGTAAATATTGATAGTTTTATTTATTATTATTTTTATTAATTTTATTTTTAATTAATTTTTAGATTTAAAATGAATTTATTATATGTTATATTTTTTATTACATTTTTTTATGTTTTTGAAATGACAAAGGAGCAGATGTTGACACGTGCATGTCCCATTAAAAATTTGAATAGAGGATTATATAAAAAAGACAAATAGAAAAAGAAGAAGAAATAAAAATATAATTAGCAAGTGGCGTTAATTTTAAAGCACGCACGCAAATGTTTTGAAAGCATAATGCATGGTTCGTTCACTCGTCCTTGTACCCGTGGGTGTAAAGTCACTGCTGGACACTGTTTAATGGTTCTTTTGAGCATGACCAACGGTAGTTGTGTAAAATTTTGAAATTGAATCACGTGCTTTTTGCTCATAACAAACTTTAGAAGTGCTAGCAAAGAAAATCACAGAGATGCGAGCTTTTTTCGTTTTATTTTTTTTTCTTTTAACTTTATTTATTAGTTCATTTATATATTAGTTTCACAATTAAACTCACCCGACTAAAAATCGCCTAATTCAAATAAACTCATCACATTAAAATATACCGGACTATAATAGACATCATAAAAACAAACCCACATTCATAATTAACAACCTAAAAGTCTTTAATAAAACTAAATCAACTCACTAAAAGTTACTAAACCTTATTATAATTAATTAGTGCACTCCAAAACCAATCAAAAATTTAGTAAACTGATATATAAAATATGTAAAATATGTAAAATATGTAAAATATGTAAAATATGTAAAATATGTAAAATATGTTAAATATGTAAAATATGTAAAATATGTAAAATATGTAAAATATGTAAAATATGTAAAATATGTAAAATATGTAAAATATGTAAAATATGTAAAATATGTAAAATATGTAAAATATGTAAAATATGTAAAATATGTAAAATATGTAAAATATGTAAAATATGAAAAATATGTAAAATATGTAAAATATGTAAAATATGTAAAATATGTAAAATATGTAAAATATGTAAAATATGTAAAATATGTAAAATATGTAAAATATGTAAAATATGTAAAATATGTAAAATATGTAAAATATGTAAAATATGTAAAATATGTAAAATATGTAAAATATGTAAAATATGTAAAATATGTAAAATATGTAAAATATGTAAAATATGTAAAATATGTAAAATATGTAAAATATGTAAAATATGTAAAATATGTAAAATATGTAAAATATGTAAAATATGTAAAATATGTAAAATATGTAAAATATGTAAAATATGTAAAATATCTAAAATATCTAAAATATGTAAAATATGTAAAATATGTAAAATATGTAAAATATGTAAAATATGTAAAATATGTAAAATATGTAAAATATGTAAAATATGTAAAATATGTAAAATATGTAAAATATGTAAAATATGTAAAATATGTAAAATATGTAAAATATGTAAAATATGTAAAATATGTAAAATATGTAAAATATGTAAAATATGTAAAATGAGAAAAACGTGTAAAAACTTTTAAATGAGTAAAAAAAAAAGTGTAAAATGTGTAAAAGTATAAAAAGTGTAACAAATGTAAAATTTGTAAAATATATGTGAAAAATGTGCAAAAATTGTAAAAGTGTAAACAGATTTATAAAATGTAAAAATGAATTAACATAAAAAAATCTTGGAACCTAAAATATTAAGAGTTTTAACCGTGGTCTGGCCAGACAAAATTTGAGTTTGATGTCAAAAACTATTTTTCCACAAGAAAAAATTTAAACTCCATGAACTTTCAGCCTATTAAAACCGCGCGGATTTTTCCCATCTACTTAAACTTATCAACTTTACAAACTCCATTTCAATATAATGACATTATTATCATCTCGTGAACCTCATACTATACTAAACATACTTTACGTCCCATCCAACTCTTTCGTCCATGTTTTGTTGTACTTTTGTATCGTTCGCCTGCACAATGTGCAGAGTTTGTTAACCAGGTACTACTCACTTGCCCGTCTCCTCGACAACCGTTGCCAACATGAACTCGGTTGACTTGTCGTTAACGATGACATGACAATCATCGATATCGGGTGATATGGCATTCTCGTCCTCCTCCTCATTGGAACCGGATGCGGTATTTGTTGCCTGCTCGTCGGGCAAAATGCAACGGGTGGCATTCCGGCTGCTGTCCAATGCAGTTTCCGCTAATCTTCTTGTTTGCGCAATGTTTTCAATAACACTTCCGCCCGTGAGCTCCGAGAGATGAGGCTTCCGGGCGGCGCGTTGTTTTCGCGCGCGGCTTCGCAGTGCCTGCGGCGGTGTAAATGACGATGTCGATGATGATGATGATGTGGATATTGTTGGTGCAGATGATGCAGTAGTTAGTGTTTGAATGGAAATGGAAAAGCAAAGAAATTTATCAGTATTGGTTGCATGGCAATATGGCGGCTTATAGACAAACATAATTAGCGCAGGTGGTTTGCATTCTGTGTTGCCTTGACAAATATTTGACCTGGGATTTACCACTTACCTTAAATATATTCCAATATAGAAAGACCATAATGATGCATGGTATGTAGAAACTACTGAGCGATGAGTACAGTATGAAGTCAGTGTTGTAGAAGACACACAGATCAGGATCGCGGTTGGGCGTATTATTTAGACCGAGCACAATCGGTGACCCAATGGCGGCCGATATTGCCCAGACTAGCAGTATTGTCAGGCAGACGCGTCGGCTGTTTTTGTGTTTTGCGTATTTTATTGGCTGAGTCACAGCGATGTGTCTGAAAAAAATTAAAAAAAAAAAAAATCAAAATAAAAAAAAATTTAATAAATTCTTGTTTGTTTTTCGACCTGAAATAGAGTTATTGCAAAAATATTATTTTTGCGAGCTCAAGGTCTTGCCAAATACAAAGTGCTATATACTGGGGTTTCAAACAATCTTTTTCTAATCGAAAAAATTGCTAATATATTTTGATTTAGTTTCTCTTAAAGTATGCAAAGATTTTAATTTTTTTTTTATATTTCTTTTTTACCAGTATACGTTTAAAAAGCTTTAACGAGTAAAACTTTCAAAAGTGTTTGCAAATAAAACTGCAGAAGATTCCGCAAAAAACACTCAAATATTTTCGCAAATAAATGCTGTAGAAAGATTTTCAATATAAAAGCTTTAAAGTTTATACACCTTAAAGCTTTGAGAAATATAAGTTTTTATAAATAAAAACTTTAACAAATGAAATCTTTTATAAATAAACGCTTTTACAATGTTTTATAGGAAAAAGATGTTGGCAGTCGCTGGGGATCAAACCGGGACAGAAGAATACACATAAAAGCAATAAAATAAAAATAAAAGCATGAATTACGTTTTACAAATAAAAGCTCTTTTCCACAAATAAAAGCTTTAAATAGTTTTTACAAATAAAAGCTTTAAAAACCTTTAACAAATTAAAAATTTGAAAAGCTTTTACAAAAAAGCTTTAAAAGCTTTTACAAAAAAGCTTTAAAAGCTTTTACAAAAAAGCTTTAACAGCTTTTACAAAAAAGCTTTAAAAGCTTTTACAAATAAAAGCTTTAAAAGAATCTTTCACAAATAAAAACTTTAAAAGCTTTTACAAAAAAGCTTTAAAAATCTTTTATAAAAAAGCTTTAAAAAGCTTCTACATATAAAATTCTTAAAAAGATTTTAGAAATAAAAGCTTTTGCAATTAAAAGCTTTAAAAACCTTTAAAATAAAAGCTTTAAAAAACTTTTGCAAATAAAAGTTTCAAACATTTTAAAAATAAAAGTTTTGAATAGCTTTTACGAAGAAAAGATTTGAAAAGCTTTTACACTAAAACTAATAAAATCTAATTTGGGCTATATGTATGCTTATAAAGTTTTCATTAAATGTTTTTAAAGCTTTTTTGAAATCAAATATTAAAGCGCTTATTTCAAAGCACTTTTTCTTTTGTAATTTCAAAATTTTTATTTAAAATATTATTAAATATTACATTGAGTTCACTTCAAACAGTTTTTAACGCAATGTTCGACAATTCCTATGGGGTTTTTATGTCGAAAAAAACGCGCTTTATTAAAGCTCTATTAGTGCGCGATTTTTCGAAGCACTTCGATTTCTCTATGGATGCAAAGTTTATAATTCACTTAATTTTATTTCAGTTGGCAGAAGTAATTCGTGTTTGACTGTTTTTGGCAAAAAAAAAGTAAAACTCTTAAGGGACACAACCTCAGTGCACGAGGGTTCTGTTTTCTTTTTTTATTTTTCGTTGGACGAGTCTTATGAAGTGCGTATAACAACGTTTTACATACAAATCTAATTTGTATTTTATGTCACTTGTCACTCAAAGGCACAGGCAGCAAATCAAAATAAGAGTAGCAATAAAAAAAAAATATTGCGATAAAGCGGCGCGAAATTTTGGTCTGCGAGTTATTTGGAAATGCGTCTCGCAAGACTCTTGTGCTGCAACTCACATTGTATCAAATTGAAGCCTTCAAAATAATAAAAAGAAAAACACATTTTTGTGACTGGCATTTGCCCTGTAGCAAAGTGTAATCAATCAAAATTTAATTAAATCTGTTGAATTTATTTAAAATGTAAATTTAGACAATTTTTAGAAATCATTTTTCATTTAAATATATTTTTTGTATTTTTCATAAGAAATGCGTATTTTGTTATTTATTATATGCAGTCAAAAGTGTTTTGCTGTAACATTTATTCAATGTCAGCAATACAGAGAAATATATTTTAATATTAAGTATGGAAGTTTTATTTTTGAAGAACTTTAAAACATGAATAAATATTAAAATTAAAAATAGACTTTAAAAATAATTGTTAATTAAAAATTTTTAAGCTTTTCAAAAACGTAAAAGCTTTTCAATTCCTAAAAGGATTTTTTTTTATTTTGAAGAATACTTAAATCAGAACTTTAACGTTACAAAAAAAAAAAAAATATGTTTAAAATCATTTCAAAAAGCTTTTTAAAACTTATTATTTAAATTATACGCAGCTAAAAATTAGAAGTATTTAACATTGAAGCTTTTAACAGCCTTAGAGAAGATAAATTAAAAGCTGTAAAGTAAACCATTTAAAAACTTTAAAGTATTAAATTGGAAAGAATTATGAAAACTTAAAAGCTTTGCAAAAATTTCAAGATATAAAGATTTTTTTTTTAAACTTGGAGACCTGTTTAAACTTAAAAGCTTTGTAAACATTTCAAGATATAAAGATTTTTTAAAAACTTGGAGACTAGTTAAAACTTAAAAGATTTTTTAAAACTTCAAAGCTTTTTTTGAAATTTAGAAAGCTTTTCAAATATATAAGCTTTTCAAATACGAAAATATTGCAATTAAAAGCTTTTTTGAAAAACTTTGAGAACTTAAAAGCTTTTTAGTTAATTAAAACATTTTCAAATATTTAAAAGATTGCAAGAGCTTAAAGCTATTTAGAAACTAAAATAAAAATCATATTGAAAAATGTTCAGTTGATGAATGCTTCAAAATTTTTAAAAACTCAAAATCTTTTTAAAAACATTTAAAGCATTTTGTTGATTTTTAAGTTTTAAAAGCTTTAAAAAAATACAAAAGCTTTTTAAAAACTTGCAGTGTTTAAGCAACCTGACTGATTATTTTTCTATTTCAAATTTGTTCTATTTAAAATATGTATGTCTGCAATTACTTCAACTCACCTGTCTATGGAAATTGCGACTAAATTAAATATCGATGAAGTGGAGCATATCACATCCATGGCTATATAGAAATCACATACAAAATTTGGTAGCGCCCAGATGCCATTAAACTGTAATAAAAGGATAAGAAAAATCAATTGAATGTAATTATTTAAAAAATATTATTTTTAATTGAGTTTGCAATTATTAAAAATTTTTAAATATTTAATTTATTTTATGAAAATAAGTATTTAATTCAATTAATTATTTGCATAATTCAGCAATTTTTCAATGAAATAACATTCACTTTCAACAGCTGCGTGGTTACAAAAATATATTTTTTGTTTTTGTTTCATTTCCACTCAATTAAATACACATTTTTTTTTTTTTAAACAAATAAATAAATATTTAACATAATTGTATTTGATGCAGTCAATTAAATTATGTATTTTGTTTGCCAATATTTATAATTTTTATTTAATGTAAATACAAATTATAAAACTGCACAGTTTATTATTTATATACAATAAATATGATTGACAGTGAATATTAGCATAGAAGTCTGATGACTTCTTTGACTGACAAAATATCAGATTGACCTTTATTGATTGACTGAAAGTTTAATATGTTTGAAACGTACATAATAAAGATTTTTATCACCGTATTAATTGAGTGACAATCAACTGCAGCCCTTGTTATTATCCCATACAGTCATAAAAATTATTTGCAGTGGCAGTAATCAATTAATTAATTAATGAATTATATACTTCGTAGTTTAGCGACAGCTACCGATAAGATAAGCAATAAATATTGTTTGTTAATAATATTAATGCACATTATTTTGTAATCGATTAAGTTCTATTGAATACATTGGACAAAAAGCTATTAAAATAAAATTATGAATTCTTCAAACGTTATATTGACTATTGAAAGCACTTAAAATATTAACCAAATGTTAAAGCTTAAAAACAAAAGAATATCCTTTTCAACAATTTAATCAATATTTCTATTACTTAAAATATAACTTAAAACCTTAGACGAAAAGGCCTTTATGTTATATTTTTTTAGCAATTAAAGAACTTTGCAAACTTCAATACGTTTTTTTATTTATTTTCAATTATGCGTCATCTTCTTCAGATCTATGGGTCTAACTAATTCAAGCGTTTGCAACATAATAACACTATTAAAAAAGGTGAACAACAAAAAAAATAACTAAAATATTAAAAAGTTTAATATTTCTAAAAACCCTAAATACTTGTAAAGAGTTCAAAGTAATATTGAAATATTATATTTAAATTTTCATTTTATATTTAAAAATTCTTAAAGTTTTTTTTTATTAAAAGCTTTTTAAAAACTTAAAAGAATTTTAAAAACTTTCAATATGTTCAGAAACCTAAACCCATTAGAGAAACATAAAAGGATTAAACAAAATTGAATGATTTTTATAAATATAAAAGTTATAATTTATTTCAAAAATATTTTTTTTATTTTTAATTTATCAAAACATATTTAGAAATTTTACTAAACTTTTAACAAAATTTAAAGCTTTTTAAAATGAAAAAACTTTTTACTTTATTTTAAAGTTATTAGTATATTAAAAAAGCATTTTAAAATCTTTAAATCTAATTTAACTATAAAACTTGACACTTTTTAAAAACTTAAAAGCTTTTTTTAAAATATAAAAGCTTTCTTAAAAATAAGAGTTTTGTAAAAACTTAAAAGCTTTTTAAAAAATTAACAGTTTTTTAAAAACTTAAAAGCTTTATTAAAACTTAAAAGCTTTTAAAAACTTAAAAGCTTTTTGAAAACTTAAAAGCTTTTAAAAACTTAAAAGCTTTTTAAATATTTAAAAGCTTTTTAAAAATTTAAAAGCTTTTTAAAAACTTAAATCTTTTCAAAAACTTAAAAACCTTTTTTAAAACTTAAAAGCTTTTGAAAATTTTAAAAGATTTTTAAAAGCAATTGAAATCAATTTTTAAAAAACTGAAAATTTTTTTGAAAACTGAAAAGCTTTTTAAAAACTTGACACTTTTTACAAACTTAAAAGCTTTTTTTAAAATATAAAAGCTTTTTAAAACCTAAGAGTTTTTTAAAAACTTAAAAGCTTTTTAAAAAATTAAAAGCTTTTTATAAACATAAAAGCATTTAAAAATTTAAAATCTTTTTAAAAACTTAAAAGCATTAAAAAACTTAAAATCTTTTTTAAAACTTAAAAGCTTTTGAAAAATTTTAAAACCTTTCTAAAAGCAATTGAAAAACAATTTTAAAAGAACTGAAAATTTTTTGAAAACTGAAAAGCTTTTTTAAAATTTAAAAAACTTAAAAGCTTATGAAATACTTAAATGCTTTTAAAATGTCTTTAAATAATTTTTAAAAATATAAAAGTTTTATAAAAAAACATAACAGATTGTTGAAAATATTGAAACTTTAATAAATTTAAAAGCGTTTTCAAAACATGAAATCCTTTGAAAGTTTTAAAAGTTTTTTTTTTAACTAGTGTCGTTTTAAAAATGGGATATCTTATTAAAAACTTAATTTAAAAAATAAAAAGATTTTTAAAAACTTTACAGCTCTTTAAAATCATTGAGGCTTTGCAAAAACTTGTAAAAAATTTAATAATAATAATATAATATTAGTTTGGCACTACAGTTCTATAAGAACTTAGGCCGAGCTCTCTATTAATAGCTTAATTTAAAAATGAACTGATTGTAAAAATGAAACGGACAAAGTTTATATATAGCCTAACTTAAATTAAACCAGTTGGGAAGGTTTGATCACACGGGAAATTTTAAAGTAGGGACATTTTATACAGGGCTTTTCAGCAGGGACACTACAAAAGTAGAGCGACAGGGACAGCAAACGACGCAATATTTCTTGACTCTCTTTCTCTTCAGTAAGGTT
This sequence comes from Dryomyza anilis, assembly GCA_951804985.1. NCBI lineage: Eukaryota > Metazoa > Arthropoda > Insecta > Diptera > Dryomyzidae > Dryomyza > Dryomyza anilis. The sequence continues at coordinate 11,846,983 of OX638130.1, forward strand.
TGCCATTTCATGATGGAAAGATATACGAATTCGAATTTCGGTAGTAAATTTTAATAATTTCGACTCGTTATTGGCTCGTATATCTTTCCATCATGAAATGGCAAAGCTTACTGAAGAGAAATGTCAAAAGATATTTATAAATATTAAACTATTTAAAAAGCTCAATTAACCTTCAATAAAGCTTTAATTAAGTTTTGTTCATGCAAACAAATCACACGAATTTGACCACACTGTCTTGAACGCACTTTTATACAGTGAATTTGAAATTTCAAAATATTTGCGGTCATTTAACACATTTACTACAAACCGACTAAATTGCCCAGCCTGCAGAGCTTTTAATTATTTGCTGCTAGCAGCCACAATTTAGCTATACTGACTACTACTAATTAAAACGTTGCAAAGCTTTCTGGCATAATCGAGATACATACATTGGTCTTGAAGTAATTTAGCGTACAGCAATTTAATCAGACAAACAAATTAAATAATTGTGTTTTCTGTGTGTGTTCTTTGAAATGTGAAATGATATGAAAACAAAAAGTTTTTCGCCTGCAAACTTGCAGATTTTCTTTTTGCTTCGACTGCTGTGTTATTTAAACATTTTCCAAGCATTAGCTAGATATACATCAGCATACAATATTTCTATATACTTCTATACATTTTATATACATTTATAATACATAATATTTTTTTGCGAGAAAACCAAAAAGTTTGCTGAACTATTTGTTTTATTTTTTTGCTATGCTTGAAAAACTCTGAAAAACGAAAATATTTATTTGCCAACAACTTGAGAAAATACTTTGCGAATGTGTGGTAAATATATTGCAGCATCCTCAATAGCGGCAAATATCACACATTCTATATAATGTTGGGGTTTTTTGTTTTTGTAAATAGGTGCGACCCAGTTAAAAGTTTAGACAATGGTTGATCTAATATAAAATCAGTTTCTTTTAAAGTTTGTACACAAAATAACTTTATATCGCAACATAGATATGTGAGTGTTTGCTCTGATTTTCTTAACACAGAGATAAAGTTGAAATAGTAAAGTTTATTTATATTCGATGTAGATCCTATTTATTAATTTCTTAAATAAAATAAGCTTTAAGTCTTTTGTTTTTAATAATATATATTTTCTGTTTATAAAATACGCTTTTAAGCATTATTACTTATAACATTATTATAATGACTTTAGACAAAAAAAGCTTTTTAAATAAAAATAGGTTTATAAAAAAAAAAGAAATGTTTGAATAAAATTTTTAAATTAAATTAATATGTATTAAATCTTTTTTTGTAACATGCTTTTTTAATAAAAACAGAATTCCTTTTAAATAATGACCTCTTTTTTAACAACACAAAAAGCTTTTTTTTATAAAAACTTTTTGTATTTAAATCTTTTAATTTAATAAAAAAAATTTAATACATTTTTTTTTATAAAAAAGATAATTTTTTTAAATAAAAAGATCTTTTTTTAATAAAAAGAAAAATAAAAAGCTTTTATTGTATAAAAAGTATTTTTTTTAATAAAAAGCTTTTTTTTATTAAAAAGTATTTTTTTGTATTTTGTATTTTTTGTATTTAAATCTTTTAATTTAATAAAAAAAATTTAATACTTTTTTTTATAAAAAGATAATTTTTTTTAATAAAAAGAAAAATAAAAAGCTTTTATTGTATAAAAAGTATTTTTTTTAATAAAAAGCTTTTTTTTTTATTAAAAAGTATTTTTTTTTGTATTTTGTATTTTTTGTATTTAAATCTTTTAATTTATTAAAAAAAATTTAATACTTTTTCTTTATAAAAAGATAATTTTTTTAAATAAAAATAAAAATAAAAAGCTTTTATTGTATAAAAAGTATTTTTTTTTAATAAAAAGCTTTTTTTTATTAAAAAGTATTTTTTTTAATAAAAAGCTTTGATTGTATAAAAAGTATTATTTTTTTAATAAAAAGCTTTTATTATATAAAAAGTATTTTTTTTAATAAAAAGCTTTTATTGTATAAAAAGTTTTTTTTTTTTAAAGCTTTTATTGTATAAAAAGTATTTTTTTTTAATAAAAAGCTTTTTTTTATTAAAAAGTATTTTTTTAAATAAAAATATTTTTCTTATATTAAAAATCTTTTATTTTAATAAAAAGCTTTTTTATTGAAATAAAAAGCTTTTTTTATGATTTTTTTTTTTAAATAAATTTATTATTTTTTTTAAAACGTTTTTTTTTTAATAAAACTCTTTTTATTAAAAGGCTTTTTTTAATAAAAAGTTTTTTTTTTTAAATAAAAAGCTTTTTTTTAACTTTTTTTAATAAAAATTCAATATTTATTTGTAATAAAAATATTATTTTTTTTAATCTTTGCTTTTTTAATAAAACAAATAAAAAATAATAAAGAAAGCTTTTTTTTAATAAAAAGATTGTTTACTTCTCTTTTTAAAATTTTAAAAGCTTTTCAATTTTGTTAACTTAAAAAAAGGCTTCGAAACATTATTCTTATGAAAATGAATGCGAAGCTTTCAAGTTATGTTTATTAATACAAAAAACATTTCATTATTTATAGGATTAGATTTAGTTAATGAAATAACACTTTCTAATAAAAGCTTTTTTTTGAACAGATTTTAAAACTTTAATCTCAAATAATATTCTTAAAAAAATTAGGTAAAAAAGTTGTATTTAAAATATAAATGGAAACAGAAAATTGTAATCATCATTTGTTTCTATTTTAAGTGCTCTATTTTTAAATATTATTTTACAAGTTTTTTATGGTAATATAGAATTTTGTTTTGTTGACATTTTGCTATTTTATTTTTTTATAATTATTAATATCTTTTGTTAAACTTGGAAAAATGTTTATTTACTTTTATGACAAACTTTCACTTTCCTACTGGCTTAACAAATTTCGGCAGCATAGAAGGATTTATGTATCCCTTGTGCAGAAAATGCTATTTCATGAAATTAATTGAAGTTTCTTTGCTAATTTGTTGTTTATATGAAATTACATGCTTAAGTTCAGTTGACATTAAGCAATGTTTTCGAGTAGGATGGCACTTTGTTACTGGCACAATAAAATTAAATAAAAAAATCAAAACAAGTTTTATGGTATGTAAACATTTAATTTACATTTAAATTGTAACATATACAAAATAAAAAGAATCCTATTTGATTTTCCTAATTTAATTCAAAATTTGTATGCTTTTTAATAATAATTAAAATAGTTTATATAATTCAAACATTTTCTCATTTACTATTTTAATATATTAAATTTTTCTAGTTCTCATATTTTCATTGGTCTACCATATTGTACTTTTGTCGCTCTTTTTTTATAGAGCTGACGTTATTCTCTGTGGGCTAAAAAACATTGTTTATTTTCATTTGTGATTACTTGATTGAAAATAATTTGTCGTGAACTCTGTGACAAGTTGTAGTAAAACTTACAAGTTTCTCTCGTAACAATGGGGACGTGTTGCTATTTTGCAAAACAGAAACTGTGGGAAAAAGTTAAAATTGAAACGAGAAAATAGAATGTTATAAAAAAGGAATATTATTCTTTTTATGTTGCTCATTTATAGTATTTAATTTTAAAAATATTTCTTAAAAGTTTTAAATTCTTCAAAGTTATCATAAAAACCAAACACCATCAGACAAGGTATAGTTAAAAATTTTAATTCGAACCGTAAAAGACAAAAAGCTTTTGAAGCCGTCAAATGCAATAAGCTTTAGTAATGTACAAAAATGCTTTTAAAAGCATTATTTTTATTTTACAAAGCTTTCAAAATGAAGTCTTTTTAATAAAAAGCTTTTTTTGAAAAACAAAGATTTTTAATTAAAACGTTATTTTTTTAATTTTCCAAATAATAATATTAATAATAATACATTTTATTTAATAAAAAGTTTTAAAAATTTATTTTTGTATTCATATAAAGCTTTATTTCAATAACATTTAAAAAAAAAAACTTTTTTTATATAATGTTTTTTTAATAATTATTTTTATTTATATAAATTTTTTTTTTTAAATAAAAAGTTTTTGTTTTATTAAAAAGCTTTATTTTTAATGAAAATATTTCCTTTAAAAACAAGAGCTCTTTAAGTAGTTTTTAATAAAAAATATTAATTCCGATTAATAAGGGCTTTTTTTAAGTTTTTCTTTTTAATAAAAAGTGTTCTTTTCAATAAAAACTTTATTTCCAATAAAAAAAAACTTTATTTTCAATAAAAAAAAACTTTATTTTCAATAAAAAAAAAAACTTTTTTTTAATAAAAAGCTTTCTATTTAATAAAAAGCTTTCTTTTTAATAAAAAGCTTTCTTTTTAATAAAAAGCTTTCTTTTTAATAAAAAGCTTTCTTTTTAATAAAAAGCTTTCTTTTTAATAAAAAGCTTTCTTTTTAATAAAAAGCTTTCTTTTTAATAAAAAGCTTTCTTTTTAATAAAAAGCTTTCTTTTTAATAAAAAGCTTTCTTTTTAATAAAAAGCTTTCTTTTTAATAAAAAGCTCTCTTTTTAATATAAAGCTTTCCTTTTAATAAAAAGTTTTCTTTTTAATAAACATCTTTTTTTGAATAAAAAGCTTTCTTTTTAATAAAAAGCTTTCTTTTTAATAAAAAGCTTTCTTTTTAATAAAATGCTTTCTTTTTAATAAAAAGATTTCTTTTTAATAAAAACCTTTCTTTTTAATAAAAATCTTTCTTTTTAATAAAAAACTTTCTTTTTAATAAAAAGCTTTCTCTTTAATAAAAAGCTTTCTTTTTAATAAAAAGTTTTCTTATTAATAAAAAGCATTATTTTAAATAAAAATCTTTATTTTTAATAAAAAGCTTTCTTTTTAATAAAAATCTTTATTTTTAATATAAATCTTTCTTTTTAATATAATCCTTTTTTTAATTAAAAAAAAAATATTAATAAACCGTTTTCATTTTAATAAAAAGTTTACTTTGTAAAAATGGTTTTTGTTCAATATTCTTTATTTTTAATAAAAATCTTTATTTTTTATTTATAAATAATTTTCTTTTATTTAACCGTTTTTTTCTTAATATTTAAATTAAATTTTAATATAATAAATATTTTTCAAAATAATAATTTGTAATACTAAAATTGTAATATAAACTTTTTCTTTCAACGACTTTCAGCTTGTCCATTTCAATATACTGCTGTACAATTTGCGGAAAGATAAAAGATTAAATTCCTGCCACCATTACTGAACACGTCAGGAAACAGCAATAAAAATGTGTAGTCAGGTGGTCATCAAAACGACAAAAGCAGCAGAAGCAGCAGGAGCAGCAGTAGAGGCTGCTCAAAAATTATAAATGCTTTTAAAAATTCTGCACATATTTTAGGTTTATTGGAATTTTATTTTCTGACAATGTTTTGTAATAAAATAAAAAAGAACCCAACAGAAATGGAAGACTTACAATAAATATGTGTGTGTGTGTGTGTGCGTTCATATGCCACAAACACTTTTGTTATCAAATGTTTTGTTTTGGTTGCACGTAGGTGTAGCTGTTTATATGGTTGTTCAATTTTATTACTTGCTAAGCACTTCAAATGTGGCAACCATACTTCAATTTCGACCCCTCACTTCAAATATAGCACCCACTTCGAATATGGCACACACTTCAAATATGACCCATCCACTTTAAAAAAAAGCACCTACTTCAAATGTAGCAATACTTAAAATGTACCATGATTCAAAATGTTCTCTCACCGAAGTCCATCGCAATCATCCGCCACAAATTATATTGAATCGTAGCATTTTTGAGGGCGAACAAACGAATTACTTTTGAAAGTCCGCAACATACCCCATATTAATAGTATTTTTGTTATGCCCTAGAAATATATATTGCAACATGTTGTTCATTCGTTTAGGAATTCATAAATTTTTAATGAAACATGTGCTAGCCGCACAAACAGCATGTTTCACAAACTTTTGGCGGGGCACAACGCAGTTCCGTTCAGTTCAGCTCAGGATTGGATTGGATTGTGTTTGGGTTTTGGTATTTTTCATGTGTAGTGTGTCTGCGAAAGTCTATAGTGCAGTAAATCAGTTCGGAAAACATTTTATTAGCAACATGTACGCATATTTAGTACGTGGCAAATGTGGCTTAAGTTTTTATATAGCTGTATCTAACCATCGCACATGAATGATGATGCTTTATTAATGTTTATGTCTAATGCGCTTAGAAAAGTTTGTATTTTATTAGTTTTATTTTTTTATTTTATTGTTTTTTTTTTATTTCGGTAGTTTGAAAACAATTACTATTTTTATGCAGTGTTTTTTTTAGTATTTTATTGAACTGCCTATAGAATATGGCAATCAATTTTCATTTGTATTTTTAAGTGTTTATTTTTTGTCAATTTAGTATTTCTTTATAAATATTACTTATATTTTGCTAATGGTTTTTTATATAGTCTTCAAACTATTTTCCAACATTATCCAAAATTAGTTTTATGTAATACATTGCTTTCTGAAAGAAACGGGTTATGAATTTTGTTTGTCATAAATAGCTTTTAAACCTTTTTTTTTGTAAAATCCTTTTTTTATAAAAACTTTTGTCTTTTTACTTTTTTTATTAAAAGCTTTTTAAACTTGATTAATGCGTTTTTTTTTCAAGTAGTTTCCTAATTTTTATCCTTATGAAAAATATTTTTTTTTCTCTTTCTATTTTCTCTTTCTATAACTTTTTATATTTTTATTATTATTTTTTTAATAATTTTAATTTCTCTTGTTTTTACTATATATTTTATTTTAATTTAATATAAATCTGAGGAAAATTCTCCCAAGTTTGTTTTTTATTCTTAAAATCACTACCTTTTCTTCACTTTATTCATTTAAAGCTTTTTACACATTTATTTTTACTTGAGTGGTTTTGTTCAAGTAGTCTTCAAATAATTCTCCTTATGAAAAAAGCTTTTTTGTAATAGATAGCTTTTTTTGTATTCATAAAAAGCTTTTAACTTCTTTTTTTCATATTAACATTATTATACTTTTTTTTAAATAAAAGCTTTAAAGGCATTTTTTTAAAGCTTATTTTTTACTTTTTTGTTTAGTAAACATTTTTTTCTTCTTGCTAAAGTTTTGTTTTTCAAGTAGTGTTCTAACTATTTTTCCATATGAAAAAAATTATAAGCTTTTCTTGTAAGCTTTTATTTCTGAAATTTGTTTTTCATTTAAAAAAAAGCTCAAAACTATTTTTTATATTAATAATTTTTTTAAACTTTTTTTATTTTTATTTTTTTTTTTTGTAAGAACAATAAATTTTTTTATTCTTTTGTATATTAAAAGCTTTCTAAACTTTTTTTTATTATTTTTTTAAGTACTTTTCAAACAATTTACCATTTGATTGTTTTTCTAGTATACAGCATTTTTATAAAAAGCTTTTTTTAATAAAACTGAATTTTATTTTTGCATAAAAAGCTTTTAATCATATTTTCATAGAAAGCATTACGCTTTATTTTTAATAAGATGCTTTTAAACTTTTTTTATAAGAAGCTTTAAAACTTTTTTGTTTTTGTTAAATAAAAGCTTTATAATTTTCTTTATTATAAAAAATGTTTAATAGATTTTTTAAGACTATTTTTATAATTAACTTTTAAACCATTTTTAATAAATAGCTTTTTAAAAATTTTTTAATAAAAAGATTTTTCGACTTTTTTAAGAAAATCTTTTATATAATAAATTAAAAAAAATTTTTTTTTTTAATAAAAACTTTTAGCTAAATAAAATATATATATATATATATATATATATATATATATATATATATATATATATATATCTATATATATATATATATCTATATATATATATATATATATATATATATATATATATATATATATATATATATATATATATATATATATATATATATATATATATTTATTTAATAAAAAGCTTCAAAAAGTTTTTGAATATAACTAATTTCATATATATAATGTTTTAATAAAAAGCTTTTGAGTTTTTTTTTAATTGAAAAGCTTTTCAGATTTTTTGAATAAAAAGCTTTTTTAAACTTAATAAAATCAAATAAAAGGATTTTTAAACTTTTTTTAATACAAAGCTTTTTAAACTTTTGTTAAATAAAAAGCTTTTTAAACCTTCAAAAGCTTTTTAAATTATTTATACATATCTTTTTTTAAATTTATAAGCATATAAAACTTTTTTATTCAAATTTGTTTTATATAAAAAGCATTTTAAACACACATAACAAACTTAATAAAAAGCTTTTTATTTTTTTTTATAAAAAAACTATTAAATTTATGGTAATAAGCCATTTTTATTTTTTTAAAATGTTTTTTGGCTTTATTTTAAATATCATATAGCACTTTATTCAAAACAAAAACTTTTGGCTACAACCATAATACATTTTTGTACACTTTTATTTCAAATTTAAATTTTACATATTTATTTTTTTTATATGTTAATATTTTTTTTATATTATTATTTTTTTTAAATTATTATTTTGAATTATTATTGAATTATTTGGTAAACATTTTTAGTTTTTCTTATTGGTTCTACTTTTATTTTGGTTTCCTTTAAAATTTAATATAAAGCTGACGAACATTTTCGCAATGTTGCCAAATGTTTTTATTTTTAACATAGGTAGCTTTAACATGCAAAAAAACCAGATGAAGATAGCTACTTAACCTTCCCTAGACACTATTCATCAAATTGGAACCATTTCACCGTTTTTTCCATGCCATTGACATGCACCGCATTAGCGCAGAGAGCAAGTGGTACCGAATTTTTATGTAGCCAAAGGTAATAAAATAAGTGACGCCCGCCATGTAACTAACTACTCCACCCGGTGTACAGGGAGGGTGGGTGCCGAAACGGCGACATGCTTAATGAAAACAACGACATGCTAATTCAATTTATTGCGGTCATAAATTTTTCGCAATTTAACTCATTTATTCATTCAGCCAAATGACTTTGAAGTAAATTGTACTAAGTAAAATATGAAATCATGGGGTTGGTGTGGTGCAATATGAAATAGTAATCATTATCATATTTTTTATGATAATTTGTAATTATTTTTATTAAAATAATTGGGTAATGACTATGATTTAGTTTCTGATTTGTATAAAGAGATGAATAAAAGTTTTGATTTTGATTGTGATATTGAATATGCATTTGATGTTGCTAATGCTTTTGATTATTATTATGATTTGTTATTATAACTAGAATAATGTTGTGAATAATAATTATGATTTAGATTATGATTAGTATAAATATAAGTGTTATGATTGACTTTATGATTGTAATAGTATTTTTGATAAGAATAATAATTAGAATTGAATTATAATGATTCGTGAATATAATAAGAATAATCATTTGTATAATGTTTAAAATTCTGATTTTCATAATAACTGCGATATTTATTATGATAAGTATTACAATTATGAAATATGAAATATGAACTATGAAATATGAAATATGAAATATGAAATATGAAATATGAAATATGAAATATGAAATATGAAATATGAAATATGAAATATGAAATATGAAATATGAAATATGAAATATGAAATATGAAATATGAAATATGAAATATGAAATATGAAATATGAAATATGAAATATGAAATATGAAATATGAAATATGAAATATGAAATATGAAATATGAAATATGAAATATGAAATATGAAATATGAAATATGAAATATGAAATATGAAATATGAAATATGAAATATGAAATATGAAATATGAAATATGAAATATGAAATATGAAATATGAAATATGAAATATGAAATATGAAATATGAAATATGAAATATGAAATATGAAATATGAAATATGAAATATGAAATATGAAATATGAAATATGAAATATGAAATATGAAATATGAAATATGAAATATGAAATATGAAATATGAAATATGAAATATGAAATATGAAATATGAAATATGAAATATGAAATATGAAATATGAAATATGGAATATGAAATATGAAATATGAAATATGAAATATGAAATATGAAATATGAAATATGAAATATGAAATATGAAATATGAAATATGAAATATGAAATATGAAATATGAAATATGAAATATGAAATATGAAATATGAAATATGAAATATGAAATATGAAATATGAAATATGAAATATGAAATATGAAATATGAAATATGAAATATGAAATATGAAATATGAAATATGAAATATGAAATATGAAATATGAAATATGAAATATGAAATATGAAATATGAAATATGAAATATGATGAAATATGAAATATAAAATATGAAATATGAAATATGAAATATGAAATATGAAATATGAAATATGAAATATGAAATATGAAATATGAAATATGAAATATGAAATATGAAATATGAAATATGAAATATGAAATATGAAATATGAAATATGAAATATGAAATATGAAATATGAAATATGAAATATGAAATATGAAATATGAAATATGAAATATGAAATATGAAATATGAAATATGAAATATGAAATATGAAATATGAAATATGAATTATGAATTATAAAATATGAAATATAAAATATGAAAAATGAAATATGAAATATTTTATGGTATGTTGTGTTGTATTCTGCAGCATAAATACCATGGTAACTGCAGCTTATGCAAATGAACCATTTCCCTTGCATTTTGCACTAATTATGCAAATAAATTAGTGGTAAAGTTTACTCCAAAAATGTTAATAAGGATTCCATATAATCACGTAAAATATCTGCTGTAACATAAAGTGAAAAACGTTGAAAATAACGTGAATAAGTTTGACTAAAAACAAATAGCATTGAAACTAATAACGATGATGATGCCGCAACAGCGGCAAGTGCAAGTAGCACCACCTGCAGCACGTACTGTCAACAAAAACTCATTCATTTGCGCCATTTTGCAAAACAATTCCGTGAAAATAGGTGGTAGCAGAAAAAGGCGTTGGCAACTTTCAAGTGGGTTGAACAGAATGCATTGAAGAGTGATTGCATGAAAGGAGATATTGACGGTTGCAATCGCGGTTTGATGGATTGGTGCGCGAAAATTGATGTTTGCGTTGAAAGAAAAACATATTGCGGTTACAACATAGAGGGAAAAGATTTTTGCATGATTTTGACTGATGTGTGTGAGTGATAAGGCGTAGATGTGAAAAATGTTCTATATATCTGTTTAAAGTTATGGAAAGATGGCTTTGTGAAAAGCAAAAATGCATTAACAAATTGGAGGGTGTTGTACTATTTAACGAATTATATGTATATTTTCGTTATTTATTTTTATTTTTTTAATTTTAAATATATTTTATTCTTGACTTTTCTTTAATCTTTTTTATTTTATGTTTTTAATTTCTTTTAACTTTAGTTTGTTTGTTTTTTTTATTTTTTTTTTCGTTTCTTTTCGTATCTATTCGTTTCAATTTTTGTTTTATTTTTATTTATGTTTTTGTACAGTTATTTTCTTTTCTTTACTTTTTTTATTTATTTTCTTTTCTTTTCTTTTCTTTTCTTTTCTTTTCTTTTCTTTTCTTTTCTTTTCTTATCTTTTCTTTTCTTTTCTTTTCTTTTCTTTTCTTTTCTTTTCTTTTCTTTTCTTTTCTTTTCTTTTCTTTTCTTTTATTTTATTTTATTTTCTTTTCTATTCTTTTCTTTTCTTTTCTTTTCTTTTCTTTTCTTTTCTTTTCTTTTCTTTTCTTTTCTTTTCTTTTCTTTTCTTTTCTTTTCTTTTCTTTTCTTTTCTTTTCTTTTCTTTTCTTTTCTTTTCTATTCTTTTCTTTTCTTTTATTTTCTATTCATTTCTTTATTTTCTTTTCGTATCTTTCTTTATATTTGTATTGTTCTTTTCATTTGATTTCATTACTTCTTTTTTTTATTTTCTTTTTTTATTTTTTCTTTTCTTTCCTTTTTTATCTTTTCTTTTCTTTTAGTTTCTTTTATTTTCTTTTATTTTATTTTCGTTTCTTTCCCTTCTTTTCGTCTTTCTGTTTTTTTGTTCTGTTCTGTTCTTTTTCTTTTCGTTTCTTTTTCTCTCTGTTCTATTCTTTTTCTTTACGTTTCTTTTCTTTTCGTTTCTCTTTTTTTATTTATGTTTTTTGTACTGTTCTTGTTTTTTAATTTCATTACTTTTTTATTTTCTTTTATTTTCTTTTATTTTATTTTATTTTATTTTATTTTATTTTATTTTTTTTATTTTTTTTATTTTCTTTTATTTTCTTTTCTTTTCTTTTCTTTTCTTTTCTTTTCTTTTCTTTTCTTTTCTTTTCTTTTCTTTTCTTTTCTTTTCTTTTCTTTTATTTTCCTTTTTCTTCTTTCCTTTTTTTTCTCTTTTCTTCTTTTCTTCTTTTCTTCTTTTCTTCTTTTCTTCTTTTCTTCTTTTCTTCTTTTCTTCTTTTCTTCTTTTCTTCTTTTCTTCTTTTCTTCTTTTCTTCTTTTCTTCTTTTCTTCTTTTCTTCTTATCTTCTTATCTTCTTATCTTCTTATCTTCTTTTCTTCTTTTCTTCTTTTCTTCTTTTCTTCTTTTCTTCTTTTCTTCTTTTCTTCTTTTCTTCTTTTCTTCTTTTCTTCTTTTCTTCTTTTCTTCTTTTCTTCTTTTCTTCTTTTCTTCTTTTCTTCTTTTCTTCTTTTCTTCTTTTCTTCTTTTCTTCTTTTCTTCTTTTCTTCTTTTCTTCTTTTCTTCTTTTCTTCTTTTCTTCTTTTCTTCTTTTCTTCTTTTCTTCTTTTCTTCTTTTCTTCTTTTCTTCTTTTCTTCTTTTCTTCTTTTCTTCTTTTCTTCTTTTCTTCTTTTCTTCTTTTCTTCTTTTCTTCTTTTCTTCTTTTCTTCTTTTCTTCTTTTCTTCTTTTCTTCTTTTCTTCTTTTCTTCTTTTCTTCTTTTCTTCTTTTCTTCTTTTCTTCTTTTCTTCTTTTCTTCTTTTCTTCTTTTCTTCTTTTCTTCTTTTCTTCTTTTCTTCTTTTCTTCTTTTCTTCTTTTCTTCTTTTCTTCTTTTCTTCTTTTCTTCTTTTCTTCTTTTCTTCTTTTCTTCTTTTCTTCTTTTCTTCTTTTCTTCTTTTCATCTTTTCTTCTTTTCTTTTCTTTTATTTTTTTATTTTATTTTATTTTCTTTACTTTTCATTTATTTTCCTTTATATAAAATTTTAATTTTTACAATTTGTTTTTTTTTTTTAATTAAACTTATTATTTAAGTAAGTTTAAAAAAAAAAAAAAATAAATAAAAACATAAAAAATTAAAAAAAAAAAAAATTATTTGGTAGTTCTACTCATGTGTTTAAAAATTACTTTAGAACAAATTTTGTTTAACATGCACACGAATGATTTTAATACCAACACGCATGGTACACACGCATCAAAGCACTAAAACAAAATAACACTAAAGCTTTTAAGCTCTAATCAAATATGTGCTGCATGTGAGCGAGAAAACGTACGGAAAAATATCGCTGAAACTTGTAACCGAAAATTATGCATGCAGGTGTCATAGCCAGAAAAACATAAAAACAATGAACAAAAGCTAAAAAAAAAAGAAAAAAAATATCAAAAAAGCATCATATTTTTAGCATATATAAAAATAGCTAAATTTCAACATGAGAATTTAAACAAAAGTTCTGCAACCTATACAGCTGACACCACAACGTCGCACAATTCGGCAGATTAGTTTGCGTGGGTGCAAGAAAACGTGTCTGGCAGAAGACGTGGCAAATTCACATTAAATGTGCACATTTTCTACGAAAACTCTTAAGAAACTAACAATGATATTTTTGAGAATTAAAATAAATGAAAAATATGTCTAAGAAGATTAATAAAAAGATATCATTTATTCCATTTAAAACTTAAAACATGTCAATTGTAATTTGAAACTTTCATTTGATTTTCATAATAAATATAAATATGTATTACATTCTCCTTGTTATTCAGAATATGTCAATTGAAATTAATAACATTCTATTTAGAATTCAGTTTATTTTTAAAACCAAATCCAATATTTTTGTATTATGAATGAAATTTAATAAATAAAATAGAATTAATGAAATAGAATTTCTTAATTACTTTGATGTCTTTTAAATTTCAACTTAAGTAGTCTAGAAGAATATTCTAATTAAATTAAATTTGATGTTACAACTTTTATTTTTAATATAAAATGTCAATGTTTAAATAAAGCTGGTTTATTTCCATTAATTTATTTTTTAATATAAAAAAAGAACATTTTGAGGTAACGTCCCTTTGTAGTTTAATTGCGTGGCTTCAGTAAAAAATGCACTTAACTCTGTGTCATAGAAATTCAAGTAATAAAACCTCATATTATTACATATAGATATAAGCGTGTATAAAGCAAGCATTTCACATGATAATGTCGTAAACTTTACGACCATGTAACTTAAATGATTTCCCCTCGGCATTGTGTGTCAAGAAGAATTTTGTTGGCACATAATTCTGGTAGCTAGTTAATAAAATACTGCAGAACAGCAGCTAATAAGCAGGAAATTAGAGTGAATGTATTTTTTTTTTACTATTTCTCATTTTTTATACTTTAAAAATCTTTTTACTTTTTATACATTTCATACTTTTTATACTTTTTATACTTTTTATACTTTTTATACTTTTTATACTTTTTATACTTTTTATACTTTTTATACTTTTTATACTTTTTATACTTTTTATACTTTTTATACTTTTTATACTTTTTATACTTTTTATACTTTTTATACTTTTTATACTTTTTATACTTTTTATACTTTTTATACTTTTTATACTTTTTATACTTTTTATACATTTTATACTTTTTATACTTTTTATACTTTTTATACTTTTTATACTTTTTATACTTTTTATACTTTTTATACTTTTTATACTTTTTATACTTTTTATACTTTTTATACTTTTTATACTTTTTATACTTTTTATACTTTTTATACTTTTTATACTTTTTATACTTTTTATACTTTTTATACTTTTTATACTTTTTATACTTTTTATACTTTTTATACTTTTTATACTTTTTATACTTTTTATACTTTTTATACTTTTTATACTTTTTATACTTTTTATACTTTTTATACTTTTTATACTTTTTATACTTTTTATACTTTTAATACTTTTTATACTTTTTATACTTTTTGTACTTTTTATACTTTTTATACTTTTTATACTTTTTATACTTTTTATACTTTTTATACTTTTTATACTTTTTATACTTTTTATACTTTTTATACTTTTTATACTTTTTATACTTTTTATACTTTTTATACTTTTTATATTTTCTATAGCTTTTAATCTCATTAAATACATCTTATATTTCAAAATAATTAAAAATGCACAATTTTTATACAAATATTAACTCTAAAGTTCATATCAGCAGCTTATGTCAGAGTATAATACAATAGAAAAATCCTTTTTCATGTCAATTCAGTTATTTTTTAATCTAATTAAAAATTAGTCTACGGAAATGAACGCGAACAGCTGTGTAATTAAAAGCACAGATTCTGTTTAAAACTCTATGCGGCAGAAAGTGTAGACGTTTGTCAGCCAGATTTTCTTTTTATTATTTTGTTCTTGTACTTTCTTTTGCTTTTTATAAAAGTAACAATGTGTTAAGGCGCATTAGCAGTGTCAGAGTGTTAGTGTGCACACATGCATGTATAACTAACTCTGCATGTATAACTAACTCTATGTGTTTATGTGTGTGTCTGAATGCTTTAATTTGCGCTAATGAGATTTGGTTCAATGCGCGATATGAGCCAAGAACTCGTTAAGCATTAGCATCATAGAACTGCAGAATGTAGACTTGAATCTGATATTAAAGTAAAAAGATAGAAGAAATTATTAAAAAGTGTAAATATCGTAAATACAGTAAAAAGTTTAAAAAGTATAAAAAGTATAAAAAGTATAAAAAGTATAAAAAGTATAAAAAGTATAAAAAGTATAAAAAGTATAAAAAGTATAAAAAGTATAAAAAGTATAAAAAGTATAAAAAGTATAAAAAGTATAAAAAGTATAAAAAGTATAAAAAGTATAAAAAGTATAAAAAGTATAAAAAGTATAAAAAGTATAAAAAGTATAAAAAGTATAAAAAGTATAAAAAGTATAAAAAGTATAAAAAGTATAAAAAGTATAAAAAGTATAAAAAGTATAAAAAGTATAAAAAGTATAAAAAGTATAAAAAGTATAAAAAGTATAAAAAGTATAAAAAGTATAAAATACGTCAATTGGTGGCAGTGACCACTACATCTAATTTTTTGGTTTTATATTTTTAAACAATAGTCTCAAATAAAAGTTGTACGAAAACTCTATATTTTTATTTCAATAATTTACATAAAAATACAATATAAATAATACATCGAAATTAAATTTTCGTCTGTAAATAAGAAAGTAATGCATGTTTTTTAATTTTGTTGCAATACTATGTAAAACATTTATCATATGTTTTAAAATAGTTGCGTCTTGTGAAAAAATGGCACCTAAAATAATTCATTGAATATATTTGTAACAACACCTGGCGTATGAGTAACATTTGAACAACGCTTCCGATACTACGCCAATTAGTTGTATTCAATATTTAAAGTAAGCGCTTTTATATGTTTTGGTTTCTAAAAATATACTATAATACTTGGTATTATGCATCGAAAAATATAAAAAATAAAAATATTGAAAAATTGTTTTATTACTAAAAATCTACTATTGCCCTTATCTACTATAAAATCTATTTAAAAAAGCTATTTTTAATTAATGATTCAGATCGATAGGTGCTTTAAAAGCAAACAATTAATACCTTTACATCACTATTTTATCTTGTACCATTAAAGAGTTATAACAAAAGAACGAAAAGATTCGCCCTTTTGGCATGACAAGATTTTCAATTTTTTCAATTTCTTCGTTTTATTGCTATATTTTTTTATTGGTGCAAGATAAAATAGTGGTGTGAAGGTATTTATTGTTTGTTTTTAAAGCACCTATCGATTTGCATCATTATTTAAAAATTTTGCCTAACATTTTTACCTATTACATTTTGTACTCGCTAGTTTATTAACATCAAAAAACTATAAATATAGTTACAAAAATTATTTTACAATTTAAAGGCGACGCCAACAGGCAATAAAAATATTTACATTTGCAATATTTAAGCAAAAAGTAAACTAAGCTCAAACAAAAACGTGGCGCATTACGTAGTAAAACAAAAACATGACAACATTCTCGATTTTATGCACCAAAAACTTAAAATAATTTTAAATGTTTAACAATGTACAAAGCACTACAACACTTTGTGTTATTTTTTGGCAAAAACTAAAAAAAAAAGAAATAATATATAAAAACAAACACGAGTTACTACTAAAAACCGCTGTTTTCAATTGAAAGTGCTAAACGAGTTAAGTGCATTTAGTTTTATATATTTGAGAAAATTTACAGTCGTTTTTACTTACAACAACCATCACCGCAGTATTTTACGACATGTGTTGGCAAAAACAAATGTCAGATTTCCTTGCAACACTCAAAGAATCTTTTAGACAATTGAAATGTGTTTTTATTGCGTGGTGAATTTTACGGTGTTGAACTTAACTGTGGTGAATTAAACTGTGGTAACTTTAATTGTTTTGAATTAAAATATGGTGAATATGACTGCGGTATATAGCTGTAGCCAACGACACAGAGATATATTTGTCAGTAATTCATTGTACTGTGATGTAGTTAATTAGCGATAAATTTTAGTAATGGTGAGTTTAAGTACTTGTGATTTTTAATGAGTTGATTTTCCCTATGGTTAAGTATTTTATAATGAATTTATCTATGGGAAATTGACCTTTTTTTAGTTTTTAAAGTTTTGAATTTAATTACGGTAAATTCAATAGTAGTATATAAAGCTGTAGTTATTTTTGGAGTGGTGAATTTGTTCGGTAATGCAAATAAAAGTTATATAAGGTAACATTTGCTTGGGTATTGTATGTCGTCACTATCATGCCAAAGGGGCGAATGTGCAATTTTTGATATTTTCGTTTTTATTTTCATTTTTGAATGTAGTTTATCCTCAAGTATGCTGTGCCAAAATCGCCTGTCATTTTGTTGGATATTTCTAGCCACAAAAGACAAAACCAAAGGGGCGAATTTAAAAAATTGAAAATCTTGTCATGCCAAAAGGGCGAATCGTTTCGATTTTTCGCCATAACTTTTTATTGATATAATAGAAAATAGTAGTGTAAAGGTATTTATTATTTGTTTTCAAAGCACCTATCGATCTGCTTCATTAGTTAAAATAATTTTGCTAAACATTAATTTGCCATTTGTTATTTTTTGCAAAATATTTTTAATTAATGATACAGATCGATAGGTGCTTTAAAAACAAACAATTAATAACTTAACATCACTATTTTATCTTGTACCATTAAACAGTTATAGCAAAAAAACGAAAAGATTCGCCCTTATGGCATGACAATATTTTAAATTTTTCCAATTTCTTCGTTTTTCTCTATATTTTTTTATTGGTGCAAGTTAAAATAGTGATGTGAAGGTATTTAATGTTTGTTTTTAAAGCACCTATCGATTTGCATCATTATTTAAAAATTTTGCAAAACATTTTTTCCTGCAAATAACAAATGGCAAATTGATGTTTGACAAAATATTTTTAATTAATGATGTCAGTACATAGGTGCTTTAAAAACAAACAATTAATACCTTCACATCACTATTTTATCCTGTTCCATTAAAGAGTTATAGCAAAAAAACGAAAAGATTCTCCCTTTTGGCAAGATTTTCATTTTTTTCAATTTCTTCGTTTTATTGCTATATTTTTTTATTGATCCAAGATAAAATAGTGGTGTGAAGGTATTAATTGTTTGTTTTTCAAGGCACTTATCGATTAGCATTATTATTTAAAAATATTTTGCCAAACATTTTTTCCTGCAAATAACAAATGGCAAATTAATGTTTGAAAAAATATTTTTAATTAATGATGCCAATAGATAGGTGTTTTAAAATCAAACAATTAATGCCTTCACATTACTATTTTATCTTTCGCTTATGAAAAGGTATAGCATAAAAAACAAAAATATTTGCGTTTTGGTCAGGGTATAGCCTCACAAAATCCATATTTTTAATTCAGTACGTTGTCCAAATCTAAAGATATTTTATATACACGATAACAATTGACGAATAAACCAAAATAACAGAAAAAATTGAAAAAAACATAAAACTTTCTAATTTTTTAAGTACTTCAAACTTTAAAATTTGATTTTCCAGCATTTTTAAAAATGCACATTCGCACCTTCTGCATGACAGTGACGATGTGATATGATTTAATATGTGTCTGTGATATGGTTTAATGTACTACGATGGAAAAAGCATTTTAGATTTGTGATATTGGTGATATTACTATTGATTGAACAGCAATAAATATGGTGAATTGCATGTAAATATAATATCATGTAAATTTTTATTCAAAGCGATGTGGTGAGCTACTTTTGTCTGGTAGATTATAACTATAGTTTTATAACTATAAGTTTTAGGAGTTTTGAATATTTTAAATTTGGCAGTTTAGAGTTTGGCATTTTTGGTTAGGTGATTTTAGTGTGGTGAATATTGTGAATTCTAGAATGTGTCTAGTACTGTAATGAGGAAGTGTGGTGGGGGGTTATGTGAAGAGTCAACAGCTGGTGAGTTAATGTTTTGAAAACAATATCTAAAGTTAATGTGGTGAGTTAATGTGGAGTTAATAAAGTGAGTTAGTGAGATAAGTTAATGTTTTGTAAATGTGGAGATTTATGTGGTGAGTTAGTCTGGTGAGAAAATGGAAGAGTTAATGTGGTGAGAGAATGTAATGTGCGTTAGTGTGGTGAGTTATATTTAAAAAATATGTGAAGTTAATTACGAAAAACAATTTGGTGAGTTAGTGTGGTGAGTTAGTTAATTTAGTCAAAATTTAATGTGGCGAGTCAGTCTGGTGAAAAAATGGAAGAGTTAATGTGGTGAGAGAATGTGATGTGCGTTAGTGTGGTGAGTTATATTTAAAAAAAAATATGTGAAGTTAATTACGAAAAACAATTTGGTGAGTTAGTGTGGTGAGTTAGTTAATTTAGTGGAAATTTAATGTGGTAAGTTAGGCTGGTGAGAAAATGTGACGAGTTAATGTGGTGAGAAAATGTGATGTGCGTTAGTGCGGTGTGTTATATTAAAAAATATGTAAAGTTAATTTCGAAAAACAAGTTGGTGAGTTAGTGTGGTGAGTTAGTTAATGTAGTGGAAATGTAATGTGGTGAGTCAGTCTGATGAGAAATTGAAAGAGCTAATGTGGTGAGAGAATGTGATGTGCGTTAGTATGGTGAGTTATATTTAAAAAATATGTGAAGTTAATTACGAAAAACAATTTGGTGAGTTAGTGTGGTGAGTTAGTTAATTTAGTCAAAATTTAATGTGGCGAGTCAGTCTGGTGAAAAAATGGAAGAGTTAATGTGGTGAGAGAATGTGATGTGCGTTAGTGTGGTGAGTTATATTTAAAAAAAAATATGTGAAGTTAATTACGAAAAACAATTTGGTGAGTTAGTGTGGTGAGTGAAAATTTAATGTAATGTAAAAATGTGGTAAGTTGGTGTTATGAGTAAACGTCGTGAGTTAATGTGGGAAGTTGATAAAGTGAGAAAATATTCTTCGTTAATGTGGTGAGTTAATATTTGGAAACAATATCGTCCCTGTCATGCCAAAGGGGCGAATGTGCATTTTTAAAAATGTTGGGAAATCAAATTTAAAGTGCTCTAAAAATTAGAAAAAAAAAATGTTTTTCAATTTTTTTTTGTTATTTTGGTTTACTTAAGAATTATTATCACGTATTTAAAATATCTTTGGATTCGGATAATTTACTGAATTAGAAATACGAATTTTGTGAGGCTATATCCTGACTAAAACGCAAATATTTTTGTTTTTTATGCTATAACTTTTTTTTACCTCAAAATAAAGTAGTGATGTGAAGGAATTAATTGTTTGTTTTTAAAGCATTTTTTAAAAATATTTTGCCAAACATTATTTTGCCATTTGTTATTTGAAGGAACATTTTTTTGGCAAATTTAAATAATGATGCCAATCGATAGGTGCTTTAAAAACAGACAAATAAACTACTATTTCATCTTGCACGAATAAAAAGCTATAGCAAAAAAACGAAGAAATTGGAAAAATTGAAAATCTTGTCATGCCAAAAGGGCGAATCTTTCCTTTTTCGCCATTACTATTTATTGGTACGAGATAAAATAGTAGTATGAAGGCATTTATTGTTTTCTTTTAAAGCACCTATCGATCTGCATCATTACTTAAAAATATTTTCTTGCAAATAACAAAAATTCGAAAAATTGAAAATCTTGTCATGCCAAAAGGGCGAATCTTTCCTTTTTCGCCATAACTATTTATTGGTACAAGATAAAATAGTGGTGTGAAGGCATTTATTGTTTGTTTTTAAAGCACCTATCGAACTGTATCATTATTTAAAAATATTTTGCCAAACATTTTTTCCTGCAAATAACAAATGGCAAATTAATGTTTGACAAAATATTTTTAATTAATGATGCAGATCGACAGGTGCTTTAAAAACAAACAATAAATGCCTTTACACTACTATTTTATCTCGTACCAATAAATAGGTTTGGCGAAAAGGGAAAGATTCGCCCTTTTGGCATGACAAGATTTTCAATTTTTCGAATTCGCCCTTTTGGTTTTGACTTTTGTGGCTAGATATATCCAACAAAACGACACGCGATTTTAGCACAGTACACTTGAGGAAAAACTACATTCAAAAATGTAAAAAAACGCAAATGTCAAAAATTGCACATTCGCCCTTTGGCATGATAGTGACGATATGTACTGAGATAATGTGGTATGAAAAGTCAGTGAGTTAGTCCAAAGTATTAATGCAGTGAGTTAATGTGGTAAATTAGTGTGCTGAGTTAAAGGGATTATATTGAGTTCATTGAATTAAAGTTTAGTATAAATATGAAACAATTTGTAAGACATTTAATAACGTTAATAACGCATTAGTGCTGTTGATTGACTGTGTCTTATGGTAGCATAAATATTAAAAATATTTGCTAAAGTAAATAAAATATTATGTAAAACTAAAAAAAAAACTCTTCCAAGCGAAAAGTGAATTTTATGATATACTCCCGAATATTATTTTAATTAAAAGTGTATTTTATTAAACAAATACCTGCCGAATCTAGCAAACATTTTATAGCCACGCACACTGCACAGCCAATTTCAAATAATGTCTATAAAATTTCAGTATTGAACATTTAATGGCGGCCACCCGACCACTACCACGCCAAACAGAAGTCAAAATAATAAAACAAATTTGCCTTAATCCGCAAATTGCTTTCAACTTGCTGTCGTATTTTAGTATTGTAATAATAAAATAAACACAATAACAAACTATTAGAAAAAACAACAACAATAAAAAATAAAAATAAAATATCATTCATTTATTTATGACCCCCAAAAAAAAAAAAATAACGACAGAGTGCTGTTTATTGCGCATAGAGCCCAACGATATGCGACACAATAAATAATGCCACTCACGAAGAACTTTATCGCGGCGGTTGCAACACGGATGACAGGACATTGGGTGGCAGCATGCGGCTAAAATTCGAGGCACATACCAAAATTTCGACTATTTTTTTTTTGTTGTTGTTATTTTAATGAAAGGCCATTAAGAGACACAAACCCTATTTTGGAGAGTGCTCAGAAAGGGGGGATAACGATAAAATAGAGCAGCAGTTAATGTTGGGTACTTTTGAAGATATTTTATAATTTGTACTACTTTTTGAATAGCCATTGATATTGTATAAATTGATAAATAAATTTGAGTTATGATTAAAAATAGTTATAAGAGAAAAATTAATGTATTTTGGAATTTTAGTTTTTAACATAATTCATTTAGTTATGCCTTTAGGTTTTTAAATGTGCTTATATTTTGCTTCTTTTTTTTGTATTTGTGCTTTTAATGTCGTGTGTTTGCCTTTTCTTTATTTTTCTTTTTGTTTTTGACTTTGTGATTTGTTTTTAAATATTTTATGATATTTGGTTTTATTTGCTTTCCGTTTAATATTGATTTTGTTTTTCTATTTTTCGTTTTTTTTTTGTTTTTTGCTTTTGTTTTCGAGTTTTTGCATTTAATTTCGTTTTTGCTTTCGTGTTGTTGGTTTTTTTGTGATATTGGTTTTTTGCAATTGTGCTTAAGTTTGTTTTTATCTTCATTTTTTATTTTACTTTTGATTTTGCTGTTTTTCTTTTTCTTTTTGCTTTTGATTTTGTTTTTTGTGAATTTCGTTTTGTGTTTATAGTTTTTTTTTGTTTGTTGTTTTTTTGCTTTTATTTTTGTGTTTGTTTTTGTGTTTTGATTTTGTTTCTATTTTTGTGTTTTTTATTTTTGTGTATTTTGATTTTTTATTTTTTAATTTTGCTATTGTTTTTGTGATTAAGCTTTTGTTTTTCGTTTTTTTTTTGCCTTTATTTTTGAATTTTTACTTTAGTTTGTTGTTTACATTTTGTTTTTGATTTGGTTTGTTTCTGCTCTTATTATTTTTTTTTGCATTGCTTTGTTTTTGTATTTTTTTATTTTTTGTGTTTTATTTGTTTTTCGTTTAATATTGATTTTGTTTTTCTATGTTTCGTTCTTTTTTTTTGTTTTCGAGTTTTTGCTTTTAATTTCGTTTTTGCTTTCGTGTTGTTGGTTTTTTTTGTGATATTGGTTTTTTGCAATTGTGTTTAAGTTTGTTTTTATCTTCATTTTTTTATTTTGCTTTTGATTTTGCAGTTTTTCTTTTTGCTTTTGATTTTGTTTTTTGAGAATTTCGTTTTGTGTTTATAGTTTTTTTTTTATTGTTGCTTTTTTTTTCTTTTGTTTTTGTGTTTGTGTTTGTGTTTTGATTTTGTTTCTATTTTTGTGTTTTTGTGTTTTTGATTTTTTTATATTTTGATTTTTTATTTTTTTATTTTGCTATTGTTTTTTGTGAGTAAGCTTTTGTTTTCTTTGCCTTTATTTTTGAATTTTTACTTTAGTTTGTTGTTTACATTTTGTTTTTGATTTGGTTTTTTACTGCTTTTATTATTTTTTTTGCTTTGTTTTTGTATTTTTTTATTTTTGTGTTTTTTTCCTTTATTATTTTCTGTTTTTTTTTTTAGATTTATGTTTTTATTTATCTTTTTTTTGTGTTTTTGGTTTTGTTTTGTCTCGTGCTTTTGCTTTTATGTGTGTTTATTTCTTTTTGTGTTATTGCTTTTGTAATTGAGTTTTTAATTGAGAATTATTGCTCAAAAATGACGACGTCTTTTCGAAACAATTGAATTTGAAATGAATAAAATATAAAACGAAATTTTACGAATACAAACTATATTTTATGATATTTAGTTCATTTTTGATATTATGATTTTTGATATATCAAAAATGTAATATTTAAATTATAATTTGAAACAATTTAATTTTATTATGTATAACAATTAATTTAAATATGTTTTTTTTATAATAAATTTCTTTATGGAAATAACAAACATTTATTTAAAAAAATATTTAGCATTCATTTGCTATATTTCAAATTTATTTATTAAAAAATATGAAAATGATATTTCGCATATATTACCACATATAAATAATTGAAAATATTTGTATATCTTTAATGCAGTAAATTGAGCACGTCTTTAAGCTGTTTTAATATTTTTTCATTTTGTTTATTACTTATTATTTTTATAGTTATTGTTTTATGTTGTCATTTGCAGTGATGAGTTTTCGACAGAATTTTCGTTTTTAGGCTGACTTCACATAAAAATAGTCCTTAGAAAGGCACGTTATCTAGCTTGTCAAATGTTTGTAAATTAGTTTTATTTTTATTGCCAGCAGCAGAATAGCCAATTTATTCAAATAGCAATCAACACACGTAGAAAATTTGAATTTGTCTAAGATTAGCATAAAACTAATAAACAGGTAAAAGGCTCTATTATGGCTTTAACTAAGGGAAATGAGGTAAAATTGTATTTACTGTTTTTAGACAATAAGTTACTTAATTATAAATTTGGTTGAAATTCAAATAGTAATATTTTTTATAGGGATATTTAAAAATGTTTATAATATTACAAAGAATTTTTTTATTGTAATTTTTTATATCATTTTCATATAATATAGTGATGCAAATATTTACTACATTTTAAGTTTTTAAAATTTTTTTAAACACAATTTGTGGTGAACTTTTAGTGCGTTATGTTTTAGTGTGGTGAATTTTTATGTAGTTCATTTTACTGTGGTAAGTTTTAGTGTAGTGAATTTCAGTGTGGTGAGTTTTAGTGTGGTGAATTTTTATGTGGTGAATTTTATTGTGGTGAGTTTTAGTGTAGTGAATTTTAGTGTGGAGAGTTTTGTGTGGTGAATTTTAGTGTGGTAAATTATTTGTGGTGAGTTCACCACACTAGAATTTTAGTGAGATTAATTTTATTGTGGTGAGTTTTATTGTGGTGAGTTTTAGTGTGTTGAGTTTGTTTTTCTCTATCTTTCCTTTTTTTTTTTTGTTTTTCCTTTAGTTTGGGTTTTAGTTTTATGTTATTACTTTTGTTTTTGTATTTATGCTTTTGTTTTGTATTTGTATTTTTGTTTTAAATTTTTCTTTTGTATTTGAGTTTTTTGTTTCATGTTCGTAGCTGGTGAAAGTACCGAGTTATATCGAGTTATATCGTTTAGGTTGTATGGGAGGTGCCACGCCTCTTTATCTAATCCCGCCTATATATAGCCTATCATTCCTTGCAGACCTAACCGCATCCGTGGTAAAAATTTTATGAAAATCGGATGAATCATTTAGACGGAGATGCGGAAACTATAAAAAACTATTGCATTTTCAATTCGCCATTTTTACGTATAAAAATTACTAAACTTCCAAAAAGTAATTTCTTCTAAAAAGTGAAAAACAGTTATCCTTTAAATTGCTTTGACAAATTTTAATATAAAATTATATTATTTTATTTTGAACAGTTTTAGAGTTATTTGCAACTGTACCCAAAATGTTTGTTTCTTTAGATAATATTTTGTTAGTAAGAAGAAGAATAGAAAACCCTTGTGTTACACAGTACGACAAAATTCAACTTTTGACTGCACACATGACAAAATTCTACATATCACTATGGTATGAAAAAAAATAAAATACACGTTTATCCCAGTTTTTCAGGATCAATTTAAAAAAAATATATCTCATAGTATCATTTCAAATGGAAATAAAAACTTTTGACATTTGCGTTTTTTTTTAACATTTTTTAATGTAGTTTTTCATCGAGTAGACTGTGCCAAAATAGCGTGTCGTTTTGTAGGATATTTCTAGCCACAAAAGACAAAACCAAAAGGGCGAATTTGAAAATTTTAAATCTTGTCATTCCAAAAGGGCGAATCTTTTCGTTTTTGCGCCATAACTTTTTATTGATACAAGATGAAATAGTGCTGCAAAGGCATTTATTGAGCGTTTTTAAAGCACCTATAGATCTGCATCATCAATTAAAAATATTTTCTTGCAAATAACAAAAATTCGAAAAATAGAAAATCTTGTCATGCCAAAAGGGGCGAATCTTTTTATTTTTTTCGTCATAATTTTTTATTGATACGAGATAAAATTGTGGTGTGAAGGCATTTGTTGTTTGCTTTCAAAGCACCTATTGATCTGTATCATTAATTTATTAATTTTTTTTCTGCAAATAACAAATGGCAAATTAATGTTTAGCAGAATATATTTAAATAATAATGCAAATCGATAGCTGCTTTGAAAATAAACAATAAATGCCTTTACCCCACTATTTTATCTCGTATCAATAAAAAGTTATGACGAAAAAACGAAAAGATTCGCCCTTTTGACATGACAAGATTTTCAATTTTTCCAATTTTTTTCGTTTTTTTGCTATAACTTTTTATTAGTGCAAGATATAATAGTGGTGTAACGGTATTAATTGTTTGTTTTTAAAGCACCTATAAATGGGCATCATTTTTTAAAAATATTTTGCCAAACATTTTTTCCTGCAAATAACAAATGGCAAATTAATGTTTGACAAAATATTTTTAATTAATGATGCAGATCTATATGTGCTTTAAAATCAAACAATTAATGCCTTCAAATTACTATTTTATTTTGCGCTAATAAAAAGTTATAGCATAAAAAACAAAAATATTTGCGTTTCGGTCAGGATATAGCCTCACAAAATCCGTATTTATAATTCAGTAGGTTGTCCAAATCTAAAGATATTTTATATACTATATAATAATTGACAAATAAACCAAAATGACAGAAAAAATTTAAAAAACTCTAAATTTTTCTAATATTTAAAGCACTTCAAAGTTTGAAGTTCAAACTATAAAATTTGATTTCCCAAGATTATTAAAAATGCATATTCACCCCTTTGGCATGACAGTGACGATATCTAATTATGATATATAATATTTTCTGGATTTTCAAAATTTCTCTATTATTTTTAACACTTTTGTACATTTGTTTTGTTAAAATTCCGCCCCTTATTCAATTAAGCACTCGTTTGTGCAACTTATTACCTACTTTGACGCTAATAATGTGCGCCAGCGGTTATAGAAAAATACAAAAAAAAAAAATATAATAATATTAATTTCACACAATATGTATGGGGCGTCATGGTCAGCACATTGTTTAGTGCTCCCTGCAGCATTCATTCATTCTTTCCTGCGTTCAGTCGCTGCTGATATTTACCACTTTGGCATGCAACAAATTTACTAAATTGCGTGAAAATGTATGGTATATTTTGGAATGGGGAAGCAGTAGTTGATGAGGGAAACCTTCTGAACATGCTACAGCTCCAGCTCTAAAAACCATAAAAGTCACCCATACACCAAACAACCAACCTTCCTACATATCGTACATTTTTATTGAGCAGTTTAATGCAGGCAACAGTCGCCGCAGGACGTAGGACGCAGCATACAGTACCATGGTACAATGGCTCCACAGGAGAGCCACTTGCTTTATTAAATGTTTTCACTTGTTGTGTGAGGCATTTTTGTTGCTTTCTTTCATTCTATTCATATGGCGAAAAGTAGCAGCAATAAATAAGGCTAAAATAATTTGCAATTAAGCAGCATCACAATGACATTAACTTGGTAATTGGGGGTGCTGCAGTTCAGTTAAGTTCGATTCAGTTATTCAAGTGGAACGCAAACACAAACAAGAATAATAATCTGGAGAAGAATTCAAAATTATAAATAATAAAATTAATTCCTTTTTTTTACTGAATTTTTTATACAATCTTAAACTGCTATTTCAAATTTAAATAAAAAAATATATATTTAAAGTTTTTAGTTAAAATTTTATATCTTAAATTTTAAAACTTTATATTTAAATTTATATATTAAAATTTATTTCGAAAATGGTACTAATAAATTTTCTGATTTCTGATATATACAATTTTCCATTTATTTATTACAAATTTTCAATTAACTATATTATTACAAAATGTAATAATTTACTATCACAAATGCTAACAAATTATAACAAAATATTGAATTATTGCTTAAAATATATTTTAAATAAAAATTTAAATTACATAAAATGAACACAAATTTCAGAAAATTGTCATTAGGTGATATATCACAGTTTCAGTTATCACAAATTGTCTCAGTTATTTGTGAAATACTACAAAATTATAATTAATAACAAAACTAATTTAAATTTCAATAAAACATAACAAAATATAAAAAAACAGACCAAATTATAATAAAAAAATACATCACAAAAATTATAAGAAATGTTTGAAATTTTTCACACTTGTGATATATCACAGTTTCACATCACACAGTTTCAGTTATCACAAATTGTCTTAGTTATTTGTGAAATACTACAAAATTATAATAAATAAAAGAACTAATTTAAATTTCAATAAAACATAACAAAATATAAAAAAACAAACCAAATTATAATAAAAAAAACCACAAAAATTATCACAAATGTTTGCAAATTATCACAGCTTGTGAAAGTTAACACAAATTATTCAAAATTTCAAATAGTCTTAGCACGAAAATCTATAAGTTATAAAAATAAATTAGAACATTATAAATATATATACAATTAATGACAAAAAATTATAATATTTTATAAATAGTTTTAAAGTCATCACAGATGCTCAGTAATGAATATATCACAAATTAACAAAGCTGTATAAAAAATATGATCTCAAATTAATAAAACCTATTTTGAATAACATTAAAACATAACAAAACATCACAAAATTATCAGAAATTTGTACAGTTTGTCACAGCTTATGAAAATTAACACAAATTATTATTAAAAAAAACACAGAGATTAAACATCTCAAAAATTTGTTATTTATACAATTTAATTGAAACATTTTAAATTTTTATAAAATTTATAATTATATTTTAGGCAACATTTTTCAAAATAAAACAGTTTTACACTTAAAATGAAAAATGTTAAAATGTCTACTAAAAATTCAAATTTTTATTCCAAATTCAAATTATCATTCAAAATACAAATTTTTATTCATAATTCAAATTTTCATTCAAAATTTAATTTGTAAAAATATAATTCGAATTTTTAAAAATTTTGAAAATGTCTTGTTATTTTTCAATCAAAATAAAAATGTTCACTCAAAATTAAAATTTTTCAATAGAAATTTAAATGTGCATTAAAAAATTTTTCTTCACTCAAAATTTCAATATTCAATCAAAATTTTAATTTTCACTCAAAATTTCAATATTCACTCAAAATTTAAATTTTCACTCAAATTTTCAATATTTCCTCAAAATTTCAATTTTCACTAAAAATTTGAATTTTCCCTCAAAATTTCAATTTTCACTAAAAATTTGAATTTTCACTCAAAATTTAAATTTTCACTCAAAATTTAAATTTTCACTCAAATTTAAATTTTCGCTCAAAATTTAAAATTCCATCAACATTTTTATTTTCACTCAAAATTTAAATTTTCACTCAAATTTTAAATTTTTACTCAAAATTTAAAATATTAGTTAGAATTTAAATTTTCACTCAAAATGCGAACTTTATCTCAAAACTAAAAAAAAAATCACTCAGAATTGAAATATACGCCCAAAATTCAAATTATCTCTCAAAATTCAAATTTAAACTAAAAAAAGTCAAAATTTCCATCCAAATTCTAATTTTTACTCAAAATTTAAATAAACACTCAAAATTTAAGTTTTCACTCAAAAGTAAAATTTTCACTCAAAATTCAAATTTTTACTTAAATTTCAAAAATTTCACCAAAAATTCAAATTTTCACCCAAATTTAAAATGTTTACCCAAAATTAAAATTACCGCTAAAAATGCATATTTTCACTAAAAATTCAAATGTTCACTCAAAATTTAAATCAAAATTAAAATGTATAACAAAAATTAAAATCTTCACTCAAAAATAAAATTTTCACTTCAAAGAAAATGTTTACTCAAATTTTAAATTTTCACTAATATTTAAAATTTTCACTCAAATTTAAAATTTTTACTCATATGGAAAATTTCACTCAAAATTCACTTTTTTCTAAAAGCAGAAAAAAATATTCCATAAAATTGAAATTTTCACTCAGAATCCAAATTTTTACTCAAAATTTTAATTTTCACCCAAAATTAAAATTTTCACTCAACTTTAAAATGTTCACTCAAAATTTTAATTTTCACTCAAAATTTCAATTTCCACTCAAAATTTAAATTTTCACTCAAAATTAAAATTTTTTTGTTCAAAATTTAAATTTGCACTAAGAATTAGAATTTTCTCTCTTAATTTATAATATTTCACTCAAAATTGAAACGTTCACCCAAAATTCAAATTATCTCTCAATATTCAATTTTGAACTAAAAAAAAGTAAAATTTTCAATTCAAATTCTACTTTTTAATCAAAATTTAAATATACACTCAAAATTTTAAGTTTTTACTCAAGTTTTTCACTTAAAATTAAAAATTTTACTTAAAATTTAAATTTTTACTTAAAATTTAAATTTGCACCAAAATTTTTAAAATTCACTAAAAATTAAAATTCTGCTCTATTAAAAATGTATTTATATTTTTAAATTTAAAAGCAACATTTTAAGACCTCTGCAGCTGTTATTTCCAAATTGTTGCAATTGCATAAAATATGAATTTTGATGGCAACTTCGAGCTGCAGGTTGTAGTATGTTGCAGGAGTAAAATTTGTATTTGTTGTAAAAATAGTAGTTGCTGTAAATACATTTTTTGTTTTTGTTATTGTTGTTGCTACTCTGCAGCTGAGTGCAACAGTTTAACTGGTTCCTTTTGATGTTGCCACATTTGTTGCTGTTGCAGTTACATTAGCAACAACAACAACAACAGCAGCATAAAGTAGTCTATGTCCTTTGAGTCCAAGCACAGTCAATGTTTGTAATGTTTCCACTGGCTGCCTGCTGGGCAGAATGAACAGTGAGTTGAAAGCACTTGATGCAGGACAATGAAATGAGCCCAAGCGAGCTTTATAAAAATTATTGCTATTGCTGTGCTTTTGCTGTTGTTGTTGCTGTGGCTGGGTGAGACTGTTGTTGCTACTTTTTTATGCTTGAATTTTTGTTGCTTCT
Organism: Dryomyza anilis; assembly: GCA_951804985.1. NCBI lineage: Eukaryota > Metazoa > Arthropoda > Insecta > Diptera > Dryomyzidae > Dryomyza > Dryomyza anilis. The sequence continues at coordinate 11,878,485 of OX638130.1, forward strand.
AAAGTTGTTGCAGCTACTACTTTGTTATTTATTGTCTGTTGTTGTTTGCTACAATGGTTTTTGTTTTTTGTATTTAAAATTTTTTTTTTTTTTATTTTCATTTTTCTTTTATTTTGAAAAAAAAAAATTAAAAAACTTCAACTTTTTCTGTTTGCTTTTAACAGATTATTTTGTGTAGTAAAATTTATTTTTGTTTTACTAGCACTTGTTATAACAAGCTGCCATTTGCTTTATATATTTTTTCATATTTTGTTTTCTTTCCTTGATGTGCTGCTCTTCACTTTGTAGGCAAAACACAGCGCCCACGCTTTCTTTTCGAGTAACTCAAGCAGTTAAGCTGAACAAATTACTAAAAATAAAAATACAATAAGCATTACAATGGCATCAACTAAACGCCAATTATAACGCTCAAAAATAACTTTAGTGGAAACTTGAATTTCGAGTAAAAACTTTAATTTTGAGAGAGATTTTGAATTTTCAGTAAAATTTTAGTTAAATATTTAAATTTCCACATAAAATTCAAATTTTCATTTCGAAATCATATTTTCACTCTGAATTCAAATTTTCACTCAAAATTTAAATTTTCACTCAAAAATTCAATTTTTCACTCAAAATTCTAATTTACACTCAAAATTCAAATTTTCACTCCAAATTCCAATTTATAATACAAAATTAGCCATAATTCCAATTTTCATTCAAAAATAAAATTTTTACCCAAAATCTAAATTTTCAATCAAAATTTAAATTTCACTAAAAATTAATATTTTCACTTAAAATTAAAATGTTCACTCAAAATTAAAATTTTCACTCATAATTTAAATTTTCACTTAAAATTTAAATTCTCAAAGATGAAAATTTTCACTCCAATTTTAAATTTTCAATAAAAATTAAAATCATATTTCACTTAAAATTTAAATTTTCACTCAAACTTAAACTTTTCATATAAATAAAACTTTTTACTCAAAATTAAAATTTTCACTCAAATTTAAAATTTTCACCTAAATTTAAAATTTTCACTCAAAATTAAAAAAATCACTCAAAATTAAAATTTTCATTGAATATTAAAATGTTCACTCATAATTTAAATTTTCACTCGAAATTTAAATTTTCACTCAAACTTTAAATGTTCACTCAAAATTCAAATTTTCACTCAGAATTTACATTTTCACTCAAAATCTAAATTTTCATCAAAATCTTAATATTCATCAAAATCTAAATTTTCATCAAAATCTAAATTTTCATCAAAATCTAAATTTTCAATCAAATTTTAAATATTCACTGAAAATTAATATTTTCACTTAAAATTAAAATTTTCACTCATAATTTAAATTTTCACTCAAAATTAAAATTTTCACTCATAATTTAAATTTTCACTCAAAATTTAAATTTTCACTCAAAATTTAAATTTTAACTCAAAATTAAAATTTTCTCACAAGATAAAAATTTTCACTCAAATTTAAAATTTTCAGTCAAAATTAAAAAAATCACTCAAAATTAAAATTTTCATTCAATATTAAAATGTTCACTTATAATTTAAATTTTCACTCGAAATTTAAATTTTCACTCAAACTTTAAATTTTCACTCAAAATTTAAATTTTTACTAAAAAATTTAAATTTTCACTTAAACATCAAATTGAATGATTAAACTCAAAACTTCACTCGAAATTCAAATTTTGAATTTAAATTGAAATTTTCACTTAAACTTCAATTTTACGCTTAAAAATAATATCTTCACTCAAAATTTAAACTTTAATTAAATTTTATATTTTAAACAAAGTTTATATTTTTACTTAAAAATCATATTTCCATTTAAAATTAAATTTTCAACAGAAGTCGTATTTTCACAAAAAAATTTAAAATTTATTCAAAACCAAAAATCATGAATTTTGAGTTAAATTTTGTATATTGAGTTAAACTTGAGTTTTGAATAAAATTTCGAATTTTGAGTAAAATCTTAAATTTTGAGTTTAAACTTGAATTTCTAGTACAATTTTAAATTGTGAGTGAAAATAAAATTTTTAATTTTGGCTAAAATTTTAAATATTAAACATAAATTTAAATATTGAGTTTTAATATTGACTTAAAATTTGAATAATGAGTTAAAACTTTGTATAAAATCTTGAAATTTGCACATTACCTTAAAATTTTCAAACTTTTTAAATTTTGCGCTCATTTAAATAAAAATGTGTTTTTCTGCTGCAAATTAAAATCTTAATAAACGAAAACCTTTTTCATATTTTATAAAAATATTTCAATTTTCTTGATTTTATATTCTCAGAATAAAAAAAAAAATACTCCACAATATATTGCTGAACATTGTTGCTGAAAAAATCCGCAATTCCCATGGAATTTTCGCTGAATTGTTTTGCTGCGATTTCGCTAAAATGACTCTCGATTTTTTTGTTTTTTTTTTTTTGGCAGCTGCTTCTCTTGTTGTTGACAAAACAAAATACCACGTAAACCCCAACACTAAATTTTGGGAAAAAGCACACTTTTTACTTCCCAGTGTCCATGTGTCCTTTGAGTAGTGTCCTGTGTCCTTGCGACTGACTGCAACAAACGCATAGTTGGTGCCACTTGCAGCAAGTGCCAAAGTTTATGTTTTTCTATTAACGTTACTGCGTTGCGCGACAAGTGTATTTGGTTGTTTTTGTATTTTTTTACTGGTGTTTTAAGTTTTTCTCTTTTTTTATAACGTTTTTTATACTATCTAAGTCCCCAAAGTTCATGTTGTTTCCAACAAAATTCACGCATTGCAGCTGCTCTGACATTTTCATCGAATGGAAAGTTTCTGCAGTCCTTGCAGATTACCGCAGCACCATGCAACAAATGCTCGCTCACTCCTCATTCTGTTCTGCGGTTGTGCAAATATTTAAATATTCTATCAACCGAGTAAAATTACATAGAACTCAATGGGAAATGAGATACTAAATCTTGGTCCATTCTTTTCACTGCAGTATATTGCATTTCAGAAAAAATGAATTGTTTACTGCTGTGATATACAAAAACTATAAAAAAAAAAAATAACAAAAGAAGATAAAAGTTCAAATTTAAAATAATTTAAACCTGAATTCTAAGGAATATTTGCAGTAAATTTTAAGAATGTTTGAAAGTACATTGAAAAGTAAAATTTATATATTTAAAAGAAATATTATTAAATTTTATAAAAATTGAGTTTTCATAAAAATTTTTAAATTTTGAGTGAAAGTTAGCATTTTTAGTGATAATTAGAATTTTTAATGAATATTTGAATTATGAGTGAAAATTTTAATTTTGAGTGAAAATTTTAATTTTGAGTGAACATTTTAATTATGAGTAAAATTCGAATTTATATTGATAATTACAATTTTGTTTGAAAATTACAATTTTAAGTGAAAATTACAATTTTGAGTGAAAATTACAATTTTAAGTGAAAATTACAATTTAGAGTAAAAATTACAATTTTGAGTGAAAATTACAATTTTGAGTGAAAATTACAATTTTGAGTGAAAATTACAATTTTGAGTGAAAATTACAATATTGAGTGAAAATCACAATTTTTAGTGAATATTTGAATTTTGAGTGACAATTTGAATTGCGAGTTAAAATTACAATTTTGAGTGAAAATTTGAATTGCGAGTTAAAATGACCATTTTAATTTTAAGTGAAAATTTGCATTTTAAGTGAAAATTATAATTTTGAGTGAAAAATACAATTTTGAGTGAAAATTACAATTTTGAGTGAAAATTACAATTTTGCGTGAAAATTTTAATTTTGATTGAAAATTATAATTTTGAGTGAAAAATACAATTTTGAGTGAAAATTACAATTTTGAGTGAAAATTACAATTTTGCGTGAAAATTTTAATTTTGATTGAAAATTAGAATTTTGAGTCAAAATTTGAATTTTAAGTGAAAATTACAATATTGGGGAAATATTTGAATTTTGAGTGAAATTTACAATTTTGGGGAAATATTTGAATTTTGAATGAAAATTACAATTATGAGTGATAATTACAATTTTGACTGAAAATTACAATTTTGAGTGAAAATATCAATTTTGAGTGAATATTTGAATTTTGAGTAAGAATTTGAATTTTGAGTGAAAATTACAATTTTGGGCGAATATTTGAATTTTGAGTGAAAATTTGAAAGTCGAGTGAAAATTACAATTTTGAGTGAAAATTCCAATTTGGGTGAATATTTGAATTTTGAGTAAGAATTTGAATTTTGAGTGAAAATTACAATTTTGGGCAAATATTTGAATTTTGAGTGAAATTTACAATTTTGGGGAAATATTTGAATTTTGAATGAAAATTGCAATTATGAGTGATAATTACAATTCTGACTGAAAATTACAATTTTGACTGAAAATTACAATTTTTACTGAAAATTACAATTTTAAGTGAAAAATATCAATTTTGAGTGAATATTTGAATTTTGAGTAAGAATTTAAATTTGAGTGAAAATTACAATTTTGAGTGAAAATTACAATTTTGGGCGAATATTTGAATTTTGAGTGAAAATTGGAAAGTCGAGTGAAAATTACAATTTTGAGTGAAAATTACAATTTTGAGAAAAATTTACAATTTAAAAATTACAATTTTGAGTAAAAATTTGCAATTCGAGTAAAAATTACTATTTTGAGTAAAAATTTGAATTTTGAGTGAAAATTACAATTTTGACTGAAAATTACAATTTTGAATGAAATTTTAAATTTTGAGTAAAAATTTGAATTTTGAGTGAAAATTACAATTTTGGGCGAATATGAAAATTACAATCTTGAGTGAAAATTACAATTTTGAGTGAAAATTACAATTTTGAGTGAAAATTACAATTTTGAGTGAAAATTACAATTTCGGGTGAAAATTACAATTTTGAGTGAAAATTTGAATTTTTAGTGAAAATTTAAATTTTGAGTGAAAATTACAATTTTAAAAAATTTAAAATTTTAAAAATTACAATTTTGAGTGAAAATTTGAATTTCGAGTGAAAATTACAATTTTGAGTGAAAATTTGAATTTTGAGTGAAAATTACAATTTTGCGTGAAAATTTGTATTGTGAGTCAAAATTTGAATTTTGAGTGAAAATATCAATTTTGAGTGATTATTTAAAGTTTGAGTAAAAATTTGAATTTTGAGTGAAAATTACAATTTTGGGCGAATATTTGAATTTTTAGAGAAAATTTGAACTTCGAGTGAAAATTACAATTTTGAGTGAAAATTACAATTTTGAGTTAAAATTTGAATTTCGTGTAAAAATTACAATTTTGAGTGAAAATTACCATTTTGGATAAAAATTACAATTTCGAGTAAAAATATGAATGATTTTTTTTTAGAATAGAAATTTTTAATGAAAATTATAACTTTTTTGGACCATTAATTCTAAAAAATCATTTATACAAAACAACGCAAAGTAAATTCTTATTAAAATTCAATTTATTTTTAAAATATATTTTTGAAAAAATACAAACGAGTGATATTTTATTATTTTATGTTGTGATACTTTTTTTTCTTATTTATGCAATTTTCAGTTGTTGATAACATTTTTTTTTTTTTTTGATAAAAATTTGTTTTACTGCGAATTTTATTTTTCTTCAAATTTTTTTTTTTCGCTGTTATTGCTGTCAGTTTGCTGTTGCTCCACTTGTCAAAACAATTTGTTGCAATTGCTGAAATCTGTACATGTGTCGCTGGCTGTTTGCGTAATAAAAGCAAACAATTATTTGTTAAATAAATTGTTGTGCTTTTCTGTATTATTTGTATTTTTTTATTTGTGCGAATTTTTCAAGGTAATTTTGAAATAACAGAAAACAGTTGCGGGCACATGCAGAAACGGAGATAAAAAAAATAAATTAAAATAAATATTAAAGTTAAGGTAACAAAATTTTATAAGATACAAAATTAAAATTAAAATTCTAAAATAAAATTATATATAAAAATTATTAATTTAAAAAATATAATTTTTCTTTTATTAAAATTTAAAATTGAGAAAATTAATAAAAAAACCAAAAATATACATGGTAAAAACTCTGCATTTAAATTACTAATAACACACCAAGTGCGCAGCAACACAAACAATTAAACACCCACACACAAGGACATGACGCAGGATGACAAAGGATGCCGTTCAACAAGTTGATTAGATTACAATGAGCGCCGCACCAAGCGTAAACCACTGAGGCGGTTGCATGAAGATGATGTTGATGCTGCCGCTGAACAACTACAATATAAGAAAAATTGAAAGAAAAAAAAAGAAACCCCAAGAAAATACGTGCGAACAAACAATACGAATGCCTCAAGGATAACGTGTATGCGTAATGTAAATAGCTGCACAAATAGAAATGAGAATTTATTTTTATTTACACAGCCATGAGTGGTACATGTGCCTCAGGAAATATTCCCAAACATTTTACACTCCCCCCCAAAAAATATTCCCAAATTTAGAGTCATTTGTGTGTAGATCGTGCGTTTGTCTGACAGTTTATTTGAGTAATTGTTGATTTGTGCTTGGGCTGCAAATACTTTAATATTAAACGACTTCAAAATTTAATCTTTAAATAGTATTTCATTAACTGTAACATTTTGTAGCGCCATTTTGAGTTTAATGATTTTGTGGACAGACATATAATGTGCTGAGTCTTTGAAAAAGGCGCGTATCGAAGTTTTTTGAGAGCAACTTTTGAACTAAAAATGATTTTGAAAAATGAAAAACTATTTTTAAAACTAGATACTTCAGAGAACAAATAAATTTAAGATTTAAACTCGTCCCATGAGTACACTACATGTAATTTAATGGCAGATTTGACTGATTTATTGATATGAAAAATATGGGATCCGTACGGTATGCCGAAAAAAAATGTCTAAATTTTAAAAGCCTTAGAACGCCGAAACAATATTTGAAAAAATGTCGAAAATTAAAATACCGAAATATCAAAATTTTGAAATACAAATTTCAAATCGTATTTAAGTCATTTCACACCAAATCGCACAGAATTTGCAACTCACACTCTTCGATTTCTATGAAATTTTGTCATCGAGATCTGCAAAGAACTTTTTTTTATATTTTTACGACCACTATTTTTAGATATACCGCTTTTTCCAGAGATACAGTCCAAAGTTAAAAAAATTGTCAGATCACTTTTGTATGGTGGTCCATATTAAAAGGTTTCATTTTAAAATTAATAAAACAATCTTTTGGAAAATTTAAGTCTCCTTAACATGAACATATGACCAATGGTCATTATCCTTGAACTTCAAATTTCAAGTCCTTAAAAAAAGTAATTTAAAAAATTCTAAAAGTTGATTTATTATAAGTAGGTATTCGAGCTAAATTCCAAGATAATATTTGAAGGCAGTATATCTAAAAATCTCCGCATGGATCCTAAAGTAGCTAAAAATGCGAATTCATAGCGAAGATTCTGATTTTCTGTTCAACAGGACACATAATTATGGTGTCTATGTTGTAAAATCTTTGCTTTTTTATATCTTATCTTCGTATTTAATTATATTTACTATATATATTAATTTTTGTAACTCTGTTACGTTGCAATTTTTTCGACATTTTCAAAAGAGTTTTCGTTAAAAAATGATTTCGTCATATTAAATTTCGACATTTTCAACATTTTTTATTTCGACATTTTTGTTTTCGACATTTTTAGGTTTCGGCATTTTTATTTTCTACATTTTTGTCTTCGGTATTTTTAGTTCCTATAATTTTAAATTTGACTTTTCGTACCAGACCCGAAAAAAAAGCAGCTAGTTCCCTGCTATAGCATGAAAACAAAATTGGTAGGGAACTGACAGGCATAGGTAGGTATGCTAGCCAAACAGGTGTAAGCAAAATGGTAGGCACAAGCAGGGTAAAGTAGGCAATGTGCTGGAAGCAAAATTGTAGGGAAAGGTAGGGAGCATAAACATATAACATAATTCAACAGTTCCCATCCATCCCACAGTACCAAAAACTTCTTGTTGTACAATAACACCGACGATTTTGTTTGTTAAATTTTCGCGAAAAACTTAAACGCTTCGATTCTCTATTGGTGGATTCGCATATGTTTTCTGAAGGAACTCCGAATTGTTTGTTATTGTGTTTGCAATTTTGCCAAAAAGTGATTGCAGAAAGCAATAACAAAACACGTGTGTATTAAAAACAACATGTGTTTGTTTTTGTACAGCAAGAAGTTTTTGTTTCGGGCGTCATGACGGTTAAAACTATTTGCTATGCACTTTTGATGATTATGTTGATATCAGCAATAATCTTCTGCAATAAAACAATTCGCGTTGCAAACCGACGAAAGTAAACACCGATGTTTACAAATGACAAACATTTTCAATACTGAAAAATTTTGAAGGAAAAATTGATATTTGTAAACAAAAATTTCAGTCGACAACTTGTTGATCAATCATTTAAAACTTCAAAACAAAAACTTTTTATAAACAAAATTTTCTGTCGACAACTTGTTGATCAAGCTTTAAAAATTTCAAAACAGAATCTCCTACACAATGTGTTTGCCTGCTACTCGCAGGCTACCTTTCCCTTACAGTTTTCTACTATGAAGAAGCTTTTAAAAATTTCAAAACAGAAATTCCTATACAATGTGTTTGCAAAAACTCTGAGTCGATCACGCTGCCACCGTTTCCCAAAAAATGCACTGAAAAATTAAAATGTTAGAAGTGGAGTGGAAATATTAATTGTTGTTTTTTAATTTTATAGAGAAAACAAGAATACATGTACTTCGAGGAATGTACAATAGAGATAGTTGGTTTTGTCTAGAAAGGAAATATTATAAATTTAATAAACCATATATTAAGAAAATGCACTCATTTTAAAAATACATATTTTTGAACTATATATTTAGCATATATTTATATATATTAGTCATACAACATTATTCATATAATGTTGTATGAATTATTATAATGAATTATATGATTAAATCAATCTAAACTATTTATCGTAAAATTAAATTTTAATCAGTGTAAACTCACAGTCATTTGTAGCAAATATCCCAGTAGAAATTGTGAAATAGAATTTTTGACTTTTTTTTTAAATCTGAAATAAAATTATTACAAAATATTTATATTTAATGTTAATTTATTTATTTTCCGGGGGAGTGCGCCAGCTTATGTTTGTAGTTTTGCTTGATTAAATAAAAAAATAGAGATGTTTACATTCACAATTGATACGTACAGTTTAAAAATTGGTCTAATACCGTTAAAAATATAATGTTTAAGTTGTTTTTTATTAGATACATGTAAATTATTAGTGGTTTAATTAAATGTATAAAAATAAAGTCAATTTAAGAAATAGTGAACAATTTATATTTCGTACTGGGGTTGCATGGGTAGAATTGAAGTCGACTGCACACAGTGGAACATAGTATTTTAAGTATGATTTAAATATTTATATTATTATTTATTATTGTATACTTTATATAAGAACGATTAATGTATAGTATAATAAATATTGTTAATTAAAAAACCCCAATTAATAATTTGCTTGACACTTTTGCAATAGCATTTTTTAACCACTTGTATTTTTTATGAACGGAATAAGAACATATAAACTTGGTATTATCAAAAATTATAAATTTTCACAAAATATAGTATTTTTGGATGATTGTATGTAAATTTTTTTTCCAAAACTTCGAATTATTTTTTTGTCAGGTTTTGTTTTACTTTGTTACACCGTACTCTCACCGCACTCTCACTCTCTTCAGTGTTGCACCATTTCTTAAGTAAAATAATGCAGAAATGTGAAATAAATAATTATTTTAGAATTCAGTTAAGTTTGAGATTTTAATAACTTTATACACACATTTTATATCCCAAAACATTTTACAAAACAATAACAAATAATTAATTTTTGTTTTTGCATGCGAAAATTATATAAATGTTATGAGAAAAAAATAATTATTTAAAATGATAAAATTTGTATATTTTAATAAGCAATATAAATGGGTCCGTTAAAACCAATCTCAAATAATTAAACTCTCAAATAGACATTTAAATTTCCCGGAATTTCTAAAAATGCAACACTAAAATCCCCCGCTCATTTTTGCATTGCAATCCCCGCTCTGACCGTAGACGAGGCGAGGGGTGCCTAGCACTCGATTGACCGTGCTGTCAGCGGCGGGCAGGAGAGTTGGCCATCCCTAGTGTAGGGTATAATTAAAGGTATAAATTTATATTTTTTAATAAAATACGATTTTTTTCAATCGAATTTTTTAGGTTTCCGAGTTGGGTCGGGAATGTAGGTAGCTAAATATCTGTAGTTACTGATTCTAGTGAGTTTTTTACTAGCAACGATTAGCCACACAAGTTCCATCCTATTTAAAAAAAAAAACTTTTTTTCGAAATATTTCGGAATTTTCCACTTTTCTCGCTGAATGTCGATTCAAATTTCAGTAATTTATTTTTTGAAATGTTTAAGAAATACATGTTGTTACACAGAAAAAAAAATACATCATATTGATGAATACCGTTCTTCAAAGCATGATTCATTGTATTGAAGAACCATTCATAATATTAATGACTAACGTCATCCATACTATGAATGATATAATAAATATGAAGAACGCTAGGTAACTGTCGAAAAAGTGTTCATAAATATGATGAGCTGTATGTGAAGAATACGTTTCATCATATTAATGAACCAAAATATAAAGTGGAATATATATGTTCATCCTATTGAAGAATGCTGTTCATTAAACCAAATTTATACAGAATATTTTTGTTCGTTCATTTTTTGCCGTACTTCTCAATTCGCAGGTAGTTCATGTGTGTTATTTCTTATATAATGCTTGCTCGCCATGCATAAATTAGTAAAATTGTTTATATTATATTTATTACAACTACAACTTTTTATTAATAAAAAGTTATATTTATAAAAAATATATTTAAAAAAAAAAAATCTTATTTTTTTTTTCGAAATTTTTTTTTGTTAGAATTTTTTTTTTTTTTTAATTTTTATGTTTGTTTTTTTTGTCCGAAATTTTTTTTTATCGGATAGTTTTTTTTTTATTTTTTTTACTCATATTTTTTAAAGAAAACATTTTTTGAATTATTTTATAAAAGAAAGAAATTTTTTTTTATGAACAAATTCATCAATATGACAATTCAAATTCATTGTATTGAATATTTTGTTCATATATATAATGAATGCATTCATTAATATGTCATTTAATGAACGGTGGTATCACTATGCTGAATCTGGTAGTTGGTGGAAAAAAATCGTAATATTTATGAATAAATTCATCATTATCCCATGTGCCACTTTACTCCAGGTACCTCTATTTATTTTATTTTTTATACTCTACAACTGTGAGAGTCCCATTAGGAGCCGTGGTCGGTATAAAGGTATATATATTCTTGATCAACATCACTACCCGAGTCCGGTTAGCTATGTCTGTCTGCCCGTCTCTCCTACACCAAAGGTGTGGAGTATTATATAGTCGGGCCCGACCAACTATAAAAATCCTTCCCATGTGACCGAACTTACCCATGTGAACTAACTTTCCCATCTCGTTTTTTTGTTCAAATGAATGCGAATTTCGTGGCTGTTAGTGGACGATGAATTTTACTACATTATATTATAGAGAAGACCTAACGTCATCATAAAAAGTGTACAGATAGGTAACTATAGTTGTTCTCATTACGTAGAAATCAAAATGTTCAAAATTGTCTCCGACTTGTTATCCTATTTTATACTAAAAATTTCTTACCATGAACAAATAATTTGAAAGTATTTAAAAGTGTTCAGAATCTTCTTTCATATGACAAAAAAAAATACTCAAAAAGGAAAATTCAAAAAGAAAAAGTAATACTGCATTTATAAATTAAATATGGAACAAGTTTCTTAAAGATTAAGTTTCTGATAGAATACTTTTTAAAACCAAAGATTTTCAACAAAAGAGTTAAAAAAGTAGCATTAAAATGTTATTTGTAGTATGTTGAGTCGACTACATATATGCAGAACGTATATTAACCTCATAATTTAACAACATTTCCAAAATTAAGCAAATTGTGTCAAAATTCGGTAGCATTACCGTCAACTAGAGAAGCGTCTTAATTCCGGGTGTAACATAAAACGAAGGCACACATGCGATGTGCATACGAAACACAGTCTCGGATGATAGTCGGAAGTATGAGGTAATGGAGATACTTGAGACTTGAGCACAACGTGACTGTCTCTGTCATCAAACGTTATATCACGTTGTTGTTTCTATATATATATTATGATAAATATTCGGAGACTGCAGTCTGCCCAAAATAAAGTAAAAGCAACAAATAGAAAAAACCAAACAATGCCGCACATAATAACAGTGCTTGAATTGCTGGATCAAGTGCTGAAAAGTACGAACAGTACGTCGAGAAGCCACCAACCAAAAAGAACTGCAGTTGAAGGCGTTTGGGAAACCATTCAAGTATAGCAGAAAATACGTGAAATTTCAAGAGCTCAACGCGATATGTTCCACACGCTATGATAAACATCTTGAAAGGATTCGCGTTGAGACTTCGCAGCACTGCTTGAGAGATACAAAAATTGCAACGGTAGCTGAATTATGTTGCAGGCACCAATATAAGAAGCCAAAAAAGAAAATTAGAAATAATAAAAAATAAATAGAACTATGGAAGTCAAATAGTTTTCAGAGGTTCTTCAAGACTTTTATGGACATTTGCAATTTTAAATATATTTAATTTTAATATTTTTAATGTAATGTTAAATCTTGGTATTTTCAAATAATTATTTCGATTACATTTCCGAAAAGCACTATAAGAACTATATTAAAAAATTATATTCAATTTATACCTCATTTCTATACTATAACATTTGAACTCATTAAAGTTAATAGAACTATTGAAAGTTCATCGTCAATTACAAAACAATTCACACATGTTATACAGACCGTGTAATTCATTAAATTTGTCATTCAGGAAACAGACTGTATATTGAAATTGAGGAAACATTATATCGCAGCTCTGATGATAGTAGGCATGCAAACATTTAATATAAATTAAAGGGCTTTTTCGCCCCATTCTTAAATAATACCACACGCCACAGTAAATATGTCTACGACACAGACGACAACATTACGGAATTTTGTGCTTCCATCACTTTACTGCATGGCAATTAATTTGACACAAATTCACTGACTGCATATTACAAAGGAGTACTAGTAATGAAATGGGCGTTTGAGGACTCAGGAAGGCGGTATTTCTATCTTCAATGCCTTCTCGGCAAGTCACAATTTAAGACAAATAATTAACACTAAATGAGACACTAATTGTCACGCATGCTTTGTACATGTGACGGTAAATACTTGGAAATAAGTCTATTTATATGAGAAATTCTTGGAAATTGAAATTCTATATTTAAAGTGTAAATTAGATTGTTTTATTTGCAAATAGAAACAGAATAATATATAATTATACGAAATATAAATATAGATATTCAATATCTATTAATAAAATCTATAATATTGTTAGGAAAAGATGTAATTTGCTCCAAGCTAGCAATCAACAAGAGTAAATGAGACGCAAGACAATTCAGCGCACTAAGCAATGTGTTCGACAGAGACGGAAGATCAATCAGCGCAATGATGCAATGTACGAAAAAGATATAGAAGATCAGCGCATTAAAAACACATAAGTGCGAATGAGATGCCAATAGCTTGCGTCATTCACGAAATGAGTAGAAGGTTCTCGAAACATGCCGAATATTGTCGAAACGTGTCGAACTGATGCATGCCGTATATAAGGGCACCGTAATTAAGGCACAGCACTTCAGTAGTGATTGGAAAGTGGTCGAGTGCATCTCGTTAGATAAATGTCAAGTTAAATTGTGGACATGCAGCAGTTGCTAGAATTTTTTATTAGTAAAGTGGTTTAGTTAATAATATTCGGAGTTCGGAAATACTCACTCACGTTCACTCATGCTCATGAACGTGAACACAAATTTCATATCGTTGCTTCACAGTTCATGAACACTCGTTGCCTCAGATGAGTACGATCAAAAGTGAATACTCGTTATAGATTTGAAATACGTTGCTCGTGAACGAGAGTCATGATTTTCTTCTGTTTACTCTTTATTCACGAAGGTGAAGCAACTAAAATGTTCTATGTTATTCATATTCATAAATGATAAAAATCAAATTTAGCAAAACTTTTTATTCACGCTGTGTATGTAGTTAAGTGTTGCTTATTGTGGTCATGGGTAAAAAAATAATTTTATTACCAAAAAAATTGTATTGCGGAACTCGATTGCGGACATCATAGGATGCCAATCATTTTTATTGCGGAAATAGATTGCGAACATCATGGGATGCCTAATGGTACCATTTAGAGTGGTCAATGTCCACCAATTACCAATTTTGACGCCTCAAATTTTATTTCGATTGCGGACTTCATGGGATGCCTAGTGGTACCATTTGGAGTGGTCCAAACACACATGCAAACATTGTATATCATGCCGTTTTTTGATACCTAAGAAGAACAAAATTTGCAATCCAGTCAAATTGTACTTAGTTACTTTTTTGATACCTAAGAACTTAATGTCTGAATATCTAGAAAAATATGGCTTAGTTACTTTCAACAGACAGACAGGAAGACTAACAAACAGATGGCGACCTCGCAAAACAAAGCATGCAGACAGAGCAATATCGATGAAAACAACAACAATGCATGAATACGTGTTCTTTTTGCAATGAATACAGCAACAATTTTGCGTGTTATTTTTGGTTTTTAATAATCAATAAATTAACTTCTGAAAATCAGTTCAATAAAGTTTGTTTACATTTTTGACAACTAAGTAATTTGCTTTCTTGATATCCAGATGACAAATTCTTGAATTTTAGTAGTATTTTATTGATATTAGTCAAATTCTACTATTTATCTTTCTAACTGAATTCTTCTCGAGTTTTAGAATTTTATTTCCCTCCGTGTAATATCGAAAAGGGGCAACATTAAAAAAAATAAGACCAAAGTAATTGGATATTGAAAAATGTGTTATATCTCAAAAATTAGAGCTAGTTTGACAAATTAATGCCATTTTTGGAATCAGCGATACAAATTTATCCAATATCTGTTTACGGAAAACTGTTCTACAAGTTCGTATCTCTGGATTGTGTACAAAATAAAAACACTCTTATGTTTGGTTTAAATTATAACAATTAACTTTATTAATTCACTTTAATAAACAACTTTACTAATAACAAATTCTAACAACTGCTGCATGTCCACAATTCAACTTGACATTTATCACACGAGATGTACTCGACCACTTTACAATCACTACTGAAGTACAGTGCCTCAGATGCGCGGCCTTATATACTGCAGGCATCAGTTCGACACGTTTCGACAAGCTTCGACTTGTTTCGAGAACCTTCTACTCGTTTCGTGAATGACGCATGCTATTGGCATCTCATTCGCGCTCATGTGTTTTAACCTGCTGATCTTCCATCTCTTTCTCGCACATTGCTCAGTACGTTGAATGATCTTCCGTCTCTTTCTAACACATTGCTTAGTGCGCTGAATTGTCTTGCGTCTCATTTATTATTATTGAATGCTTGCACAATGGGGCAAATTAACTCTTTTCGTAACAATATGAATTTTGTCGGGAAGTGTTATTAAATATTAATTTATTTCCTTAATATCATGCCAAATTAATGTGTGAAAAAGTATAACTTAAAAGTTAAAATCGACTGGTTCAACATTAAAGTTGATTTGAAACTGTCTAAATTATGTGCCTCATATTTTAATGTTTAATTAAAAGTATAATTAAAATTCATGTTTTTCAATTTTTTTTTTAAGAAGATTCATTTTTTTATATTAAAAATATAATTAATATAATAAAAAATCCAATATATGTTATAGTATTTTATAGTTATTACCGCAAAAAGTTTATTTATTGGCCAAAGTTGTAGGTATTAAAAGTAGTGTTAAAAAAAACCTTAATAAATATCTGGACGCACGATTTTCCATTAAAGTAGCTGCAGTCAGCCAAATGATTTATTTAATATTTTGTTTTTTTGCGGTGACTTCTTTCGTTTATTTTATATATTTTTCAGCAACGCAGCTCGTAACTCGTAATATTTTTAGTACGTGCTCATGGCACAAGTTTTCCAGGACATTTTTCACCGAGAACATCCTGCTGATAATTTTTGTATTTTTGTAATTTTTTTCATTTTCTTTTTTTTTCTGTATATTTTGCAACTTCCATAAGTAAGAAGTGCAAATTCAAGAGCAGAAGCAGAAGACAATGCTTCGTTCTGGATGAAGTGTGTAGAAATAGGGTTCCAACTTTAATAAAAGCAGCACCAACCCAGGGTGGTTATAAAAAAGAGACTAGTACAGCTCTGACATGTCCGAAAACGAGTGCGACGTTGGCAAGATGAGCAGCAAGACAACGCATAAGTTAGTGCTGTTCTTGCGACAAGGGTCAAGAAACAATGTCCTTAACAAAAACTACAAAACAAAAAAAAAATAAAATAAAACCAGCTTCCTTGCAACGCAATGCGGTTGGCACCGCTAATACAGCGTATTGTGTTAACTGTGGCCGGACAAGAGAAACCTTTTATCACCGAAGTCACGTCCTGCCGAATACCTGATGCTGGACAAACAAGCGTACGGCACAGATTTTTCAAAGATAAAAGACAGTTGTATAAAAAGCATGGAAGCAGAGCGACAGATGGAAACGAAATGATTGCAAAGAAATGCGTGCGGTTTTTCAACATTTTATTTTGAGTGGGTGGTAGTTCCGAGAGGTTTATACTTGAGGTTTATATAGAATTTATTTTTAAAATAAAATAAAATAAAATAAAATAAAATAAAATAAAATAAAATAAAATAAAACAAAAGAAGGGAGAAAAATAATAATTAAAGAAAATGTTACAAAAGTAAATGAAATATAATAATGAATGATGTGCGGATATATATGTTGGGGTTAGGATATCGTAAATAACACAAAATCCAAACTCTCTAAATACAATAAAAATAAAAATTCAATAAGTAATTAAGTTTAGGTCACATGTTAAGTTTGAACTTAGTTGATTATGTACATTTTGATATATCGTCACTGTCATGCCAAAGGGGCGAATGTGCATTTTTAAAAATGTTGGGAAATCAAATTTTAAATTTTGAAGTGCTTTAAAAATTAGCAAAATTTATATTTTTTATAATTTTTTCTGTTGTTTTGGTTTATTCGTCAATTATTATAATGTATATAAAACATCTTTCGATTTGGACAACTAACAGAATTAAAAATACGGATTTTTTGAGACTATATCCTAAACAAAACGCAACTATTTTTGTTTTGTATGCTATAACTTTTTATTAGCGCAAGATAAAATAGTAATGTAAAGGCATTAATTGTTTGCTTTTAAAGAACCTATCTATTCGCATAATTAATTAAAAATATTTTGTCAATCATTAATTTGTCATTTGTTATTTGCAGGAAAAATGTTTGGCAAAATTTTTAAATAATGATGCAAATCGATAGGTGCTTTAAAAACAAACAATAAATACCTTTACAACACTATTTTATCTTGCACCAATAAAAAATTATAGTAAAAAAAAACGAAGAAATTTGAAAAATTGAAAATATTGTCATGCCAAAAGGGCGAATATTTTCGTTTTTTTGCTATAATTCTTTAATGGTATAAGCTAAAATAGTGATGTAAAGGTATTTATTGTTTATTTTTAAAGCACCTATCGATCTGCATCATTATTTAAAAATATTTTGTCAAACATTAATTTGCCATTTGTTATGTGCAGGAAAAAAATGTTTGAAAAAATATTTTTAAATAATGATGCAAATCGATAGGTGCTTTAAAAGCAAACAATTAATGCCTCTACAGCATTATTATATCTTGTACCAATAAAAAATTATAACAAAAAAAAAATGGATAAATTGGAAAAATTGAAAACCTTGTCATGCCAAAAGGGCGAATCTTTTCGATTTTTTGCTATAACTCTTTAACGGGATAGTATAAAATAGTAATGTAAAGGCTATTATTGTTTGTTTTCGCTCTGTATCATTAATTATAAATAATTTCCCAACTTTTTTTTCCTGCAAATAACAAATAACAAATTAATGTTTTGCAAAATATTTTTAATTAATAATGCAGATCGATAGTTGCTTTGAAAACAAATAATATATGCCTCTACACCACTATTTTATCTTATACCTATAAAAAGTTATGGCGAAAAAACCAAAAGATTCGCCCTTTTGGCATGACAATTTTTCAAATTCGCCCTTTTGGTTTTGTCTTTGTGCGTAGAAATATCCAACAAAATGATACGCGTTGTTGGCACAGCATACTTGAGGATAAAAACTACATTCAAAAACGTAAATAAACGCAAATGTCAAAATTTGCACATTCACACCTTGGGCATATTAGTGACGATAATATACCATTATAAAATACCCAAATAATAATATTCCCCATATTATTCGGTTATTATTGAAAATAAAAATATTCCATATATTCTTCGATAACACTACACAACAAAATGAGAAAAACAAGTTTTCGCAGTAAAATCCATTATTTTTGTATTATTGGAAATGACTCACAGATTTTGAATATATGAATTAAAAAATTTTCTACAAATAGGTTTACGAGATTTCGGGCATATATTTTGTACTGAGCTTTCAAAAAGGTGGTCACATATATTTGTAAATAACTCGCGTTTAATAAAACCCAGAAACTTAATTGTTATATTATCAAAGATAATTAAATATGCAATAAACACTTCTTACAATAATTTGGAATTGGTTTACTGGTTTAGGAAAACTCTATATAAGAACTCGAAAAATGTAAATTTTGTCGACCAAAATTTTATTAAAAAATGCATTTAAAAAATGGCGAATAATCAAATCATGTCATTATTTGAGATGATAGGGATATGACGAGGCCCATAATGTCCTTGTAACGCAGTGTCCTGTTCAAGTACTGACCTCAGGCCATGATCATATACTGATCGGGCAATTTCCCATTTTATTATTTACCCGACAATTGCCTTGTCAGAGCCCGAGCATAATATGGTTTCTCTCATTAAATCTCGATCATTGTCTGATGTCATTTCGTTATGAGGAACAAATAATGTAGCCATGATCGGGAACATTGACTATTTAGATAATACAAACCCTGGTATGGTAAGCATGATAAGGGCATGCAAAGGCAATGATCATATTTTCTCTAATAGGGCTTACCCAACGAAAACCCGATCATTTCCCGATGGCGCATCGGGCAAATTTCTACTAGGGTGGGTTACAAGTTATAAAATATATATGAGGATATTTTAGAGCCTCTTAGTAGGCGTGACTGGTATGAAAAAGTATATATTTTCTTGGTCAACATCACTTTCCGAGTCGATTTAGATATGACCGTCTGTCTGTCCGCCTATACACGATAACTTTAAAACTGCTATTCCGAATGATGTAAAATTTATTTTCAATATATTTTAGTAGAATAGTAATTCAAAGTTCGAAAATGAGTGAATTTAGTCAAGGTAATCTACAACATCCACTACGAAATATGGGTTTACTTTTGAGGATAACATATCTCGTCAAGTATTAAAGGTAAAGTTATAAAATTTAAAATTAATTACAAGCAATCATCTATCAACAGGTGCTCAAAAAATAATCGTGATCCGCTCACATTTTTTATTTTTATGCCTATTTGTATGGCACTCATTTATATTGTTTTCACATAACTTTTTTTATCCTCAAATGTTACCCACATATTTTTGTCATTTATAGCTCAATTTCTTTGAAAGAGTGTGTACTAATTTTGAAAAATTAAAATTTGTGTATCATCTTACTTTCTCGATATTTTTCCATTTTTTTAAATGAATTTTTTCTTAAATTTTTGTTGAAAAAAAAATGTTTTTTCAAGTTCTCCTTTCGAGTTCTCCTAAACTAATGAACCAATTTAAAAATGTTCTAAAAAATGTTTATTCGATATTCAATTAACTTTCATTCGATATAACATTTGATCATATATGTTATTTAAAACGCGAGATATTTGCAAATGTATGTGACCACTTTTATGAAAGCACGGTTGAAATGTTATTGGTTCATATTTTGTATACCTATCCAAAGAAACATTATTAAATCATATTTTCGGAATAATACAAAAATAACCTTGACTGTTGCGCAGAATGGCTGTTGTGTAGTGTAATTACTGAAACAAAAATTTTCCACATATTATTCGATAATTACTGAAAATTTAAATTTGAGAGAAAATTTCATTTAATTCCTAGTTTCTATTTATCCTAAGGACTGCGTCGAATAAAATTGTCCGTTACATATCTTCCCATAATGTGCTATTGCAAGATTCAAATTAAAAAAAATTGATCATAGTAGCTCTGAATTAAATGGCAGAAAATAATTTGTGTCAGTTATAGTCAATACAAAATTTATTTAACGCGAAAATGGCAAACGAAGTGGAAGTGCGAGAAAATATAATTAAAATTTTTCAAAAACAACCTAGTTGGTCTTTTAAAAAAATTGCCGAGGAGGTAGGGGCTAACCCTAAGACCATTTCTCGCGTTATCAACCGCTTTAAGGAAGACCTGAGTATTGATCGGAAGAAAGGTTCTGGTAAAAAAAGGCCCACATGATCGTGAAAAGTCGAAGAAGGTTGTGAATATTTTAAAGAAAGATCCAAGCATATCCGGAAGGAAATTGGCGAGAAAGGCGGATTGCTCAGAATCTTTCGTGCGCAGGACTATGAAAGAAGCTGATCTGAAGACGTACAAGGTCCAAAATGTTCCGGATAGAAATGCCGTCAAGAATGAAACCGCAAAACAACGAGCTAAAAAGCTGAACAAAGATATTTTTTTAAAATTCGATTGCTGCATAATGGACGACGAAACTTATGTTTTAGCGGATTTTTCTCAGCTACCTGGGCAGGAATTTTATACAGCCGATTCTCGAGGAAATGTCTCTGAAAAATTCACATAAAAAAAAATTACAAAATTCCCAAGAAATTCCTTGTTTGGCTGGCAGGCAATTTGCAGTTGTGGAAAAAGGAGCAGCTCATTCGTGACATCGGGTACAATTAATAGCGAAATATATGTGAAGGAATGATTGCAAAAGAGATTGCTTCCATTTTTACGCCAACATGAAGTGTCCACATTTTTTTGGCCTGACCTCGCTTCATGTCACTACAGCAAAACGGCCTTAGAGTGGATCCAACAAAATGCAGTGATTTTGGTGCCTAGAGAAGTCAATTCACCAAACGGTCCAGAACTCAGGCCGATTGAGAGATACTGGGCTTTAGTAAAAAGGGAGATGAAGACAACAAAAAAAGTGGCCAAAGACCTTTAAGACTTTAAAAAAAAGTGGTCTTCAGCAGCTGTGAGGGTGTCGGACACTACCATTACAACATTAATGGAAGGGGTTCCGGAAAAAATAAAACTTTTTATTAAAAAATATTAATTTCTGATTTTTTGTATTTTTTTTAAATCTAAAAATAATGTGCAAAATAAAATATTACATTCTATAAAAATTCGATTACTAGATTTTTTCATTTTTGTAGCGGACAATTTTATTCGACGCAGGTAAACATAAACATATCCAAATCATCTATATCCTGTTAAAAAAATTACAATTTAATAGTTTCTACTATGAATGACATTTAGTTCAGAGTAACATGATAATCGGATCAGCCCGGACTGACTTAAAATAAGGCAATTATTAGGCATTAAAGTTAGTACCAAATACAAGACGTAATGCTATTTTAAAATGCTACGCTATCAGATTGACTTATGTTTTCATTCAATGCATATATAAAATGAAGTTCCTAGTACGGATTCTTTCGAGTTCTCATTATAAATTTATATTATAATAATCTATAAATATCATTATATACTGCATAATACTATTAAATAATTTTTTTATATATGCAAAAGTATTTATTTTGTCTGCCATCTGACTTAATATCGCGTCGGGACTGTTTCGGGATGTCGGGGAATTCATTCGATCTCGATTATGATTCACATATCATATACAATTTGTTCTAAAATGTACGCAGATATCGTAAGAAAATAAGGAAGTTTTCAACTTACGATAATTATTTCTAAATCGAACAGTTAGACAATCACAATCACAATGCTAAAATCCATCAACAAATCGAATCTATACAACGAAAATTGTACGATATTCTCTAAATATTTGGGCCAACATTTCATTTACGAGATATAAACAAAAGAAATTAAAAACTTTTCCAAAAAAAAAAACAAAATAATAAAGAAAAATAGTGCTAATTTTTTTTAATAATCTACGTTTTTTACTTAATATAAGTCGGTGTAATGAAAAAGAAAACAGATTTTATTAATTTTTGAATTAAACAATTTTTTTTAATTTTGTCCAACTATATCTAATTTTGATTCAACTGAGTACAAAGTAAACTGCACAACTTGTTTGTGAGTTTACTTTTTATGCAATTTTATTACAATGTTTAGGACACACATTTTTAAAATAACTTGGTTTTTATGTTTCTAACTTTATGATCGCAGAGAATAAAATAAAATAAAAATAAAACTATATGGCAGCAAATATACGTGCTGTGTCAATATGATAATGAGGCATGGGACTATGTTTTAGACGATAACAGTCCATGAGCTGCGACAACCAGTGAAACTTTTCATAGGTTCATTTTGAAAGTAATGATTTTTGTTATTTAAAAATTTTAAAATAATTTCAGATAAACAATCTACATATAATTCAAATCTATTAGAAATGTAACTTTAATTCTCAAATTCATAAAAATATTATTACAAAAAAGAATATATTGAAAATTGTTTGGACTCAAAATTTTCTTTATGGCAATATTGATTTTTAAATATTTGTTGTACATTATGATATTTGAGGCGTTGAAAGTCATAGTGGTGTCAGTCACACTTTGTTCATTTCGGGAAACAAGAGGTTTTACTAAATATTTCATAGTATATTCGCCAAACATATTTTAGTGCTTAGATTGATTTTAATATATCCCTTAGACATTCCTTTAACTCGTGTAATACAAAATATAAAAGAATTTATCACGGTTTTTATTTAGTTCAAAATTAAGTTGCATGTAAAAAGAAAAAATAAAAAGTGCAATAATAAGTATCACTAAAATATTTACAAATTTTTTTTTTAGTTCTATTTACTCATTAAATCTGACTGCAGCTTTTCTTATATATATTAAGAATCACACTGGCATTTAAAGTTTACCAAAATTTTGTTAAATGTCATAGTGGTGTAAGTTCACCCATTTTTGTTTAATTGGATACAAAATCAATAACCGCATAATTGACATGAAATATAATGCCAAATGGTTCCTCATATATCAGGTAAAGCGTGCACACATTTCACTTAGCAATCCACACCCAGAAAAAAATACTATATAAATAAAAGTTTTTTACTATTAAAAATAGTCAATAGGATAAATTATTATTTTAATCGGGAAATACCATTAAATACTAGAATATACCATGATATTGCCATTGAGTTTATATGAAAAGATTTATTTTTTGTATACTATTAAATCAATAATTGTCCTATTGACCAATTTTAATGGGATTTGAGAGAATTTTTTTCTGGGTGCATTAACTCGAACCAGAGTAATCATGATAAATTTGAAGACTATCTGAATTTGCAAACAAAGCTAACATTTGGTTAAAAAGTATACTCGGTAGTATTTGGAAAATATTTACTGAACATATTTAAAATATGTGGAATGCAATTGGATAACATTTTTATAATTTTTAGAAAACATTTGGAAAATAATTTTTTTGGAAACATTTGTTTAGAACATTTGTTTAGAACATTTGGAAAACATTTGGAAAACATATGGAGAAAAGTTGGAGAACATTTGGAGAACATTTGGAGAATATTAGGAGAACATTTGGAAAACATTTATAAAACATTTGTAAAACATATGTAAAAATTATTAATACAAATCTGTGCTATAGTTTGGAAACATTGGTTTAGAAAATTTGTAAAATATTTGTAAATCATTTGTAAAACATTTGTGAAACATTTGTAAAATATTTGTAAAACATTTGTAAAACATTTGTAAAATATTTGTAAAATATTTATAAAACATTTGTAAAACATTTGTTAAACATTTGTAAAACATTCTTAAAACATTTTTAAAACATTCGTTAAACAATTGCGGTATATGTAATTTATATAAATATTTTTTTCTTAAGTGTTTAATTATAGAAAATATTTTTTCCATTTAAAAAATATGTTCATACAATACTTTATATTTTAAAAAACTAAATTTTAAAAATATTTACTAAACACATTTTTGCATGAAATATCTAATATATAAAACAATTTTGAACAATTACAAATCGTTTGTGAAACAGAAAATTCGAAAAAGATTTAGAAAATATTTTATAATATTTTGAGAACATTTTGAAAAATAATTGAAAAACATTTGGAAAATATTTGTAAATATTTATAGACATGATTTTGATAACTATTTTATAAAATTTGGAAAGAAATTAAAAAATTTGAAGTCCATTTGGAAAACAATTGGAAAACATTTAAAAGATTTATAGAATGTTTGGAATACAATTGGATAACATTTTTATTATTTTTAGAAAACATTTAAAAACTATTTTTTTGGAACATCTGGGCTATATTTTGAAAACATTTTTAAAAGTATTAAGCAAACATTTAAAGACCATTTGGGTAGCATTTGAAGATGATGTTTATAACATTTGGCGACTATTTAGAGAACATTTGGAGAACATTTGGAGAACATTTGGAAAACATTTGGAAAACATTTGGAAAACATTTGTAAAACATTTGTAAAACCATTTGGGTTGCATTTGAAGATGATGTTTATAACATTTGGAGAATATTTAGAGAACATTTGGAGAACATTTGGAGAATATTTGGAAAACATTTATAAAATATTTGCAAAACATATGTAAAACATTCTTAAAACAAATCTGGGCTATATTGAAAACATTTGTTTAGAACATTTGGAAAACATTTGTAAAACATTTGTAAAACATTTGTTAAACATTTGTAAAACATTTGTAAAACATTTGAAAAACATTTGTAAAACATTTGTAAAAGATTTGTAAAACATTCGTAAATTTGCGGTATATGTAATTTATATAATTATTTTTTCTTAAGTGATTAATTATAGAAAACATTTTTCCATTTAAAAAATATGTTCTTACAATATTTAATATTTTAAAAAACTAAATTTTAAAAATATTTACCTAACACATTTTTGTATGAAATATCTAATACATAAAACAATTTTGAACAATTACAAATCGTTGGCGAAACAGTATCAAAATTCGAAAAAGATTTGGTGAACATTTTGAGAATATTTAGAAAATATTTGATAATATTTTGAGAACATTTTGAAAAATAATTGAAAAACATTTGGAAAATATTTGCAAATATTTATAGACTTGATTTTGATAACAATTTTATAAAATTTGGAAAGCAATTGGAGTATTTGATGTACATTTGGAAAAAAATTGGAAAACATTTAAAGGATTTATAGAATATTTGGAAAACAATTGGATAACATTTTTATTATTTTTAGAAAACATTTAAAAACTATTTTTTTGGAACATCTGGGCTATATTTTGAAACCATTTTTAAAAACATTAAGTAAACTTTCAAAGACCATTTGCGTAGCATGTGAAGATGATGTATATAACATTTGGAGAATAATTAGAGAACATTTGGTGAACATTTGCAAAACATTTGTAAAACATTTGTAAAACATTTGAAAAACATTTGTAAAACATTTGTAAAACATTTGTAAAACATTTGTAAAACATTTGTAAAACATTTGTAAAACATTTGTAAAACATTTGTAAAACATTTGTAAAACATTTGTAAAACATTTGTAAAACATTTGTAAAACATTTGTAAAACATTTGTAAAACATTTGTAAAACATTTGTAAAACATTTGTAAAACATTTGTAAAACATTAGTAAAACCATTTGGGTCTCATTTGAAGATGATGTTTATAACATTTGGAGAATATTTATAGAAAATTTGGAGAACATTTAGAGAACATTTGGAGAGCATTTGGAGAACATTTGGAGAATATATGGAGAACATTTTGAAAGCATTTGTAAATCATTTGTAAAACATTTGTAAAACATTTTTAAAACAATTGATAAACATTTGTAAAACAATTGTGGTATATGTAATTTATATAATTATTTTTTCTTAAGTGATTAATTATAGAAAATATTTTTCCATTTAAAAAAATATATTCTTACAATATGTAATATTTTAAAATATTAAATTTTTAAATATTTACTAAACACATTTTTGTATGAATATCTAATATATAATACAATTTTCAATTACAAATCGTTTGCGAAACAGTATCAAAATATGAACAAAAATTTGGAGAACAAATTTGGGAATATTTTGAGAGTATTTGGAGAATATTTTGATAATATTTTGAAAAAATTTTAAAAATTTGGGGAACAGTTGTTTATCATTTGAAAAGTCATTGAAAAACATTTCAAAAACATTTGGAAAATACTTGTAAATATTTATGTATATGATTTTGATAACAATTGTATAACATTTGAAAAGCATTATGATGAACGTTTAGAAAATAATTGGAAAAACATTAAGAAAACATTTGGAAATATTATAATTAATATAATATAGAAAATATTTAAAAAATAATTGAAAAACTTTTGGAAAACAATTTTAAAAATGTTCAAGCTCATTTACAGTATTTTTCTTTTATAGTATTTTTTTATTAGCTCCTCTATAAATCTAATTATTTGGAAAATATTTGTAAATATTTATAGTGATGATTTTGATAACAATTGTATAATATTTGGAAAGTATTTAGAGAATTTTGTGTACATTTAGATTTAGAATATTTTTTGAAAAACATTTAAAACATTTAGAAAATATTGGGAAATAAAATGGAAAACATTTAAAAAACATTTGGAAAATATTTGTAAATATTTAGAAACATGATTTTGATAACAATTGTATAAAATTTGGAAAGCATTTGGAGAATTTGATGTACGTTTGGAAAATAATTGGAAATCATTTAAAACATTTAGAAAATATTTGGAAATAATATATAAAATATTTAAAAAGCCTTTGTAAAATATTTGAAAAACATTTAGAAAATATTTGTAAATATTTATAAACATGATTTTGATAAAAATTGTATAAAATTTGGAAAGCATTTGGAGAATTTGATGTACATTTGGAAAATAATTGGAAAACATTTAGAAAACATTTGGAAATAATATAGAAAACATTTGAAAAACATTGAAAAAGATTTATAAAAATGTTCAGCACAATTACAGTCTTTTCCTTACATAGTACTTTTTTTTATTAACTCTTTTATAAAAATTGTCAATAAATTTTGTTTTTTAAATACTAAATAACATCAACTAAAACTCGTCACATCAAAATCAATTAGCGTGACAAATTTTCAATTGGTTTTAAATGGTACAGAAATATTTTATTATGGCATTTTATTATGGCAAAGCCAGAAAACTGCAAAATTTGAAATTTTGTCAAACTAAGCCATATTATTGATGTCTATTTATTTTCTGCAATATTAACTTTGGAAAAATTAAAAAGTTTCTGATTTAAAACCATTGCCGTGCTGCACTTACCGATTGTTGCTAACATTTATTAGCGAGAAACCAATTATTTTTCGTAAAATAAATTAATTATTTTCAAGCACAGATTTTGGGAATTAAGTGTGTCTGTTGAATGGTGGAGCGCACAATTTGCCAAAGCGCTTTTTACATTTCCAAGTGCTGATGGCCGTATTACTTTTGGTAATTAAAGAGTTAATTATTTGAACATAAACACTTTGAATTTTGAGAATTGTTCGTGGTGATCAAAGTGTTTTTTAGAATGCGCTTAATTGATTCGTGGAAAGCGGAGTATGTTAATAAATTCAAGGAATACGAGGTAGTTATAATATTTTAATTAAAAGGAACAGAAAATATAAAGGTTTTTCAAGGGTTTTTCAAATGGAATGCTACAAAAGTAGAGCGACAGGGACAGCAAACGACGCCATATTTCCTGCCGCTCCTTTGATATTTCTCTTCAGTAAGGTTTGCCATTTCATGATGGAAAGATATATGAGCCAACAACGAGTCGAAATTATTAAAATTTACTACCGAAATTCGGAGTCAGTGGCCTCAACATTAAGAGCGCTACGTCCAATTTATGGTCGTCATAATCTTCCTAGCAGATCAACAATTGAGCGTCTAGTGGAATACTTTGAATCCACAGGCACAGTACAAAATGTTCCCGTGCCAGTTAGACAAAGAAGTGCCCGTAGTGTCGAGAATATTGCTACCGCTGAGGCTTCACTTGAAGAAAGCCCAAAATGTGTCTCTCACACGTCGTTCTCAAGCGTTGGGCATCTCTGTGACGTCCTTGTGGCGAATTTTGCGAAAAGATCTTGGCCTACATCCTTACAAAATCAAATTGACGCAAGAACTGAAGCCGCTTGACCACCAGATGCGTCGTATGTTCGTGAATTGGGCTGAGTAACAACTTGAAAATGATTCGGATTTTCATCAAAAATCATCTTCAGCGATGAGGCTCATTTCTGGCTGAATGGCTTCTTCAATAAACAAAATATGAATTATTGGTCAGACAGCAATTCACACGTACTCCATGAGTCATCATTGCATCCCGAAAAAATTACGGGTTGGTGCGGTTTGGTGCGGTTTATGGGCCGGCGGCGTCATTGGGCCGTACTTCTTCCGTGATGATTAAGACCGGCACGTTACTGTGAATGGAAATCACTACCGTTCAATGATAACCGAATATTTTTGGGCCCAATTGGATGATATGGACTTGGAGGACATGTGGTTCCAACAGGACGGCGCCACAAGCCACACAGCGAATGCCACAATCAATTTATTGGAAACCAAGTTTGGAGAACGTGTTATCTCACGAAATGGTCCAGTCGATTGGCCGCCTCGGTCGTGCGATTTGACGCCGTTAGACTATTTCCTGTGGGGCTACGTCAAGTCTATTTTTTTTTTTTACAAATTAACCAACGCTCAGGGGATGCCCCCTATTCGTGCAATGTGCAGTGTTGATCGTAAGAAAGGATTATAGGTTAAAGGGAGGAGGAAAGATGGAGTAGTGTCGGTGGATATTTGCTTTCAATTTCCCAATATTAAAAATGTCGGGAAAAACAGACGCAGGGAGATTGTTCCACAAACGTATCGTGCGACTGAAGAACGAATTATCTCTGTAATGTGTGGTTCTGTTGAGAACCGAGTGAACTACGAAGGGATGGGCTTGAAAACCGTCGAAAATTGGGTTCAGCGTCTGGACTTCTGCAAGCGTGCCCGTGGTGGCCATGCAAAAGAAATCGAGTTCCATACATAATGGCATCGAACGTACTTTTACAGGAGAGCGCTACATTTGTAGCGCTCTTATTAAAAAACCCTTTATAAAAAAAAACTATGAAGAAAAAAAAATCTGTATTAAGATAAGTAATAACGTAAAAGTACCTAATTCGATCGGCCTAAGAAAAGTTCAACTTTCAACTAAAAATATAAGAAAAGTAAAATTTTTTGGAATTTGTTATAAGTAAAAGGTACTATAATAACACTAGACAACAAGTGGAGACCTTTTTTTAATAATCCACGATCTTATTATGATTTTCCGATGAATTTTAAGATTCTAATCACGACCTCCTACTCTGTTTTTTCAGCTTGCCTCAAGTTTTTGAGTTATCACGTAATACAAATATATGGAAATTTTCGTATTTTTTAACATATTTTGGACTTTAACATTTTACAGATTTGAGTTATCGATCCAATTTCTCTCATATTCCTCTGAGAATTTTTTAGCTAATATTTTGAAATAAACTTCGTGATATTTGGATTAATATGATCGAAGTAATAACCAGTCAAACACCAAAAATATTTTTCTTAAGGTATACCTATTATTAATTGCATAACATATTAAGTTTTCATAATTCAATAAAATTATGTATTATATGTGAAACTAGATACACAATTCTATGATTCCTTTTACTTCATTTTTGCAAATCACTCTTTAGATCTTCAGATTAAATACAAATTTACTCTTACAATTTTTTAATTAAATTTTGTTTTGTGGTGCTTAATAAATATAATTTTTTTATTCATAAATTATTCATAGAAATATCAACAGAACCTTAAACCAGTAGAATTAAACTTTGCATAAATATATTACATTCCATGGGTTTGCCTCAGTAACCTACAAGCTAAGGACTAAAAGAGTGATTTGCAAAAACAAAGTAAGAGGAAGTATGGAATTATAGACCAAATCTGATTTAAGATATGTACTTTTATTAGATTATGTAAATCGTAGATGTTTTGCAACAAAGAATAGGTACACCTTAAAATTAATATTTTTTGCGTTTGACTGGTCATAATTTTAGTCAGATCAATCCGAATTTCATGTGGTTTATTTCAAAATATTAGCTGAAGTATTCCCAATGGAATACAAGATAAATGTAAACGAAAACTCAAATCTGTAAAAAGTTAAGGGCCAAAATATGTAGAAAAACACGAGAATTGTCATATATTTGTTTTACATAATTACTCAAAAACTGGAGGCAATCTGAAGAAACTGAGTATGAGGTAGTGATTAGAATCTTAAAGTCCATCGGAAATTCATATATAGATCGCGAATAATTTTTTTTTGTTGTGCTGTGTAATTAGTGTAAAAATACAATTTTCTCTAAACTGTCTTTCCAGTATGAAATTAGGTTCAGGCGAGGTTATCTAATGAAATTTTAAAATAACACTCAAAATTAATTTTGAATTATTTATAAAATTTCAAATTGTAATTTCAAATAGTGTTTACAAAATTCATTTAAAATTTTTAAGTTTTTCATTTGAAAAAGCAATATAAAATTTGTATTTAACTTCAAATTTCATAAATTTTCCAAATTTTAAATGTTTGAATTATTTAAAACAAACTGCCAATCCTATAAATCGTATCCGTGACACTGATACGTTAATTCGTTAGCAGACAACATATGCAAATACTAAAACCGACTCACCCACACACAGACGCACACATTTTGACGTTTATCTGCACCGCAATATTTGAAATTTTAACGCACCGATAAAAGCCGTTAAACTCACGTAAATTCATTCTATTTATTCGAGAAGATACCTTTATCTGTTTGTTGGATGCTGCTTAACTTTATGCGTTAAATACATGCGTGAACTGCCAAAATATTCGCATGTATTTTTTTTTTTGTACTACGTAAGCTGCGCTATGCCACATTACATTACGTTACGTTCGGTTACGTTACGTTTCGTTGCGGGAACAAAGCCCATACTGTGCAGCACGTAGCATCGATTTAAAAGCGACCTCAATCAGCGCGTATTAGTAAAAATCCAGCTGGCAGCAGATGTTCGTTGGCAAATAGCGCTCGACAGGATGCGTAACACATAAACTTAGGCAACAAAAATGTAAAATATAAAAAATAAGAAAATAAAATACAAAAAAAGTGTTTTCAAATATATAACAAATTTTACTGATTGTGTTATAAATAAGTCAAATTCTAATTCTAATAAAATAATATATATTATTTCCAAAAGGGCAGGTTTTGTAATATATAACATTTAATTTTTATCATACCAAAAATTCGCCTTAAAAACGTTTTTTATTACAAAAATATTT
The DNA here is from genome assembly GCA_951804985.1 of Dryomyza anilis. Taxonomy (NCBI): domain Eukaryota; kingdom Metazoa; phylum Arthropoda; class Insecta; order Diptera; family Dryomyzidae; genus Dryomyza; species Dryomyza anilis. Next base: position 11,910,152 of record OX638130.1, read on the forward strand.
TGTATTTGATATTTTTTACTTTTCTTATTTTTTTGATTTTCCTCTAACAAAGTTCAAAAGGCATAATATTGATAAAATTAAAAATATTCATTTTTCAAAGTGTCTTTTATATGGAACCATGGCGATAAAATCATGATGAACCGGATGGCAGGAATACGATAATATTGCATTGTCATTCAGTTCAAGGCAATATTTAAAATCTCAAGTCTGTAGCTCGTCACGAAGGCAGTTTGAAATTAATTCCAAATTTGTACCGAACAGACAAGAAAGCAACCTAATAAAAACGTTTTAAATGTTTTTTCCCAAAAAAAATCAGTATATAAACCAGTAAGGAAGGTTAGGTCACATGGAAAATCCGGAAAATTAAAATTTTGAAGCGCTCGTTTTTTTTCGGTTACCAAAAGACAGTTCGCAGAAAAGCATAAAGTCAATAGATATTTGACAAAGAAAGTTTTCTTAAGCCGGTATAAAGTGAAATTCACCTGCAGATTGTAACGAACCTTTTTGGCCGATGCCGAGGTATCACTCGTCGTGTCCAGGGTTCGTTGCAAAAATTTATATTTTACAGAGTAACAAAACTTTTATTAAATTTTTAAATTCACAGTTTTATTATTCAATAACAAAGTTAGATTTACTTAGCAGTAGGGTGTCTTGACCAGCGGTCACAGTCACGGCCTACTCTCTGCCTGCCTCTCCTGCAGTAGTGTGTCTTGACCAGCGGTCACAGCCTACTCTCTGTCTGCCTCTCCTGCAGTATTGTGTCTTGACGCGCGGCCACAGTCACAGCCTACTCTCTGTCTGCCTCTCCTGCAGTAGTGTGTCTTGACCCGCGGCCACAGTCACTGCCTATCTGCAATGGGGTGTCTTGCCCAGCGGTCAGAGTCAACTACCCATTCGTTGCGACTTATCCTAATCAGCGATCACTGCCAGTTACCTTGATCCGCGACCAGAGGTGAACTGCCACTTGCAACTACTGCGACTGTTGTGATCCGCGACCACCAACGAACTGAACGATTGCTGCTGTCGTCGTTCGATTGAAACCTCGCTTTGCCAATCCGAACATGTCAGCTGTTCGGCCATTTGCAATTTTCGTAGTCCAATCGATCAGGGTGGCGGTGTTGCATGCGGCCTACTACTATTTTGTAAAAAGTAGTAGTTCATTTTCGAATCCCATTATACGGCATTTTATACATTCGTCGTAGTTGTTATAACTTAATAATATACCAATTAATAAAAATAGCTTAATAATTATAATATAGTTCGTTGTGTTAAGAAAAAATGATTTAAAAAAAAAGATTAAAAATACTTAAATATAGTAATAATAAACCAGTTGGGAAGGTTAGATCACATGGGAAATTTTAAAGTAGGTGTAATTATGATAGTTAGGATTATCAAAATTATAGTCGGTCTAAGCCGACTATAAATACCCTACACATATGTGGTTACCATTCAAAGTGATATATAGGTCACCAGGGTATACGAATCCTGAAAATAACTACAAACATTCAATCGCTGAAGAATTTCCATTCATTTGATACCCATATTTACAAATGGGTAGGTGTACCGAATTTCGATTTTTTTTTTTGTGAACCACAAGTCTTTTCGCCGGAAAACATTATTATCATGTATTTGAGCATGATGTCAATATATATTTGACCAACAAAGTTTACCTAAGCACGTATACATAAAAATTGATCTTTATATGTACATTTTATATGTGGTATTTGAACATAAGTGGTCGGATCATAGGTCACCATGGACCGATCTCGCCAATTTTTTCGCACATACAGCGTAGGTATATTAGTAATCTAAGTTATAAGTTTCATTTATCTAGCTCTTCAATTTTAAAAGTCTTAGGGATTTCAACAGACAGACAGACAGACGGACAGACAGACAGACAGACAGACAGACAGACAGACAGACAGACAGACAGACAGACAGACAGACAGACAGACAGACAGACAGACAGACAGACAGACAGACAGACAGACAGACAGACAGACGGACAGACAGACAGACGGACAGACAGACGGACAGACGGACATCGCTAAATCGACTCAGGAGGTCATGCTGATCAAGAATATATATACTTTTCCATACCGGAGATGCTTCCTTCTGGGTGTTACAAACGGCGTACCAAACTGAATATACCCTTTCACTCTTAGTGTAGGGTATAAAAATATAAAGCACCCCAGCTGCTATGTTGCCGAAAATGAGGCGCCGCCGATTTTCGTCGTTACAAGATGTAAGTTTTTTATGGGGTATCTGAACATAAGTGGTCGGTTTACAGGTTACAATGGACCGATCATGCCAATTTTCTTTTTTAGTCAGCTTAGGTACATAAGTAACCAAAATTAGGAATTTCATTTATCAAGTTCGTTTTGTAATCGTGATTTCAACAGATTGACACAGAGACTTACATCGCTAAATCAACTTAGGAGGTCATGCTGATCAAGAATACATTTACTTTTTCATACCGGATATGTTTCCTTCTGGGTGTTACAAACGGCGTACCAAACTGAATATATAATTTTTTCCAAAAGATTATTTTATTAGTTTTACAATGAGACCTTAAATTAGTTTCTAGCATCAAGAGATTTTTCAAAGTTAGCCACCATACAAAAATGATATTTGGCCAATATTTTTAACTTTTGACTGTATGTCTTGAAATAGTTATTTCTCTGAAAAAATAGATGAAAAAATGGTCTTTATCAGATACCAAAATTCTTATTTAATCACAGAGGATGTGTTGAATCCCTGGTCGATTTGGTGTGGATTGACAATTAGAAATTTGTATTTCAACATTTTGGTATTTCGGCATTTTTATTTTCGACATTTTTATAACCTTTTTCTTAGACATTTTCTAGCTTTAAAATATTTTTCGACATTTTTTTTTTTGTTTCCTCTAAATATTTTTAGGCATTCTAAATAGGGATGTCAAAAACCGGCACTTTTAAAAAACCAGTTTCCGGTTTGTTGATTTAAAAAAAAACTAAATCAGTTTCGGGTTTTAATTTATAAATTTAAACCGATTTATCGCAATTAAGAATTTTAATATTTAATAGGAAACAAATGAATCAATTTTAATATAAAACACACGTTTATAATGAGGAAAGTTCTATGTTAATTACAACGAGTTGGGAAAGTTAGGTCACATGGGTAAGTTCGGTCATATGGGACGGACTGTTATAGTCGATCGGGCCCGACTATGGAATACCCTACACCTTAATGTGAGATATTTAATTGTATACCTCATAATATTATTCACATATCAGAAATTTACGTCTCATATAATTTAAAAAATTGATATAAAAGTATAAAATATCTAATAAAAAAATTTTAAAAATAAAAGTGGGCGGACCACGCCTATATTTAATATTTTGTAAGGCAAATATTTCACAGATTTGATTTTAATAATTTACGGATCAAACTTCCACTATGAAAACCCGGGAAATAATGAAAAAAAGAGTGGGCGGATCACGCCCATTTTTGGACCACATATTTTTCGGTGAATTATAACAATATGTTTTAAATTTTATAACTATATTTTGAATACTTTTCGAGTTATTAGTTCCTAAAGAGTTATATAAAAGTGCCTTGTATGGGAGGTGGGCGTGTCCGTTGACCGATTTAGCTCATTTTCAAACACAGTTCCTACTTTTGGCTAAAATATATTGAGACGAAATTTCATCGTATTCTGATCAGTATTTCTCAAGATTTTCTGTATTCGGACAGCAAGACAGCAAGACGGACAGACAGACGGACATGGCTAAACGGACTCGGGTAGTGATGCTGATCAAGAATATATATACTTTTCCATACCGGACACGCCTCCAAAGGGGCGTTACAATATATGCACAAAGTTAATATACCCTGTACCTCATAGGTGTAGGGTATAAAAATACATTAGTTATTAAACAAAAAATGAAAATAAATATTTAATTTATACTATAAAATTCAGGTAATCCTATTCCTATTATTCCTATTAATATAATAAATCTGTTTGTTCGTTTGTACGTTTGTTCCGCTTCTCCGTCTGAACGGCTGAACAATTCACCACACTAAAACTCACCACAATAAAATTCACCACACTGAAATTCGCTGCACTAAAACCCACCACAATAAAATTCACTACATAAAAATTCACCACACAAAAATTCACCGCACAAAAATTCACCACACAAAAATTCACCACACCAAAATTCACCACACCTAAACTCACCACACCGAAACTCGCCACATTAAAACTCACCACACTAAAACTTCTACTGGGAAAAACTCCTTGGGAAGAATTCTACGGGGAAGAATTCTACGGGAAAGAATTCTACAGGGAACAATTCTATCAGGATGAATTCTACCGGGAAGAATTTTACGTAAATCGTTCTATGGAGAAGAATTTTATGGCGAAGATTTCTACTCGGAAGAATTCTACGGCGATGAAGGCGAGAAACAATTGTCTTTGAGAAAAGTTGTTTTGGTGGAGAACTATTATTTGATAAAACCCATAAAAACTTCCACAGCGAAGCACGGGCCCCTGATATAAATAAAAATGTTTTTTTTATTAATAAAATCGCTCCAAATCTTTGAATTCACAAAATCTTGGCACGAGTCCAGCTAGTTAAAATTATATTCATGATTGTAATTTAAACTTAAATAAGTAAAATATATGTAAATATATGTATAGATCAAAACTTTGTTGATTTAAAATCCATTTTTGAAATAATATTAAAGGAAAAGTGACTAATGAGTGAACTTAAGCCGATTTTTAGTTTTAATTTAAAATAAACTTTAAACGGAAAAAGATTTTTACATATTTTGGCATGTAGACGAAATAATTAATTTAATGAAATAATTTATCAATTCTCATTTTTTTGGTATAGAATTGATATATCGTCGTTGTAGAATGAAAAGTCACCAAATACATTTTTATGAAAAACATAATTTTCGAGTTTATTGATTAATATTATAAAAAGTAATTGACGCATTTTTAAAGTTGAAAAATCAGCTATTAGATTTACATTTTCTTATCATGTGGTAAAAAAATTAAGATCATCGTTTAAAAATTAACCCTGCTGTTGTGTAAACAAAACTTACGAATTATAGGTGAATGGACCATTTTGGTCTATACTTCATTTATCATAAAAAAACGTTTTTTAAAACTATTTTAGTAAAATATATTCATAATTTGGCAAAACAAGATTTACACAAACAAAATATAGAAGTTTGAACTTTTCCTCCACAAACAAAAATAACGTTAATATATATTATATTTCTTAAAAATATATTTTAGAGAAATTAAAATTTGGTATAAGTTCAAATTATACGAAACGCTTTAGTTGTTAAATATAAACGATGCGTCAAAATTTATCATTTTATAAGTAAATTTAAATTTATTATATTATGCTATTTAATTTTATAATTTATAATTATAAAATAACTATTTAAATTTCATTATTACTGATTTTTATTAGCACATAGAATTTAAACTTTATTATAATTAGGATTTAAAAACTTTAAAGATTAGTTTCTATTAGCAAACGTTCTCAAATTAATAAAATAGTTTTAGTGCTAATTTTTACCTTATTCGCTTCGACTTAATTGATAGTTTTCTAATATTTTGCACAATCATGAATATTTTTTTTATGTATCGCTCTCCCAACCTAGAAATTTCTCATTTCTACCGCAGTTCTGAAATATAAATTAATACTAAAATGACATAGACCGTTAAGAGCACGTGCCTCATTTGGAGGAGGGGGTTCATTACCACATCCGGGTGTTTTTAGTCATTCGTTAAAAAAACGAAAATTTATTTTGTAATCAAAACTCTCAACTTTATTCAATTTGCGTCAATTACGATGTGGGGAGTGTGGGTGATTCGATTGTTTGTTAGACAGCACTAGATGTGGTAGGTACTACAAAAGGCGATGGTAGATGGTGCTACATTGGGCGGTAGTTGGTTCTACGTAAGTCGTGCTTGGATCGCTGGTCGGTTATTGTTGGATGGCGCCAATCAGAAACACATGTAGCTCTTAGTACTGGGACCAAATCGCGAGCGCGTTCCAGTTAACAGGACGCCGCTGTGGCTGCTGTTTGGCTGGTATTGTAATGGTTGTTGCGGTTGGGTCAGCGGTACATAAAGTTTTCTTATAACTTTTCGATGTTGTTGTTTTTACTTTATACCCCCTCTTGGTTTTGTTGTGTGGCAGTTTGAAATATTAAAAATTAATATGAACAACTTTTCTGACACTTTAATTTACGCAACGCTGTTTAATAATTTCAGCGTAATTTGTAGAGAGCAACTGCCAGAACAGCCAACGAAACCAAAACTGAAAAATGTTTTCATTTTTTTGTAAACACGCTTTGTAAAAATTAATTGTGTTTTCATGTTTTTATATTGTTTTTTGTTGTGTTTCTTATGTTTTCTTTTTCGTTTTGTGTTTAAGAAAAGTTTTAATTTCATGTCGAGCATTTTCTTTGATTGTTCTTGAAATTTCATATACACGGATAATAGTGAAAACTAAAACTGAAGAAAGCATAAAAAAGAATAAAAACTTGAATATTTTAAATTTGAAAAATTGAATTTTTATAGAAAAATTAAATTTTTAGTGAAAAATTAAATTTTTAGTAAAAAATGAAATTGTTAGTGAAAAATTAAATTTTTAGTGAAAAATGTAATTTTTAGTGAAAAATTGAATTGTTAGTGAAAAATTGAATTTTTAGTGAAAAATTGAATTTTTAGTGAAAAATTGCTTTATAGTGAAAATTGAATATTGAGTGAAAAATTGAATTATTAGTGAAAAATTAAATTTTTAGTGAAAAATTGAATTTTTAGTGAAAAATTGAATTTTTAGTGGAAAATTGAATTTTAAGTGAAAAATTGAATTTTTAGTGAAAAATTGAATTTATAGTGAAAAATTTAATTTTAGTGAAAAATGGAATTTTTAGTGGAAAATTAAATTGTAAGTGAAAAATTGAATTTTTCGTGAAAAATTGAATTTTTAGTGAAAAATTGAATTTTTCGTGAAAAATTGAATTTTTAGTAAAAAATTGAATTTAAAGTGAAAAATTGAATTTTAAGTGAAAAATTGAATTTTTAGTGAAAAATGGAATTTTTAGTGAAAAATTGAATTTTTAGTGAAAAATTGAATTTTTAGTGAAAAATTGAATTTTTAGTGAAAAATTAAATTTTTAGTGAAAAATTGAATTTTTAGTGAAAAATTGAATTTTTAGTGAAAAATTGAATTTTTAGTGAAAAATTGATTTTTTAGTGAAAAATTGAATTTTTAGTGAAAAATTGAATTTTATAGTGAAAAATTGAATTTTTAGTGAAAAATTGAATTTTTAGTGAAAAATTGAATTTTTGGTGAAAAATTTAATTTTTAGTGATAACTTGAAAAATTGAATTTTTAGTGAAAAATTGAATTTTTAGTGAAAAATTGATTTTTTAGTGAAAAATTGAATTTTTAGTGAAAAATTGAATTTTTAGTGAAAAATTGAATTTTTAGTGAAAAATTGAATTTTTAGTGAAAAATTGAATTTTTTAGTGAAAAATTGAATTTTAATGAAAAATTGAATTTTTAGTGAAAAATTGAGTTTCTTTTAGTGAAAAATTGAATTTTTAGTGAAAAATTGAATTTTTAGTGAAAAATTGAATTTTTAGTGAAAAATTGAATTTTTAGTGAAAAATTGAATTTTTAGTGAAAAATTGAATTTTTAGTGAAAAATTGAATTTTTAGTGAAAAATTGAATTTTTAGTGAAAAATTGAATTTTTAGTGAAAAATTGAATTTTTAGTGAAAAATTGAATTTCTAGTGAAAAATTGAATTTTTAGTGAAAAATTGAATTTCTAGTGAAAAATTGAATTTTCAGTGAAAAATTGAATTTTTAGTGATAAATGGAATTTTTGATAAATTTAAATTTATAGTAAATTTTGAATTTTTAGTGAAAAAATTATTTTTTAGTGAAAATTTAATTTTTTATGAAAATTTAATTTTTATTGAAAAACTGAATTTTTAGTGAAAAATTGAATTTTTATTGAAAAAATGAATTTCTACTGAAAAACTGAATTTTTTGTGAAAAATTGAATTTGTAGTGAAAAATTTAATTTTTATTGAAAAATAGAATTTTATATAAAATAGGCGGTATTTACTCCCGGTGCTTAAGGGGTTTCTTCGCTTAGAAAAACACTATTTGCAACATCAAAATTGCAATCGTGGTGATTCGAACCAGCAACCTTTTGGCTGGTAGTGCAATTTTCTACACAATCGAGCCAGCGATGCTTCAGAATTCTTGCTAAATTCAAAACATCATGGAAATGTGAGCAAACCTTCCTTAGTAGTTTCTATTCTTATAAAGATTTGGCATAACAAAATTTTACACAATAAATTAAAACATGTTTCTCAAAAAAGAAAAAGCAAATGTTTGATAAAAGAAAAAAAAACAAAGCAAAAATATAATAATGACAAGAAAGTAAACACATTAAGTTTAATGAAATTTACAAAGCACTCAGACTATTCAGATCTTTGGAATACAATATAGAAAAACTATAAAATGCGTAGGCACAATTATTAATTAATATTGGTAAAATAAGAGGAAAACCTTTTTTTATATCTGTAGATTTCTTTATTTGTGTAGATTAGTTTTTTTTATTAATTTTTTAATAGTTTAAAAAATACTCCAAATTCATTTCTCAGTCCACACATGCCCACAGTCTAATGATGAAAGTCATCTGTGGTTCGTAGATTTATTATGTGAGGAAAATATGTATATTACACTTTAAGTATATAATAAAAAACTTATAGTTCATTGGTAGTGACGTTGCTTTATTCTATGCAAATCATCTAAGGTTCAGAAGCTGTTAATAATTTGTATGAAAAGTGCAAAGTTCATGAGGGTCACATTAACAGCAGCAACTAATGTTCGATATAATAAACGTTACGTCATGTTATTTAAATAATTTATTGGCAAATAATGCTAAAATTAACACTATAGTATTATGAAGTGTTATGCAAAAATTGTGTAATAGGTTATACAGTGGCTTAATATGGCTTTATTAAATACTGACATAATATGTATTACTAAAAATTTATAAAAGTATAATTCTAGTTATATAATTTAAAATCAAATCATTTGATTTTTGAATATTTTAGAAAGTTTCATAACGGTTTTATAGTGGCTTCAAAAATACTTCATAGCTTTAAAAAAAAATCTATTTACTTTAAGTTATTGTTAAAGCTATATGAATAGTAAAAATTTATATTTCATTTTTATATATTAATTTATAAGAGTTTACAGAAATTGTTATAAAATATAAAAAATATAAAAAAGAATCATTTATTTATGGTTTAATAAAAAATAAATGATCTGGTTTTCAAATGATTAGATTAATCCACAAATATAATATTATTAAATCATTGCAATACTTTCTCTTTAATGGCTTCAAATATTTTGGTATATAAATTTAGTTATTTTTACAAAAAAGTTATGTTTAAAAATAAATATTAAAATTATGTTGAATAAATTTTTTAAAAGGTTCTATATTGGCTTTTATAGGATTTTTAAATCGCGTTTCGATTATCTTAATATGTAAGGGTTTTTTAATATTGTTGTTTTATATAATTGAAAATACCAAGTACTGCTTATAGTTTGAACTATACAATTATTTGCAGTCATTTCATGCTATCAAAAAACAAATTTTATTTCACGTCATTAAAATGAAGTTGGGAAAAGTTGTGACGATACTATTTCGAACGAAATGATACCGCACAATAACCGCACAACGCAAACATATTAAACACATCTAGAATGAACACCACCACAATACAGCCAACTTCACCACTCACTTTCCAGTGAGCTTTGCCAAACGCAGCCTACTTCACCACTAACAGCGAACAAGAAGGAAGAAGAAGAAGAAACGCGTATAAAAGCGAGCACGCAACGAGGATCGCTCTCTTTTGCTGTTGACCGAGTGACGAACAACATTGACGACTATACTGTAGCGTGGTCTGTGTAAATACGCCAGATGCAGTATAGTCAACGAACGCCTGTAGGAACTTTTGAGGTTAGTTTGAACAGAGGTGGGAGTGGTTGAAGTGATGCGTCTTCACTGTTTTGAGTAGCTTTAGCGCCCTGGACATGGGCATGACCGTAACAACGCCGTCAAGGAGTTGCAGCCCGCCGCACGTGTAAGAGTTAGTTCATTATATTGTTAATTATATTTTTATTAAATTATATTATTAATAAATAAAACCTTGAATTCCAAAAATATAAATTTAAACGCATAGCATTTTATTTAAAACCCTCGGGGATCCCTGCAAAATATAAATTTTGTAATGCATAAGAATACCTGAAGCCCGCTGAGCATACCCCGGCTAAAGACCGGGAATCCCGAGTTTGTTAAAAGTTTCTAAAAGATTTTATAGTGGCTGCTATATTAATTCATTGTTTTATAAAGGTTTTTAAGTTGCATTCGATTAAATTAATAGCTACTTAATAGTAGTAGTAGGTTTTGAAATGATTTAACTATTATTGAATAGTTTTTATAATTGATTTTTAAGGGCTTTACAATAGCTGTCAAATAATAAGAGCTAATATATGTCATAACAAATAAAGAGCTCATTGTAGTTTGCATTTTGTTTATGCTGTCAAACAGCAAATTTAAAATCACACCTTTAAGTTTTACAGTCTTATAATGATTTAAAGTAGGGTTCGAATATTTTAATTGCAATAGTAATTTAAAAGGAGCTGTTTGAAATGATTAACCTACCTATTAATGAAATATAATATTATTGAATTGTTTTTTATAATTGATCTTTAAAAGTTTTACAGTAGCTTTAATATATTAAGAGCTTATTATAGTTTCAACTAAGGATTTGCCATCGCACATATTGTCAAATATCAAATTTAAAATCACTTTTTAGACTTATATGTAAATCTACCAAACGGCTTTATAGTGGCTTCTTTATTGCTGTATAGTTTGATAAAGGTTACATATGATATTTAAAAATAAAAAAATAGCTATTTTGTATTATCTGTCGACTTTTTAACTTTTAATTAAACATTATGTTATTGAATAGTTTTACACATGATCGTTAAGGATTTCAGAGTAGCTTTTGTAAAATAAAAGGAGCTGCTTAACAATTTTCATAACATTTATTTTTTTAAGTTATAACTTAAATTAATAAAAGTGTCTCTTTACGCAATTTCTATGACTACAAAACATTATCAGTAAATGTCAAACTGTTATTTTGCAGCTCTTAAAAATATTTTGCACACTTGAAGAGCTCCACTTGACTGTATCGAATTTGCAGAAACCTTTTTCGACACAAAATATAATTTCTCATTGAAATTCAATGTTGAACAACGTGCAGAATATGAAGTTGTGCCATGACAATACTTTGACGTTGCTTTATTCTATGCAAATCATCTAAGGTTCAGAAGCTGTTAATAATTTGTATGAAAAGTGCAAAGTTCATGAGGGTCACATTAACAGCAGCAACTAATGTTCGATATAATAAACGTTACGTCATGTTATTTAAATAATTTATTGGCAAATAATGCTAAAATTAACACTATAGTATTATGAAGTGTTATGCAAAAATTGTGTAATAGGTTATACAGTGGCTTAATATGGCTTTATTAAATACTGACATAATATGTATTACTAAAAATTTATAAAAGTATAATTCTAGTTATATAATTTAAAATCAAATCATTTGATTTTTGAATATTTTAGAAAGTTTCATAACGGTTTTATAGTGGCTTCAAAAATACTTCATAGCTTTAAAAAAAAATCTATTTACTTTAAGTTATTGTTAAAGCTATATGAATAGTAAAAATTTATATTTCATTTTTATATATTAATTTATAAGAGTTTACAGAAATTGTTATAAAATATAAAAAATATAAAAAAGAATCATTTATTTATGGTTTAATAAAAAATAAATGATCTGGTTTTCAAATGATTAGATTAATCCACAAATATAATATTATTAAATCATTGCAATACTTTCTCTTTAATGGCTTCAAATATTTTGGTATATAAATTTAGTTATTTTTACAAAAAAGTTATGTTTAAAAATAAATATTAAAATTATGTTGAATAAATTTTTTAAAAGGTTCTATATTGGCTTTTATAGGATTTTTAAATCGCGTTTCGATTATCTTAATATGTAAGGGTTTTTTAATATTGTTGTTTTATATAATTGAAAATACCAAGTACTGCTTATAGTTTGAACTATACAATTATTTGCAGTCATTTCATGCTATCAAAAAACAAATTTTATTTCACGTCATTAAAATGAAGTTGGGAAAAGTTGTGACGATACTATTTCGAACGAAATGATACCGCACAATAACCGCACAACGCAAACATATTAAACACATCTAGAATGAACACCACCACAATACAGCCAACTTCACCACTCACTTTCCAGTGAGCTTTGCCAAACGCAGCCTACTTCACCACTAACAGCGAACAAGAAGGAAGAAGAAGAAGAAACGCGTATAAAAGCGAGCACGCAACGAGGATCGCTCTCTTTTGCTGTTGACCGAGTGACGAACAACATTGACGACTATACTGTAGCGTGGTCTGTGTAAATACGCCAGATGCAGTATAGTCAACGAACGCCTGTAGGAACTTTTGAGGTTAGTTTGAACAGAGGTGGGAGTGGTTGAAGTGATGCGTCTTCACTGTTTTGAGTAGCTTTAGCGCCCTGGACATGGGCATGACCGTAACAACGCCGTCAAGGAGTTGCAGCCCGCCGCACGTGTAAGAGTTAGTTCATTATATTGTTAATTATATTTTTATTAAATTATATTATTAATAAATAAAACCTTGAATTCCAAAAATATAAATTTAAACGCATAGCATTTTATTTAAAACCCTCGGGGATCCCTGCAAAATATAAATTTTGTAATGCATAAGAATACCTGAAGCCCGCTGAGCATACCCCGGCTAAAGACCGGGAATCCCGAGTTTGTTAAAAGTTTCTAAAAGATTTTATAGTGGCTGCTATATTAATTCATTGTTTTATAAAGGTTTTTAAGTTGCATTCGATTAAATTAATAGCTACTTAATAGTAGTAGTAGGTTTTGAAATGATTTAACTATTATTGAATAGTTTTTATAATTGATTTTTAAGGGCTTTACAATAGCTGTCAAATAATAAGAGCTAATATATGTCATAACAAATAAAGAGCTCATTGTAGTTTGCATTTTGTTTATGCTGTCAAACAGCAAATTTAAAATCACACCTTTAAGTTTTACAGTCTTATAATGATTTAAAGTAGGGTTCGAATATTTTAATTGCAATAGTAATTTAAAAGGAGCTGTTTGAAATGATTAACCTACCTATTAATGAAATATAATATTATTGAATTGTTTTTTATAATTGATCTTTAAAAGTTTTACAGTAGCTTTAATATATTAAGAGCTTATTATAGTTTCAACTAAGGATTTGCCATCGCACATATTGTCAAATATCAAATTTAAAATCACTTTTTAGACTTATATGTAAATCTACCAAACGGCTTTATAGTGGCTTCTTTATTGCTGTATAGTTTGATAAAGGTTACATATGATATTTAAAAATAAAAAAATAGCTATTTTGTATTATCTGTCGACTTTTTAACTTTTAATTAAACATTATGTTATTGAATAGTTTTACACATGATCGTTAAGGATTTCAGAGTAGCTTTTGTAAAATAAAAGGAGCTGCTTAACAATTTTCTTAACATTTATTTTTTTAAGTTATAACTTAAATTAATAAAAGTGTCTCTTTACGCAATTTCTATGACTACAAAACATTATCAGTAAATGTCAAACTGTTATTTTGCAGCTCTTAAAAATATTTTGCACACTTGAAGAGCTCCACTTGACTGTATCGAATTTGCAGAAACCTTTTTCGACACAAAATATAATTTCTCATTGAAATTCAATGTTGAACAACGTGCAGAATATGAAGTTGTGCCATGACAATACTTTGACTTTGTCTTAAACTTTGACTTTGTGCGCACAACTTTAAACACTGGAGGCAAACAATGCGAACTTTTTGTCATCCACCTGCTAAAGGCAGCAACAGCGATGCCTGACAACAGTAAAAATGACAGCATCTCGAGCGGAATTTCCACATGAATGAATTTCATGAAGCCACACTGTAGACAGAAGCAATGTTGTCAGAAAATAAAGAAGGGCGAAAAAAAGAAATAGAAACCCAATATTAGATACGCATAATACATGCAGTGCACAAACAAAACTATTACTACTACTACCCCAAAATAAAAACAAAACAAAAAATCCCCATGAACACAAAATCAATAAGCAACAAAATTTATTTTCCTAAGCACAAAACTCAGCACAAAATTCTGTGCGCCTTTAGAACTGCAAAAGTTGTGTGAAAACTAAAAGAATCAAAATGAATTTCTGTTTGGATGGGGGTATAGGGCGTATGAATTTTTGGAAATTCTTCATGTCACACAAGCCAACGGAATGTAATCAACATTTTTCTTGGTCATATAGATTGTATGTGTGACATTGAAAAGGTGTCAACCAAATTGTTGAGTTTAGTTTATTCTAGAATTTTACACATTCAGTTTTTTTTATCAATAATATGAGGAAAAAACTGCATTTTCTGCAGAATTTGGCATTTTCAGTTTATTGCTGACTAGGATGGTTACTGCTGAGTATAAAAAAATAACGTAAAAAAAAGGTTTGAAGGTGTCATGTGAGTTGAATATTAAAAATATAAAAAAAAACAAAAACAGTATATATAAAAATTAGAATTACTTAATAGAGAAGCAAATTATTGGGTATCATGTTTTGAGAAAGTCATTTTTTAATATTATAGGGTAACTCATAAAATCGCCCTTTTAATTAAAAAAAAACAAATTTTAAATATAAATTCAAATGATCAAAAAAAAAGTAGAAGTGATATTTACCCTTTACAAATTTTTAGTTTTTAACAGTTTTTTCCGGTAAAACTAAAATTTTAAATTTAAATTGCTGATGTTCAATTTGAAATTCATGTAATTTTTTTAAAATTAAAAATCCATTTTTTGTAATAGTTTTGTTAGTTCTTCTGTGACTAAAAAAGAATTGTAATCTTGGAATCGGTAGAACGAAAACGTTTCGTTATGAAACAAAAAACTGAAACCGTAACCTAAACAGAAACAACGTAGAAAATTGAAATTCGTTTTCATTTCAATCCATGATTTAAATACTTAAATACTTCATAAATCTACATTCCCGATGGCCAAAATATTACCTATGACAAAATTTAAATGTCTCATATCACCCCAATTAATAGAAAGAAATTCGAAAATATCATTTTGACAAAATTTGACTGATATTGCTTGTAATCCCACAATGGTAGAGAAAAACAGACTGTATATATCAGAGCAGCGATATAGAAAATTAGTAATGATATTCCGAGTAGTCAAGCTGGGTTCCCAAATATTCAAATTGATGTTAGAAAATAATGTTTTGACTACAGAATAGAAATGTTAAAATAATAATTGAAAAAAATAACAGAAAGAGACAAATTAAGTTTCTTACGAAATTGACAAATGGAATTCGAAATAGTCAAATTAACATCAGAAATATGTAGCAAAAAAATCGTCAAGGAACAATTATAACAGAAAATATAGAAAAAAAAATATAATTCAGAATATACAAATTGAATTTATAAATGTGGAATATAGCAAAACTACTTGTGGCATATAGAGGAACTTGCTCCAGCACTAATTGTTTATTTTGTTTTGTTAATAAATTTTATAATATTTTTGATTTAAAAAATATTTTGTTTTGTAATCAAAATATTTTTCAGCAATTTGAAATAAACTTTTAAATTGAATACAACATTTTTTGAGGATTTCCACATTTGGGGGCTCAACCGAGCGAAAACATTAGGATTCAAGATTTAAGACTCAAGACTCAACATTTTAGACTGCACATTCAAGATTGAAGAAGAAAATTTCAAGATTCCAAGACTGAAGAACGAAGATTCAAGATTTAAAAACTCCAGACATACAAATTTTTAGATGATATTGAGAAATTTTGTATACATTTTTTATATAAAGGCAATTCAGCAATATGTGGAAAAAAAAAATCATAAAGGAAGAATTATAACAGGAAATATAAAAAAAAAAATATAATTCAGAATATACAAATAGAATTTATAAATATAGATTCCGAATTCGAAAAATGGTTTTCACAATAGTCAAAATATGTTCACAAATTTTAAGATAATATTGAGAAATGTTGTATACATTTTTTATATAAAGGCAATTCAGCATTTCATCTGAAGTCCAAGATTATAAAAAGTAAATAGAGTATTACTAAAATTTTATATTTCTATAGCATATATATAGTTCTATAATTCTATAATTCTATATATAGTTCTATAATTTGTCTTTTTATAAGTTTGTTTTTATTTTTTTAAGTGTTTTCCTATGGTTTTATACATATATGCTTGTTTTAAGAGGGTTTTATAATGGTTTTATAATCGTTTTTAAATGGTTTAATAATGGTTTAATAATGGTTTTTTAATGGTTTTATAATGTTTTAATAATGGTTTTATTATGGTTTTATAATGGTTTTATAATGGTTTTCTAATGGTTTTATAATGGTTTTATAAGGGGTTTATAATGGTTTTATAATGGTTTTATAATGGTTTTATAATGGTTTTATAATGGTTTTATAATGGTTTTATAATGGTTTTATAATGGTTTTATAATGGTTTTACAATGGTTTTACAATGGTTTTTTAATGGTTTTATAATGGTTTAATAAAGGTTTTATAATGGTTTTATAATGGTTTTATAATGGTTTTATAATGGTTTTATAATGGTTTAATAATGGTTTAATAATGGTTTTATAATGGTTTTATAATGGTTTAATAATGGTTTAATAATGGTTTTATAATGGTTTTATAATAGTTTTATAATGGTTTTATAATGGTTTTATAATGGTTTTATAATGGTTTTATAATCGTTTTAAAATGGTTTTAAAATGGTATTATAATGGTTTAATAATGGTTTTATAATGGTATTATAATGGTTTTATAATGGTTTTACAATGGTTTTATAATGGTTTTATAATGGTTTATAATGGTTTATAATGGTTTTATACTTGTTTTATAATGGTTTTATAATGGTTTATAATGGTTTTATACTTGTTTTATAATGGTTTTATAATTGTTTTATAATGGTTTTATAATGTTTTTTTAATGGTATTTTGAATGCAACTAAAACTAATTCATTAATTCGCTTTGTTTTTGCTTTTTTACATAATATGGTTCCAATATCGAATATAATGTGGAAAGAAAGTTAAATTATAATTTTTATTTCAGGTTCTTAACTTTATTTAGCATTATTCAGGTTTTATTAAGGTTTAAGATTGTTTTTTAAGAACTTTTTATTTTATATTTAGAAAGCCAATCCTTTGGTTTTGTAATGATTTTGTTATGATATTATTAAAGTTCACTATAGTTGCATAATTATTTAATAAAATAAATTTCTTTTAAAGTTTAGAAAATGTTTAATTGATTATTTTTTTGAATAAAAAAACTTTTTTTTGATTATCTTTTCAGTTTATTGAGCATTTTTAAGATTTTTTAATGGTTTTTCAAAGGTTTTTTAAAGGTTATATATTTTGTTTATTCAGGTTTTAAAGGTTTATCTATAGTTCTATAATGGCGTTTCTGTAGTTGTACAAGAAATTATTAAAGATTTTTCTAAAATTTCTTTTAATAATTGATAAGTGCTTGTTTCTTAAAGGTTTTATAATGTTATTCTACAATTTCTTCAATAATTGATTAGTGCTTGTTTCATAAGGGTTTTATAATTGTTTTATAATGATATTGAGAATGCATACTAAGTTCATAATTTTATTTTTTTTTTAATTTTTGTTCTTATAACGTATATATGTAAAGTTTAAGAATATTAAATTATTATTTTTTGTTTAATTTTCTTAACTTTATTTAGCATTATTATGGTTTTATTAAGGGTTTAGTATGGTGTTATAATAGTTTTTTTTTTAAGGATTCCTAAATGCAATGGTTTGGTTTTATTATTTTGTTGTGATTATATATAGTTCATTATTGTTAAATAAGAACTTTATAGAACCAAAAAATGTAAAAAATTAAAATTTTTAAGAATCAGAAAATGATAAATTTTAGTATTTTTCTGCACTATAAAATTCTGTAATAAATAAAAATATGTAATTTTTCTTTTTTTGATTTGTTTTTTGTTTGTTTATTTATTTAGCATTTTGTGATTTTCTAATGGTTTTTCTATGGCTTTACTATGGTTTTACTATGGTTTTATAAAGGTTTTACTATGGTTTTATAAAGGTTTTTTTATTTTATTTATGTTTTTAAAGGTTCATCTATGATTTTGTTAATGATTTTACTATAGTTGTATAAAAACTTTGTTGAAATAAAAAATAACTTGAACTGAATGGTTCTACTATAGAATATGTTATTTTATTAAATGTTCTAATATATTTTTCTTTATAAAATATTTTAATAGGCATAGCTTAATTATATTTTTTTCACAACTAATCGTTATTCTTACATAATCATTTTTAACTCGTGTTAGTATTCTGTGAGTTTTATAAAATTTATCTCTAGATACATAGAGTTCTATGAAAAATTACACAAATTTCAAAAAACATTTCTTCTTAATAATATTTTATTGTATTTGTTACATAAGAACGTCTTTCAAGAATGCCTAACACCGAGATGAATGCTTTTTCTTGCTGAAAATTGTACTGATTGCTTAAAATAATACGCTTAAGTAAGACTAAGTAAGAAAAATAAAAAAAAAACATAAAAAAATTATACTGAAAGCATGAGGTTGACATGGGGCACAATGGAGGCAACATGGAAAAATATAAAAGGATTTCATGCGAGGCATATTGAAGGATACAACAGGCGGCAACTGTTTCTGCTGTCGCTGAGGCATGAAACATCTCAAGGAAAAGTGCGAATGAATTGAGTGAGCTAACGAATAAAATGAGTACCGAAGTAAAGGGCAGTGGTGTGGTGTTGGGCGGCATGCTGTCACGTGGGTGTCACAAAAGAGCGCACAAATGAAAGCAGTAACCGTACGCCGTACGCCGTGCAGCGTGAGATGAGAGACAATGTTGCTAAATCACATTATGACACAAAAGGAAGCACTTTACGCATAACGTTGTCAAATGAATGACAGTTGGGTGGAAGGAAGCATGTTAAAGAGCGGCAGGGAAGGAAGAACGTGGTAGAAAGTGGTAGAGAGTTGTAAAGATTGATTGAGAGAGGTGAAGAGTAGGGCATGTGTGTAGTAACCATTAGTAAAAGTTTTTACACGAAAAGAAATACTTTAGATGTTCATATGAATTCAAAATTTGCATTTTATAAATGAAAAATTTACTTATAAAGTAAATCGGAAATAATATTACGATTCTAGATCTTCAATCGTCATGAGGTTATTTTATTTATATATTAAATAATTCGAAAGAAACTAAAAAAAATAATTGCGAAATATATTTCAAAAAAACATTCTCAAAATCAATTTCGAAAAAAAATCTAAAAATACTCCAAAATAATAAAAATGAAAAATTATACAAAGCATTTCTAAAAAAAAAAAAATTGGGAAGTTAAAAAATATTTCCGAATAAATATTCCGAAAAAATCAAAACTATAAAAATATTTAATTCTACATTTGTATTAATGAAACTATTTTCGAAAAATAATTCTGAAAAAATACTAAAGGAAATCAAATGTCAACTGAAATATATTACCGAAATATATTTAAATAAAATATTTCCGAATAAAAATTCCGAAAAAATCAAAACTATAAAAATATTTAATTCTACATTTGTAATAATGAAACTATTTTCGAAAAATAATTCTCAAAAACAAAAATCAAATGTTAACTGAAATATATTACCGAAATATACTTAATAAAAAAATATCCGACAAATATTTTCAAAAAATATTTCCGAAAAATATTTTCAAAAAATATTTTCGAAAATTATTAAAATATTTTTTTTTCAAAATTATAACGAAAAATATTTCAAAAATAATTCAAAATATGTTCTGAAAAGTTATTTCTGATTTTCGAAAAATCCGAAAATTTTTCGTATAATATTTCGGAAAAATTAATCCAATGAAATTCCAAATAAAAATGTATTTCCGCATAATAACTCCGAAAAATATATACATAACATACTTCCGTAAAAATACCATTTGAACCAACATTTCCGAAAATAAATCAAGGAATTAACTCTGGATATTATCCATACAAAAATCGTAATTAAAATTCCGCAAAGTGTTCTGAAAAAATTTACCGAACAAATGAAAACTGACATTTTTTTTTCAAAAATTATATTCTCAAAATATATTCGAAAACAGAATCTTATAAGATTTTAAAAGAAAAAGAAGATTTTCGAAAAATAAAAAATTTTGCTAAATTTTTGCTCAAAAAGTATTCTTAAAAATAATTTCGAAAAATCTTAACAGAAATATTTTAGCAAAAATACATTCCAAAAAGAATTCTTAATAATGATACAGAACAATTGAACACTGAAAAATATTTCCGTAAATAAATTCACATAAATAAATTCCCAAAATTTAATAAATTTGAATAAATCCTAACTAATAAAATATTTTCGAACAATAATTCAGAAAAAGAATTTCAAAAAAATTTGAACAGAAAAATGTTCTAATATATAATTTTATTGCAAGAATTTGAAACATATTTGATAAAAATAATTTGTTAAAACTTTTAGAAAAATACTACCGAAAAATAAATTCTTACAAATATTTCCAAAAATAAATCCGTACATAATTCCGAAAATTTGAAAGTTGAAAAGGGCGAATCTTTTCGTTTTTTCGCCATAACTTTTTATTGGAATAGGATAAAATAGTGTTGTAAACGCATTTATTGTTTGATTTCAAAGCACCTATTGATCTGCATCATTATTTAAAAATATTTTGCCAAACATTAATTTGCCAATTGTTATTTGCAGGAGAAAAAAATGTTTGAAAAATATTTATAATTAATGATACAGATCCATGGGTGCTTTAAAAACAAACAATAATTGCCGTTACATCAATATTTTATATTGTGCCGTTAAAGAGTTATAGCAAAAAAACAAAAAGATTCGCCCTTTTGGCTTCACAAGATTTTCGATTTTAAGAATTTCTTCGTTTTTTGCTATAATTTTTTATTAACGCAAGATAAAATAGTAATGTAAAGGCATTAATTGTTTGCTTTTAAAGCACATATCTATTGGCATTGTTAATTAAAAATATTTTGTCAAACATTAATTTGCCATTTGTTATTTGAAGGAAAAAATGTTTGGCAAAATATTTTTAAATAATGATGCAGATCAATAGGTGCTTTAAAAACAAACAATCAATACCTTTTCAACACTATTTTATCTTGCACCAATAAAAAATTATAGCAAAAAAACGAAGAAATTCGAAAAATTGAAAATCTTGTCAAGCCAAAAGGGCGAATCTTTTCGTTTTTTTGCTATAACTCTTTAACGGTACATTATAAAATAGTCATGTGAAGGCAATTATTGTTTGTTTTCAATGCACCCATCGATCTGTATCATTAATTATAAATATTTTTCCAACTTTTTTTTTTCTCCTGCAAATAACAATTGGCAATTTAATGGCAAAATATTTTTAAATAATGATGCAGATCAATAGCTGCTTTAATATCAAACAATAAATGCCACTACACCACTATTTTATCTTATACCAATAAAAATTTATGGCGAAAAAACAAAAAGATTCGCCCTTTTCAATTTTTCAAATTCGCCCTTCTGGTTTTGTCTTTTGTGGCTAGAAATATCCAACAAAATGACACGCGATTTTGGCACAGCATACTTGAAGATAAACTACATTGAAAAATGTAAAAAAACGCAAATGTCAAAAATTGCACATCACCCATTTGACATGAGTTTTTTGGTTCATAATTGACTTATTTAGTTAAAGGTTTTATTTATTTGAATTATTATAAGAAAGACGATGATTTATAATAGAAACCTTGAACTATTTTCTGATGATTTTGAAAATATTTCGGTTTTCCATAATTCGTTCGTGACCTGGTCCCTCGACAAAAAATATCTTTAAAATATTAGTTTTTTTCGGCATAAGTTTTCCTTTGTACAATTTTTGTGCAGAAAAGTGTTCACATATCCAAGATTTCCATTACCTTCAATGCCTCGTAGTTTCCCCAAACCTTAAGCCTTCTCTTTACTTGTTTTTTAAAATTATAATAAATTCATATTTTATTTAAACATTTTGCACATCGATTTCGCAATATATTCCGATGCAAAATATTTGAAGCTCGATATCGCTACTATTTCCAAAATTTCTCATGTCGATAAAATTCCGACTGAACGCATCGATACTTTCCTCTGAAGTAGGTTCGAAAATGTGTCTGATATCGTCTCAATTCGCCTGAAGCACTCATTTATCTCATAACTATCCAGTTTGCCATATCTAGGAGACCTTCGCTGCATCAAAGCTTTCTCGTACTAACTACGAAAAAAAAGCTATATCGGCGCTGAATTTTTAATTTTCTCGTTCTTTAAAATTTAATTGATATCGCAATAATTTTGAATCAATCTTGATATCATTTCTCTGTTTGATGCGATATCATTCGAGAATCGTTTTTATTCTCGTTTCAAATATTACTTCAAAATATACTTGCAGCTCAGCAGGTTTTGACGTTCGTTTTTATTAAAAGATCTGATTCAATAACGTACGAATTCTCCGTCATATCCGCCTAACGAAATTATTGACAGACTGGGTATATCATAATGGATTTTATAGACAATTCGAGAACGGTAGAGCAAAAATATTATGGGAATCATCAGAAAAAAGTTTTATTTTTACAAGCAAATATTTATATTTGTGAATAGATTATTCATACTGTATAATATTATTATATCATTATGAATAAAATAAGTAATTTCGATAATTTAAATAATTTCCCAACGTGTAGCCTCTCTCATCGAAGCCTTAACTGAACGAGCAGCGCAGCAGACAGGCACTTTATGCAAGCTTCTGCACCATTTATAAGAAATGGTGTTGACGCAGCGAAAAGAGGGCGGCATGGTAGGTTGCTTGGATGCTTTGTAGGGTGCCTGATTGCGAACGAATCGCTTTCCAACTGAACTACTTATTATTTACGCATTAGTGTGACTATATATGTGTGTGTGTATGTATCTCTCTGTGTGCGAGTGTCGTAGTGAATGATGCGAAATTGTGAGGAAAACCAATGACGCGATGTTAAAACTCAATGAAGCGTACCCAATATCGTAGTTGCAACAGTAGCAACATTGGAGAGCAAAATTTAAGAATTAAACTAGGGAAACTTATTTTTCCTTTTTCTATTTCAATTTTTTTTTCAACGTATTCTCAATAGTAAAACTTTTAGATGTGGCGGCAGAGAAGACATAGAAATGCGTAAAATTGCGTATTTAATACATTTGTCTACACTTTATATAATGTGTGTGTTAACGAAGAAATTATTTTTGTATAATACAATATATGTTTTATACTTTCATAATGTATATTATCTACTTATATTCAGAATTTTTTTGATGCTATAATATCTGTGGGCCCAATGCATAACAGCATAACTCGACTTATGTCGTTATGTCGTGTGTACCGCCATCGTATTCTCGGTATTCGATTTAATATTGTGTCAAATTTTGGTGATATACTCTTCTTTAGTTCAAAAGTTATAAGGGAAAAACATAACAGCATAACTCGTTTTGCCGCATTTTACATATGGAATAACGACACAACTAGACTTACGTTGTTATTACACACTCGAAAGTTGAATTGTCTGAGTAAAATTATTAAGAAATCATAACAACATATCTCGACTTGTGTTGTTATTCCAAATTTTAAAATTGTGTTTTTTATAAAAAATCTCGACTTATGTCGTTATTCCAAATTTGAAAATCGTTTTTCTTATAACATAATTTGAGTTATGTCGTTATTCCAAAATAATTTGCTGTTATTCATTGAACATATCTCCACTTATGTTGCTATTCCAAAATTAGTTTTATTAAAAGTTAAAAAATAAGTCGACATATGCCGTTATTCCAAAAACAAAATATATACTAATTTACGACTTATGTTGTTATTCAATGGTAAAAATTCGCAAATTGTTGTTTAATCAGTTAATACTATTAAAAGATTTAATTTATATTAGTATAATTACTTAAGAAATAATAAAAAAATATTTTTGTAATTATTTTTTTATGGTTTTGGTATTTGCATTTTTGATATTGTATTCTTCTTTTTGCTGTTTTAAATGCTTTAGGTTTGTATTTTTGCAATAATTGTTGCCATTTCTTTTGAATTTGATAATGTTTTCGCTTTTGATTTGTGCTTTTTCTTTTGACATAATTTGGATTTAATTATGATGTTGTTAAAAAAATGTATATTGCATGGAAGAAGACACGACTGCTGTCCTATTATAGCCTATGTTACCTCTGAATGCCATAGTATCCTTGCGTATACATTTAAGTCAAATCGATTCGGCAGATTAGACGTGACGCTCGAACCAATAGTCGGAAAGACAAAGGTAATTTAAGTTATATACGAAATAAAATAAAATGGCAAAGCAGTTCTGAAGAATCTAGGCCGATCTCTTTCCAACCATTTATGATGAACATGTTTAATTTATACTCAAATGGTAGGATCTACAGTTGAAAGCAGTATTGGTCAAAAATATCAAAGTCCTGAACTTGAATTTACTTGGAAATTATTAAAATTATATTTCTGACAAACATCTTTAAAATATGAAACAAACACCACAATTAAATGTCACTAAAATCGGATTAACTACAAATACGTTTACTTGTATTAAATATTACTTAAATATTATGCAAATCTTAAAACACTTGAAGAATACTTGGAAAAGGTACTCCATTATAATTCCCTAAGTAAATTTTATTTAATTAAAATTAAAGCAGTTTTCTGGTTGTGCTTCGTCTTTGTATAGCCTTTCCCGCCAAAATTGTACAATGGCGTGAGTTTTTGTCGCTTGAACTATAATTGTGTAGGCACATTTAAAGCTATTAATAATGAAAGAAGTTTTTAAATTGCCTAAACTAGTAGTTTTTCAAAAAATATACCTCGAGTCTTTACATATACTTGTTTGCAGTGAGTATATTGTAGTTCGATTGGTTAGTACGTTGGACTACGAGCGAAAAGTCCCGGGTTCGATGTCAGCAACTTTCAATATCCTTTTCAAAGAAAACTATTTTCTATACCGCGGTACCTCTCGCCAGACAATATCAAACATCTGAAAGTAAAACCCCCCATGAATAAACATTTTACCACGCCGTTCGGATTCGACGTTAAACAGTAGGTTCCATCACTATGAGTAAGGAGTAATGTCTTCAAGACTAGTGCCAAACTATTATATATTGTAAATAAAACAATTTCCTTTAGATCGCTTAAGCTAGTTAAACTTAAACTTTAGATGTTTTTTAAATAGAATAGAACTTAATAGAACTAATCACGACATGGAAATTATAGAATAGAAACTGAAAATTAGATTGACTTAATAATAATATATCTTAATAAAAATAAGTTATAAATCCATCTTTTTATGATAAACCAAAATGATGAATCGTAAATATTCCAAATAATGTTTGTAAAAATATATGGGAATTGACAGTAATAAAGTTGTATAGTTTCATAGTCGAATTGGAAATTTAAAGTATTCAAAACTTATTATATTATAGTTATCCAAAAATTTTAATAAAATGTAGTAAATAATATGGTTTTCTTTTTGTAAAGAATATTCAGTAATTTTAATATTTTTAGTTTTATAATATTAGCCTTGTGAAAGAAACATGATTACATAAATCGAACCAATATTTAGTATGGTAAAACAACATAAATTTAGCATATTCGAAATTTTCTATTCGGCATAACAACATAAGTCGACCTATGTTGCTCGTTTTCTTTTTTTGCTTTGTGTAATAAAAACATAACAAGACTTATGCGCATGAAATATCAATATTTCAATTTGGAATAACAACATTTAATACTAATTTCGCTATAAGCATTAGAATAATAAACAATTTATAAAACTAGTATTTTTTTAAAAATATACTACTAATATGTGAGATATTTACGCTGGTAAACCTTAAAAATCTTAATACAATTTTATGCTATAATTAGTTAAACCTTTAAAGTGCTCTCCTGAAAAGTAGTAAAAAATGACTTATGTTGTTATTGCTTGAGACCACAGATATTATATAAAACTAAATGAAACATTATCTGTATATATCAAGAATATTAGTTAAATTTTTTTTAATATTTATAAACAATTATTAATTTATATATTTTTTTGCGAAAACATAGCTATGTAAATAGTAAATAAAATGTTATTAAAATTATATAAAATTCTTACTCCGAATAGATTTAATAGCGTTAACAGTGCAATTAACACTGCTTTAACAGTGTAGATCATAACATTATAATCAGAGAAGATTTATGTATTTTTGTACTCACTGATGTTCGCACTGTTAATAATTATAAATTAATATAATATATAATTAAAATATAATTAATTGTTTTATTTTAAACCACCTATCGATCTGCATCATTAGTTAAAAATAGTTTGTAAACATTAATTTGGCATTTTTTATTTGCATGAAAAAATGTTTGGCAATAATTTTTAAATAATGATGCCAATCGATAGGTGCTTTAAAAACAAACAATAAATACCTTTACATAACTATTTTATCTTGCACCAATAAAAAATTATATCAAAAAAAACGAAGAAATTTGAATAATTGAAAATCTTGTCATGCCAAAAGGGCGAATCTTTTCGTTTTTTTGCTATAATTCTTTAATGGTAAAAGATAAAATAGTGACGTAAAAGTATTTATTGTTTATTTTTAAAGCACCTAACTATTGGCATCATTAATTAAAAATATTTTATAAACATTAATTTGCCATTTGTTATTTGCATGAATAAATGTTTGGCAAAATATTTTTAAATAATAATGCCAATCGATAGGTGCTTTAAAAAAACAATAAATACCTTTACAACACTATTATATCTTGCAACAATAAAAAATTATAGCAAAAAAACAAAAAAAATTTGAAAACTTGAAAATTTTGTCATGCCAAAAGGGCGAATCTTTTCGTTTTTTTGCTATAATTCTTTAATGGTACAAAATAAAATAGTGACGTAAAAGTATTTATTGTTTGTTTTTAAAGCACATATCTATTGGCATTATTAATTAAAAATATTTTGTAAACATTAATTTGCCATTTGTTATTTGCATGAAAAAATGTTTGGCAAAATATTTTTAAATAATAATGCCAATCGATAGTTGCTTTAAAAAAACAATAAATACTTTTACAACACTATTATAACTTGCACCAATATAAAATTATAGCAAAAAAACAAAAAAAATTTGAAAACTTGAAAATTTTGTAATGCCAAAAGGGCATATCTTTTCGTTTTTTTGCTATAATTCTTTAATGGTACAAAATAAAATAAAGACGTTAAAGTATTTATTGTTTGTTTTTAAATCACCTATCTATTGGCATCATTAATTAACACATTAATTTGCCACTTGTTATTTGCAGGAAAAAATGTTTGGAAAACATTTTTAAATAATGATGCCATTCGATAGGTGCTTTAAAAAGAATGAATTAATACCTTCACACCACCATTTTATCTTGTGCCAATTCAAAATTATAGCAAAAAACGAAGAAATTTGAAAAATTGAAAATCTTCTCATGCCATAAGGGCGAATCTTTTCGTTTTTTTGCTATAATTCTTTAATGGTACAAGATAAAATAGTGACGTCAAGGTATTAGTTGTTTATTTTTAAAGCACCTATCGATCTGCATCATTAATTAAAAATATTTTGACAAACATTTAATGCACTGTAAAGCATAATATTAACATATGAAGCATACAAAAATGTATAAATAATACACAATTTTTTACACGAACGCCATTGAGTTCAGAAACACATAAATTATATCGAATTATAAAGCTACGATCTACTCTGTTGAAGCACTGTTACCGCACTGTTATCTCTATTAACACAATTTGTGTAACTACGGGAAGAAAGATTGTAATATTTACATCAATTGGGCAACTAAGTTATAAATAAAATTAGGATAAATGTGTGGACACAGTAAACACATCCCAGTATGCCATGTCTCGGAGACCTTCGATACCTCGAAGCTTTCTCGAATAACTTCGATAAAAAAGTTCGATCTCGATGCTTTTTCGATTCTATATTGGAAACATTTTCGTACATTCAAATTCTTTGACAAGATACGATATTTAAATATTTATCACATCGATATCGTAATATTTTTCGCAGAAATTTCGAACTTTGTTCATTTTTTTCTTCGATATCGTTCCAATTTCGAAAAATTTCTTGTATCGAGAAAACTCCAACAGAACGTTCTGATATCTACCTACCATCTAGGTCCAATTTGACGTTCGATATCGTTACGAGAACGGGGCCGATATCGCGTGATTTCTCCATCTACTTGCAATGATCTCGTAACGATATCGATACGAATGGCATACTGGGACACTTCAAAATATATAAAACTAAACATTAAGTTAAGACCTACTATGTTAAAGCACTGTTAACGAACTGTTAGCTAATTTAAAACTAAATGGAATAATAAATCTACAAAATGTTTTTATATTTGTAATCTTTAATTATACAGCTATATTCTCGCTATAATATTTCTATAAAAAACAAAATTTTATTTTAAAATAATGTTTATATTCGTAAAATGTTCTTCATATTTAACTTTTTTTTTTCTTTTAAGTAAATACTTTTTATTTTTCTTTATACTTCGTCTCAATCTAAAAGCTACTTAAATTCTCTAACAAGCCTCTAAACATGAACATTGAAAAAATCAACGAAAACAACATTTAAAACAACTAAGAAAGTTGCTACAGCAAAAACTTTTGCTATTAATCGAAATTAATTTTAATTAATGCTTTGAGTACGCGTTACAAGAGTTTTAGAGTTGATTTCATTATGTTTGTTTTAGCATTTGCAGCGGATTCACATTCATTGATTATGCGAAGCAGCAGCCAAAAATACAAAAACAAGAGAAGAAAATTGATTAATTTAAAATTGAGTAGTCTTTTAATACAATTTTCAAAAGTTATATTTATTTTGTGTTATTAGGGTTAATATTTAATTAGACGCTTCTAGTTTGAAGAACTAAGTAAAATAAGAAATGATGTTTTTGGTATTTTATATTTCTATTTGGTTTTATTTAAAATTTTTATAAATTTTAAATGAGTTTCTTCTAAAGAATTCTATTTTTATTATTTTTTTAATATATTTATGAACATTTATTTAATAGTTATTCCATTTTATTATATTCTGTTATTCTTTTTATCAAATTTTTTAGCATATTTTTGTAGTATATTTTTAAAGCATATTTTTGTAGCATATTTTTGTAGCATATTTTTGCAGCATATTTTTGTAGCATATTTTTGTAGGTTATTAGCATGTTATTGTAGCATATTTTCAAGCATATTTTTGTAGCATATTTTGGTAGCATATTTTGGTAGCATATTTTGGTAGCATATTTTTGTAGGATATTAGCATGTTATTGTAGCATATTTTTGTAGCATATTTGTATAGTATATTTTTGTTGCATTTTTTTTTAGCATATTAGCATGTTATTGAAGCTTATTTTTTTTAAAGCATATATTTGTATCATATTATCAAGCATATTTTTGTAGAATATTTTTGTAGAATATTTTTGTAGCATATTTTTGTAGCATATTTTTAGATTATATTTTTGTTGCATATTTTTGTAGCATATTAGCATATTTTTAAAGCATATTTTTGTAGGATATTTTTGTAGCATATTATCAAGCATATTTTTATAGTATATTTTTGTAGCATATTTTTGTAGCATATTTTTGTAGCATATTTTTGTAGCATATTTTTGTAGCATATTTTTGTAGCATATTTTTTAGTATTTTTTTGTAGCATATTATCAAGCATATTTTTGTAGCATATCTTTATAGCATATTTTTGTAGCATATTTTTATAGTATATTATTGTAGCATATTTTTGTAGCATATTTTTATAGTATATTTTTGTTGCATATTTTTGTAGCATATTTTTGTAGCATATTTTTGTAGCATATTTTTATAGCATATTTTTATAGCATATATGATATAAAATATTTTTGATAGCATATTTTTAAATCATATTTTAGAAGCATATTTTAGTAGCATATTTTAGAAGCATAATTTTATAACCTTTTGTTTATGGAAAAAAATTGTTGCTAGTATAAAGCATATTTCTTCAAAATATGGTATATTTTTTATGCATAAGTTTTACAAAAAATTCTTATGACATTTTATTTTTTATATTTGTGGCACATTTAAATAAAATTTCTTATCACTAAAAAAAGCAGATTTTTATGCAAATTTTTGCATGTTTAACAGTTTTGCGCCAACCTTTTACCTTGACAATGACTAGCGTGTGCTCTAGAGTTTTTAAGGGCAGTTAAATTTTTGTTTTTCTTTTTTTTTTTTTGCATAAATCATCAGAGGTTTTTCTGGCCGAACGAGCAGCACTTAAAACACATCAACTGCAGGATGGAGGGGCCTGTAAGTGGAACTCGGTGTGGGCACCACTGTGGTAATCGTTGCAGGGTTATATAGAGTTTAGTAGGGTTTTGTATATATTTAAGTTGGCTTATATGGGGATGTGGAGGTTCGAGTTGGATTGTGGTTGGTCGTGCAGAGCAAATTAATGTGGCGTGGCCATAAAAAATTAACATATAAAGACACGACATCGCACTGGGCCTGGGCAACAAAAGTAAAATAATCAACAAAATAAACCACAGCGCCTAGGCAAACAGAACCGAACCGTACGAAGTAGGCAAATAGCCAGGCAATAAAGCATATAAAAACAGACTGTGCAAATAGCGTAGGCAAATAGGTTCAGCAACAGGTCGACTTCAATGGATGTTTTTTTTTATATACTTTTTTTATTTTTCATTATAACCTAAACCTACAGCACTTAAGCCTTTCGTGCTTATTTGGTAATTTTTAAATCTTTGCTACCCTTGGAGTTGCAGTCGAAAAAACTTAATAAATAAAAACCCCACTCGACAACGCCAACACTTGCTGCCAACAGACCGGAAATTAATTACGTTGATGGAATATTTTGTCACGCCACGTCTGAAAACTCACAAAAATTAAGCATATCGTGCTGTTGAGTTGAGTTGACTGCCTCACAGTCGCATGTCCTCGTAGTGCTTGTGCCTGGCACAGTGACAGTAACAGTAGCAGCAACGGAGCTGCTTCATCGTCAGGTGTGTCCTGCGTCCTGTCACAATTGCCACATAAATTGCACACATTTCACGTTCGCATGATCAACTTGTTGGCAGCATAAACATTTTGTACAACGCGCGCTGAGATAAAAACAAATAAAATAAAGAAGCAAAGGTGGTGCTACAAAGGATGCCTTGCCATGGCATTTGTATCCTTTATGTCAGCGATGTCGCTGTGTGAAATTTGCACGCGAATGCCTTTGATGTTGCATATATAAACAGCGAATATAATCAGCATAAATGTGTATATAACTGGTAGCTGATTACAGTGGGCATAATGTGCGAAAAATACACTAAAAAAAAATTAAATTAAAATTTTAAAGTATGTTATATATGTCTTGCAATAAAATATAATTTTACAATAATATTCAGCATATTTTAAAACAGTTTTTGGAATAATATCATATATTAGAATATATTATTTGAGCTTATTTTTTGCATATTTTCAAAAATATTTTGAACATATTTTGTATCGTATTTTATTTAGCATATTTTTGTAGCATATCATTCATATCATGGTAGCAATATTTTTGCAAAATATTTTTTGTAACATATTTTTTTATAGTATATTTTTGTGGCATTATTTAGTTGCATTATTTAGTTGCATTATTTAGTTGCATATTTTAGTTGCATATTTTGGCATATTTTTAACATATTTTTGTGGCCTAATTTAGTTGCTTATTTTAGTTGCATATTTTAAAAGCATATTTTAGTAGCATATAGTTTTTGCATATTTTTGAAGCATATTTCTGTAGCATATTTTAGTAGCATATTTTAGAAGCATATTTTTGTAGCATATTTTTGTAGCATATTTTTGTAGCACATTTTTGTAGCATATTTTGTAACATATTTCTGTGGAATATTTTAATGGCATTTATTAGTTGCATATTTTATTAGCATATTTTAGAAGAATATTTTTGTAGCATATTTTAGTAGCATATTTTAGTAGCATATTTTTAAGGCATATTTTTGAAGCATATTTTTGTAGCATATTTTCAAGCATATTTTTGTATGATATTAGCATGTTATTGTAGCATATTTTTATAGTATATTTTTGTTGCATATTTTTGTAGCATATTTTTGTAGCATATCAGCATGTTATTGCAGAATATTTTTAAAGCATATTTTTGTATCATATTATCAAGCATATTTTTGTAGCACATTTTTGTGGCATATTTTTGTAGCATATTACCTTATTTTTGTAGCATATTTTTATAGTATATTTTTATAGCATATTATCAAGCATATTTTTGTAACATATTTTTGTAGCATATTTTTGAAGCATTTTTTTATAGAATATCAATGCAGCATATTTTAAAAGAATGTTTTTGTAAGAAATTTTTAAAGCATATTTTTATAATATATTTTGTGGCATATTTTAGTAGCACAAATATGCATATGTAGCGTATTTTTGAAGCGAATTTTTGTAGCATATTTTTGCGGCATATTTTAGAAGCATATTTTTATAACCTTTTGTTTATGGAAAAAATATGTTGCTAGTATAAAGCATATTTCTTCAAAATATGTTATATTTTTTACGTATAAGTTTTACACAAAATTCTTGTGACATTTTATTTTTTATATTTGTGGCACATTTAAATAAAATTTCTTATTACTAAAAAAAGCAGATTTTTATGCAAATTTTTGCATGTTTAACAGTTTTTCGCCAACCTTTTACCTTGACAATGACTAGCGTGTGCTCGAGAGTTTTTAAGGGCAGTTAAATTTTTGTGTTTTTTTTTTTGCATAAATCATCAGAGGTTTTTCTGGCCGAACGAGCAGCACTTAAAACACAGCAACTGCAGGATGGTGGGGCCCGTAAGTGGAACTCGGTGTGGGCACCACTGTGGTAATCGTTGCAGGGTTATATAGAGTTTAGTTGGGTTTTGTATATATTTATGTTGGCTTATATGGGGATGTGGAGGTTCGAGTTGGATTGTGGTTGGTCGTGCAGAGCAAATTAATGTGGCGTGGCCATAAAAAATTAACATATAAAGACACGACATCGCACTGGGCCTGGGCAACAAAAGTAAAATAATCAACAAAATAAACCACAGCGCCTAGGCAAACAGAACCGAACCGTACGAAGTAGGCAAATAGCCAGGCAATAAAGCATATAAAAACAGACTGTGCAAATAGCGTAGGCAAATAGGTTCAGCAACAGGTCGACTTCAATGGATGTTTTTTATATATTTTTTTTTATTTTTCATTATAACCTAAACCTACAGCACTTAAGCCTTTCGTGCTTATTTGGTAATTTTTAAATCTTTGCTACCCTTTGAGTAGCAGTCGAAAAAACTTAATAAATAAAAACCCCACTCGACAACGCCAACACTTGCTGCCAACAGACCGGAAATTAATTACGTTGATGGAATATTTTGTCACGCCACGTCTGAAAACTCACAAAAATTAAGCATATCGTGCTGTTGAGTTGAGTTGACTGCCTCACTGTCGCATATCCTCGTAGTGCTTGTGCCTGGCACAGTGACAGTAACAGTAGCAGCAACGGAGCTGCTTCATCGTCAGGTGTGTCCTGCGTCCTGTCACAATTGCCACATAAATTGCACACATTTCACGTTCGCATGATCAACTTGTTGGCAGCATAAACATTTTGTACAACGCTCGCTGAGATAAAAACAAATAAAATAAAGAAGCAAAGGTGGTGCTACAAAGGATGCCTTGCCATGGCATTTGTATCCTTTATGTCAGCGATGTCGCTGTGTGAAATTTGCACGCGAATGCCTTTGATGTTGCATATATAAACAGCGAATATAATCAGCATAAATGTGTATATAACTGGTAGCTGATTACAGTGGGCATAATGTGCGAAAAATACACTAAAAAAAAATAAATTCAAATTTTAAAGTATGTTATATATGTCTTGCAATAAAATATAATTTTACAATAATATTCAGCATATTTTAAAACAGTTTTTGGAATATATTATATATTAGAATATATTATTTGAGCTTATTTTTTGCATATTTTCAAAAATATTTTGAACATATTTTGTACCGTATTTTATTTAGCATATTTTTGTAGCATATCATTCATATCATTGTAGCAATATTTTTGCAACATATTATTTGTAACATAATTTTGTAAAGTATATTTTTGTGGCATTATTTAGTTGCATATTTTAGTTGCATATTTTAGTTGCAAATTTTAGTTGCATATTTTATTAACATATTTTAGCATATTTTTAACATAATTTAGTTGCTTATTTTAGTTGCATATTTTAAAAGCATATTTTAGTAGCATATAGTTTTTGCATATTTTTGAAGCATATTTCTGTAGTTTATTTTTGTAGCTTATTTTTATAGCTTATTTTTGTAGCTTATTTTAGAAGCATGTTTTTGTAGCACATTTTTGTAGCTCATTTTTGTAGCATATTTTGTAACATATTTCTGTGGAATATTTTAATGGCATATATTAGTTGCATATTTTAGTAGCATATTTTAGTAGCATATTTTAGAAGCATATTTATGTCGCATATTTTTGTAGCATATTTTTGTAGCATATTTTTGTAGCCTATTTTATTAGCACATTTTTTAGCATATTTTGTAAAATATTTCTGTGGAATATTTTAATGGCATATATTAGTTGCATATTTAAGTTGCATATTTTAGAAGCATATTTTTGTAGCATATTTTTGTAGCATATTTTTGTAGCATATTTTTTTGCATAATATTGTAGCTTATTTTTTAACACTGGTGTGTTGATAGCCCACAGGACGAATTGGAAGCAGTGATGCCAACTGGAGGAGAATTCCCCAATTTGTGGGGAATTTTTGACTTAGTAGGTAATCGGTGAATGGTTCAGTTTTGGCGGAGAATTTTAAATTATGATCTATTACATTTTGTTTAAGGATTGGATGTAAGGATTGGAATATAGAGGCATATTTCAACTTTTGATCGGATTTTAAAACAAACGTTTTTACTTTTAGATTCGATATCTTAGTACAATAAATAATTTTTGAAATGAATTTAAACACTAAACTTTGATTTCAACGCATTCAATTCGTTTGGAAAATAATAAGTTTAAACTCGTTTGCTTATAATTTTGCAGGTAAAATCAGATTCGATCGATAACTGGAACATACCTCTATATTCCAATCATATGAAAGATCGTATTTTGGATTCTTATAAACACAATCTATTAAATACGATTTATATATGAATATGTTTTTAACATCCCTTGCGATTATTTTCGGATGAATAAAAAAAATTGTAGACTTTTTAAAATAATGCATTTTTTGATGCATTTTTTATTAATTTTATTTTTAGTAATTAATAATTCATTTTAATAGTTTATTTTCATCTTAAAATAATACCAAGGGATGTTAAAAACATATTCTAAAAAAAATTGAGATGGGCATCTACTTTTAAGATTAATTTGGCGTAACTGATGAGAATAAAAAACGAAGGAAGCCTGTTTAAATAATCACTGTTTCTGTATTTTGTATCCGATTATTATCATTTAAAGTTTGTTGAAAAGCTAATAAAATTTTCCAACAGATGGTTTACAACGTTTGAGGGAAGACATTTCAATTCAATTTTGAAATTGTTGACCACGACTACTTTGAGGTCCCGGCGGGTCCATTTCCCATATTCGGATTTCGCTGAAAATTGTCCACATCGATGTTCTCATTCAATAGAGCATTTCTAGGGGTTGACCTTCAAAATCAAACTCGATGATATTTTTTCATCCAAAGTCATTGTCAGTCTACTTACTGTACATATTTGTTTTATGGTTGTACCAAAATATAAAACAATTTAAATTTGAACAGAACCGGAAGACGATGTGGAATATGTGTTGGGCGTATTAAGAAATGATTCCATAACCCCTGAAGAATTTACGAAATATTGGAAGCGATGTAGCCAATATCGCTTTCACCAAATCAGTGAATTCAAATCGACTCAAGAGATTCTGAAGGAATTGCCTGAATACCAAAAGCCGTCTGGTTTTAACTATGTAAGAATATATATTATTTTGCCAGAGTATTGTAATATTCATATTTTTTTTCTATTTCTTTTAATGATATTATTTTAAGATCGACATAGACTTTTCTTTAAAGTTTGGATCATCATCATCGCTAATAATAAATTGGGAGGAAAATGTGACAAAATTGGAGACTCTGTTTAAATACAAAGTAAACCCGGAACATTGAAAGTATTAAAAGCAATGCACGAGTGTAGTGAAGGTACCTAAAGTATTTAAAAACTAACAAAGATAAATTTATTTTGAATTATATAATGCTATTCATCAAAAATAGAATTTTTTTAATATTTTTCTTTTTTTATTTATAATTGTATTGCTTTAGATACTAGAGATATGATCATTCTTTGGGCAATACATTAATTATTTCCACCAACTAGAAAATCAGTTAAAGATTCTTCTGGAGCCAAATTGAAAAGATGAGTTTCTTTAACATTTTTGCATGTATCTGATATTATGGTTTAAAATGAAGCATACATTTTTACTTAATGTAAGACATGCAAATTTGACATGTCCTTTAATAGTTGAAAACAAACTGTTTTCAGTATTTTAAAGATTGCGATTATTTGGAATTTAAAATTTCGAAACTAAAAATATCAATGACAAAAACGTAGTATTCAAAAATATTTTTATCTTGTGCATTTTCACTACTATTTTAAACCAAGTTTAACATAATTAATTTGTTTAATATGATCCATTTTTTCAGTCACATTATAGTCAATATTTCACATATATTTAAAATTTCATATTAACTAAGTACTAATTGTCTATCTATCTGTCTAAAGAAATTCGGAGTTTTTGATTTAGAACTATAGACTTTTGAAATATTTATTTAAGCTATGTTTAAACTTTCACTTGGTAATAACTAAATAATATAAAATAACTAAATAGTATAACAAAGACATTAGAAAATATTTTTGGTATTGGTCCACCTTAGATTTGACTGACATCGTGTATAAAACCGTGTTAAAATCACAAAAACGCATAATTCTCATAAGTTAATTTTATTAAAATGATTTTCCGAGACTTTAAGAAAAAACCTCATCAGGATTTTTTTTATAGAAAGCTAATAGTATAAGAAAATATATTCTATAGTCGATATATAAGATTTCAGTAGACATCGTACTGAAATTTAGCTCTGATTTTGAAATATGAAAAATGTATATTTTACATGAACTTTATATACTAATTTATATATTTTAAGCCAGTAAGAAACTTTCTGATCGTGTAATTTTTTCTTTAATAGCTAATGACATTTGTAAACAGTTTTAAAATCATTTTACCGCAGATTTAGGGGAAAACATATAAAATATAGTAATTACTGCAAAATATATGAATTTGTCATAAGGTACACATATTGAAATCCAATTTCCGAGACTTTAAGAAAAAACCTCATCGTGTGTTATTTTTATAGAAAGCTAAGGAAACATATTCTTTTATACGATATCAGGGAAAATTGTACCGAAATCGAGCTTTGATTTTGAAATATTGGTTTTATGATACAAAAATTTGGGTGTTACATTTGAAGGGATTGTTTAGGAGTTATAAATATTTGATCACCCTGTATTTTTTTTTTTTTTTGCAATTAGCTAATACCAATATAAAACTATTGTGAACCAACATATCTCCGATATAGGGGACATCATATAGAAAATGGGCGTTGAACATAACATGTGGTTATACACACTGTTTTTTTATGAAAAATCAACCGTTTACGTTTTCTATACTTTTTCAACTTTTAGATAAAAAAAAGTATAGAAAACGAAAACGGATTTTTAATATTTTTCATTCTAATGAAAAATTGTTTAATTACACTACAAAAAAGTTTGCGCAGTAATTCCATTACTTTTGTTTTATTGGAAATGACTCGCAGAATTTGAATATATGAACTAAAAAAAAATCTATTGATAACTTTAGTACTGAGCTTTCAAAAAGGTGGTCACATATATTTGTAAATATCTCACGTTTAATAAAATCCATAAACTAAATTGTTATATCGAATGAAAGATAATTAAATATTCAATAAACATTTCTTACAATAGTTTGGAATTGGTTTACTGGTTGAAGAAAACTCTATAGAAGAACTCGAAAAATGTAAATTTTGTCGACCAAAATTTTATTAAAAGATGCATTTAAAAAATGGCGCAAAATTGAAAACGCAAGATGATTCACAGTTTGTAATATTGCAAAATTATCCTGTACATTCTTAAAGAAAATAATGTAAAAATAAAGTAAATCTATGCAGACATTTTGAGAACAGAAAAAATCATGTGAAAGCATTACAATTGGGTATTAACTAAAAAAAAACGCATAATATGTTTATACCCTATATCCTATCTATATAGGTTACAAGTTATAAAATCTATGTGCGAATATTTTAGCAACTCTTAGTAGGAGTGACTGGTATGAAAAAGTATATATTTTCTTGGTCAACATCACTTTCCGAGTCGATTGAGATATGACCGTCTGTCTGTCCGCCTATACTTAATAACTTTAAAACTGCTATTCCGAATGATGTGAAATTTATTTTCAATATATTTTAATAGAATACCCAGTACGCCATTCGCATCGATATCGTTACGAGATCAATGTGAGTAGATGGAGAAATCACACGATTTCGGAGCCGTTCTCGTAACGCCGCGAAAAATACTGCGATATCGATTTGATAAATGTTTAAATATCGTATCTTGTCAAAGAATTTGAATGTACGAAAATTTAAAAAAATTAAAATCGAAAATGCAACGAGATCGAACTTTTTTATCGAAGTTATTCGAGAAAGCTTCGAGGCAACGAAGGTCTCCGAGTCATGGCATACTGGGTAGTAATTCAAAGTTCGAAAATGAGTCGAATTAGTCCATGTAATCTACTACATCCACTACCAGATATGGGTTTACTTTTTAGAATCGCATATCTCTAAGTGTTAAAGATAAAATTATAAAATTTAAAATTAATTTCAAGCAAACATCTATCAATAGGTGCTCAAAAAAATGTGCATGATCTGATCACATTTTTTATTTTTTATTTTTATGCCATTTGT
The DNA here is from genome assembly GCA_951804985.1 of Dryomyza anilis. Lineage (NCBI taxonomy): Eukaryota > Metazoa > Arthropoda > Insecta > Diptera > Dryomyzidae > Dryomyza > Dryomyza anilis. The sequence goes on from OX638130.1 coordinate 11,949,576, forward strand.
ATGGCACTCAATAATATTGCTTTCACATAATTTTTTTTATCCTCAAATCTTACCTAAAATTTTTGTCATTGATAGCTCAATTTCTTCGAAAGACTGTGAACTAATTTTTGAAAATTAAAATTTATGTATCATCTTACATTCTCGATTCTTTTCCATTTTTTTAAATAATTTTTTTTTTAATTTATGTTGAAAAAATGCTTTTTTCAAGTTCTCCTCTCGAATTCTCTTAAACTAATAAACCAATTTAAAAATGTTTTGAGAAATGTTTATTGGATATTCAATTACCTTTCATTCGATATAACACTTGATCATATGTGTTATTTAAAACGCTAGATATTTTCAAATATAAGTGAGCAACTTTATGAAAGCTCGATTCAGAAGGTTTTGGCCCTTATTTTGTAAACCTATCCAAAGAAACATTATTAAACCATATTTTCGGAATCAGTGCAACATTTTACATAATACAAAAATAATCTTGACTGTTGTGTAGTGTTACCTTACTTGATTTTTTTAAGTACAGTCCACAATTTATTTCGGGTCCTTCATGGTTAAAGTTGATGTCAAAAATAGATCCAGAAATTTGAATTTATAAAATTTAAAATATTTTTTCATTATTATGGACTTCGTGGCCTTGTGAGTGTGTAATATTTATTCAAATTTAATTTTGTCACTCCCATATACTAGGTAATGAAATTTGTAAAAACACTGTTTATGATTTATAGGGGGTACCACGTGAGCTTGAGGTTACCTATTATATATTGGTAATTTTGAGTTCTGTGTAACGCAAGACATCAAATGACATATATTCCCCGTCTACTTTCATATAATCCAAGATCTAGTTGTGCCACGGTCGGCTTATAATTTGTGGTCGATTCCAAGGGGCCGAGCGGCAAACATATTTTAGTTATTCGGAACACTCCGTAACTTAAAGAGATTTTTTTTCGTGCGGCCCTATAAAATAAACTTCTCCCAAATATTTAAATTTAGGAAGAAAGAAGGAAAGTGTTTGTATCGGGGCTGAAATGTAAAAGCAATAGTTTGTGATTGGCAGCATTTAAAGAGTAAATGAATCATCATTTTAACAGCAAATAGTAAAAATTTTACAATCATAGCAGCTTTTAAAAAGCAAAGAGTGAGAGTTTTAGAATAGCTTGAGCTATTTTTAACACTTAAAATAGTACAATTCTTTTAACGATTTTCCTCACTGTAAATTGCTAAATAGTTATCGCACAAACTAAGTCGCTGTTGCTTAAGTGAAAGCATCAAAAATTTAACAAAATTCTGAATTGCAGCCAAATAAATAATATATGCAAGCAGCATATAATATACATATATTCCAAAAAAAAATATATAAACATTATAGCAAGCAGGCGGTGAAGCTTTTCATGGTTTAATATTTTTGTTGGCGGGTTTTTGTTATTGCCGCATTATGTTGCATGCATGCGATGAAAGACCAACAAAGCCTTGCATTAAATGGCTTGAATAAAAGAGGCGGTAGACCAGCTCAAACTACTTTGTAGAACCCATCCACTGTATGTGTCTGCACTTGTTTACAAGTTAATTGCATACATAATTAGTTAAATGCGTAGTCATTTTATTATGGCCACCAGCAGCAGCAGCAGCCTAATTATTGGGCGGTACTGCGCCAACATGTATTTAATTAGTACCAGTTTAAGGGGTCATTTAATCACATGGCAACCATGGGTTTTGTGATTGACATGTTGTATTAATTAGCGCGATTGTTGTGCAAGTACTCACCAGAACATAAACGGCGAACGGCATAACGACGACTGCTACAAGAAGATCTGCTATCGCTAAGGAGACTATAAAATAATTTGTAACCGTTTGGAGCGAACGTTCGCGACAGACGGATAAAATAACGAGTATGTTGCCGAATAATGTTAAGATGGGGAATAGAATTAGTATAAGCGCCCAGTAGTTGTGATCGACTGAAAAATGAGAAAAAAGAAAAAAATATTTAAAATATCAAAAAATTGAAAATAGTTGAAAAAAAGTTAAATATGAATAAAAGTGAATTAATAAATGAAAAAATAACAGAACAGAATGAAAAAATGAAAAAAATGAAAGAATGAAAGAATGAAAGAATGAAAGAATGAAAGAATGAAAGAATGAAAGAATGAAAGAATGAAAGAATGAAAGAATGAAAGAATGAAAGAATGAAAGAATGAAAGAATGAAAGAATGAAAGAATGAAAGAATGAAAGAATGAAAGAATGAAAGAATGAAAGAATGAAAGAATGAAAGAATGAAAGAATGAAAGAATGAAAGAATGAAAGAATGAAAGAATGAAAGAATGAAAGAATGAAAGAATGAAAGAATGAAAGAATTAAAGAATTAATAAATTAAAGAATGAAAGAATGAAAGAATGAAAGAATGAAAGAATGAAAGAATGAAAGAATGAAAGAATGAAAGAATGAAAGAATGAAAGAATGAAAGAATGAAAGAATGAAAGAATGAAAGAATGAAAAGAATGATAGAAAAAAATGAATGATAGAATAAGAAAATTATAGAATTATCGAAATACTTAAATTTAGGCGCGACTTTATATTACTTACCTTCACTTAAATCATAACAATTCGCCGATGTATAATTCAAATTCGTGCAATTTATATAAGTTCGATTTACGAAATCCGTGTAATTGGAACTATTAATTATTGTATTTGTTGTTGTGGTGGTTGTTGTTGTTATTGTACCCGAAACCGCACTACCATTAAAATTATAAAAATATTCACCAAAATCCTCGAGCAGCAACATAAACGTGCTGCCGCCATTGGGAGACAACTGATTGGCATTGCCTGCAATGCCTTCACTTTCATCGATATTTGCATCTAAACCGTCGGCTACAACGCCATCGCCACCACCATCGTAGTTTTGATGAAAGCCACCGTTGCTGCTGTTGTAACCATTGTAGTTTCTGCTGTTGTCATAGCTCAGCGCATGTTGCAGAAAACCACCTTCACTATTTGCGCCACCCACAGCCGCATAATCATTTTCACTGTCAACCGTTTCCGCGCTATCGATCAAAGCCATCGAATCATCGTAGACAGCGGCTGCAGCTTGCGTCAGCAGATCGCTGTTGTTGCTCAGCGGCGTCGTCGACAACATAGACGTTGTGGCGAAGGAGGTTGCTGTTGTGTCATCGGTGACGGCGACGTTCGCAGAGTAACTGACGTTGACATCCGCCATTGTAATTGTTGTTGTTGCTGTTAAGTTGGCGGGCGGCGACATTGAGGTAAAATTGTTGTTGTACTTGCCACTACTGCTGCTGCTGCTGCTGATGGTTTGATTATCGTCACCCCATGCACCCAACAAAATGGCGCTGAGGTCCGCATCCACCTCGTCCTCGTACAGCTTAAAGTAGTCATCGGCGGCTGCATCGACGTCGAGCAGCAGATCGGCGGATGCCATGGTTGTGGTGGTATTTAAATCATCTACCAAGGATAACGCGGATGAAGAGAATGTTGCCATTTTTTTGTTTTTTATTTACTAATTTCTTATTTAATATATATTTTTTTTTATTTCTATAAATTTATTAATTTTTTTTTTAATATTATTTTTTTGTTTGTTTTTTATATTTATGATATTTTTTATATATATTTTTTTATTTTTTTATTTTTTAAAATTTTTTTAATTTTTTGATATTTTTGATATTTTTTTTATTTTTTTATATTTTTTATATTTTTTTTTTATTTCTTTAATATTTTTTATATTTTTTTATATTTTTTATATTTTTTATATTTTTTATATTTTTTATGTTTTTTTTATATTTTTTATATTTTTTATATTTTTTTATATTTTTTTATATTTTTTATATTTTTTATATTTTTTATATTTTTTATATTTTTTATATTTTTTATATTTTTTATATTTTTTATATTTTTTATATTTTTTATATTTTTTATATTTTTTATATTTTTTATATTTTTTATATTTTTTATATTTTTTATATTTTTTATATTTTTTATATTTTTTATATTTTTTATATTTTTTATATTTTTTATATTTTTTATATTTTTTATATTTTTTATATTTTTTATATTTTTTATATTTCTAATTTTGTTTAAATTTTTTTATATTTTTTACATTTTTTATATTTTTTTATATTTTTTTTAATATTTTTTTTATATTTTTTTAAAAATATTTTTTTATACTTTTATACACACATTTTTATTATTATATTTAATTCTTTTATATTTTATATATTTTAAGTTTTTTCGTTGTTGTCTATTGCGGTGATTTTTCCCATTTACGACTCCTTATTTGTATCCTTTTAAATTTGTTGTCTGTTTTTTTTTTTTTTTGCCAAATCAAATTGCTTTTAATTTATATGCTAATTGCTTTTGTGGATCTCTGTGAGCATCTCGCTGTTTGTTTTGCGGTTTCATTTCGGCACTTGCTGCGCCACAATTTATATGCACCACACATCCTGTATTCCAAATCCTTCGTCCTCATGCCATGTTCAGCTAAATGCGCTTTGTTGTGCTACACGCTGGATTTGGCTTATTTATACTTTTAAGTGTCGCATTGGCATTTGATAAAATGCCGCATATGGCATCTATTGGCAGCTGCATGTCCTTGCATTTCGATCGTGATGTTTACTACTAGCTGTAATGAAAAAAAAAAATAAAAAAAGTTAAAATTTGTATTTGTATTAATTTCTTTTTCTTAAAAAAAAACTAGTAAAACCAAAAAATTAACAGTCATAGAAAAGTTTTCCTTAAACCTTTAAAATATCTAAACGAAGTGTCGTAGAGGGGTCAAATTTTATACAGTTTTTTTAGCTGTTTTTTGGTAATTGCAAAACTTATATTTCCCACATAAGTCCAAAGAAATCAACAATGAATGGCAGTTTTAGTTAAATAAATAACTTTTAAAGGAATCTTCCTAGTTGATTCCAAGTCTGAACAGTTTACGTATATTGCATATTTTGAATATGTTTTATATTTTACATATTCTTTATATATTTCATAATATCGAATATTTTGCAGTTTTTAAACTTTGCAGTTTATATGCAGTTTGCATTTTATTAAAGTGGAAATAATATTTTAATAAAATTAAATTAAATAACTGATCAATGATTTTTCATATATTGCATATTTTGTAAATTTTGAATATACACAGTATACCACACCTCGGAGCCTCCAGTTTATCGAAGAATTCTCGAAGTGGCTTCGAGAAAAAAAATCGATCTCGTTATTATATCGAAACTAATTTTTAATGATTTTTTTAATATTCAATTTTTTAGAAGTTTTCTGAAATGTCTACGAGAAAAAAACTTTGATATCGTTGTTATATCGAAATTAATTTTTAAAGATTTTCGCATTCAGTAATACCTCCTTTCAGGTACATTCCTGATTACGTCTGCTGGATCCGAACAGTTGAAATACCCTTTTGCGTTCAAGTAATGCGTCCAAGTAATGTCCAGTGCGAAGGACATAATAAAAAAATAGAGATAGGTAAAGACATTTATTTTTGATTTTATCTCTTTTTTTGTTGTCATTGCGGATGACATATATAGACGACACATTTATTTAAACCAATCAGAAAGCCCCATTCTGTCGTCAAGAGCTTCTAGAACGGTTCGATTCTGAAATAATTCTCGTAACGAGAAACCTTCATTATCTTGGTTCGATATCGCCCGACCGTTTTGGTAGGAATTTTCCTATATTATCATTGCGAGAAATGGCTTCGATATCATAAAAATTCTTCGACATTTCGCAACATTTTCGTTGCGATATCGAAACAGTTGGGTATACTGGGTATGTATTGCATATTTTGAATAATTTACATATTTGGAATATTTTGCATATTTGGCACATTTTGCATATTTGGAATATTTCGCATATATGGCACATTTTGCATAATTTTCATACATATATTGCAGATTTTGCATATTTGCTTATTTTGCATATTTACACATTTTGCATATGTTGCTCATTTTTGCATATTCTGCACCATTTTTATTCATATATAAAATATATAGCATATATTGCACATATTGCATTTATTGCATATATTGCATATATTGCATATATTGCATATATTGCATATATTGCATATATTGCATATATTGCATATATTGCATATATTGCATATATTTCATATATTGCATATATTGCATATATTGCATATATTGCATATATTGCATATATTGCATATATTGCATATATTGCATATATTGCATATATTGCATATATTGCATATATTGCATATATTGCATATATTGCATATATTGCATATATTGCATATATTGCATATATTGCATATATTGCATATATTGCATATATTGCATATATTGCATATATTGCATATATTGCATATATTGAATATAATGCATATATTGCATTATTGCATATAATGCATATATTGCATATATTTCATATATTTCATATTTTGCAAACATATTTTACATATTTTACATATTTTACATATTTTACATATTTTACATATTTTACATATTTTACATATTTTACATATTTTACATATTTTACATATTTTACATATTTTACATATTTTACATATTTTACATATTTTACATATTTTACATATTTTACATATTTTACATATTTTACATATTTTACATATTTTACATATTTTACATATTTTACATATTTTACATATTTTACATATTTTACATATTTGATATATTTTACATATTTTACATATTTTACATATTTTACATATTTTACATATTTTACATATTTTACATATTTTACATATTTTACATATTTTACTTATTTAACATATATGGCATATCTTTCGAAATGTATCATATTAAGCATATATTTCTCATTTTGCGTATTGGACATACTTTGCACAACTTTGCATATTTGGCTCATCTTGCACAATTTTGCATATTTAGCATGTTTTGCATATTATTCATATATACAAAATTTGAATATTTTGCAAATTTTAAATGTTTTGCACATTTTACATAATTTGAATATTTTGCATATATTGCATATTTTGCACAATTTTGCATATTTGGCCCATTCTGCAGAATTTTGCATATTTAGCATGTTTTGCATAATTTGCATGTTATTCATATTTACAATTGTGCATATTTTGCATTTATTGCATATTCTACATGTTTTGCACATTTTGCATATTTACATATTTTGCATATATTACATATTTTGCATATTTAACATATTTAGCATGTTAACATATTTTGCTTATTTTGCATATTTCTCATGTTTAAAATCTATTTTTTTAATTTTCATAAATAAAATTTTAATATTTTATCAAAATAATTATTTCAATTGCTTTATTATTTATTTTTCTAAAGCACTGCCTTACGGTAACATTTTAGCATTCATTGGATTAAACATTAATTACCCAAAAACATGCTACATTTTACAATTGAAATAATAAAAACTAATTTAAAACACGCAATATTTGAATAAGTAGTATTCAAAAAAAATTAAAATCCATTTTGTTTTTAATTTGTAAAATTCAGTTAATTTATGCTAATTAAAAGTGTGCATGAAAATAATATAATTGGAGATTATATATGTATTTAAATAGAATATTCACTTATTAAAGCGTGTAATCACAAAATTTAATTAGCATATATGCATGATGCATATATATTTAATTTCAACACACATGCGAGCAAATAAAATTCTTTGCCTCAGATGTCGTGATTTCAAGCACTTTGACAGCACATATATTAGAAGAAAATACCAAAAAAAAAAAGTACGGAGAACCTTGAGTTGATGCGTGAAAGGTTAGAATAAAAAAAACTTAATAAACAAAAATTATATACGAAATGTACATAGAAAATATGGAAAATAAGGTAACAAATTCATTCTACTCTTTAAAGCAGTATTGAAATTGATTGAATTAAAGATAAATTCAATTATACAACTGGTTCCATAGAAATAGATACTAAAAATGTTTGCTTTTCAAAAGCTAATTCAATATTTCTGATTTCAAAATATACGAAACACAAAACTTCGATATTTGCATGAGAAGCAGTTCAAAGCATACTTTTAGGAATTTTAATTAAATCATTTACTTGGTCTTTCTTAAGGCAGCAATAAGCTACGTAAAAATAGTCACAACATGCTGAGATATATCGATATTTCTCAACCACAACCATCTGAAGCTTGATAAAAGTAGAATTTTCTCTCGAAAATAATGAAACAAATAAACTAAAGCACACTTTTAGAGTGCAAACACAAAACCACTTGCTGCTCAAAATTGTTGCATATTTCTAGGCAAGAATTTCGTAAAATGTGCCGAAAGTATAGCAGGAATTTCCGTAATTTTAATCAATATTTTAAATCGATATATGGCAAAAAACGATAAATAATGTGACGCACATGTGCGTCTAAGAATATTTACGAATTTATTTGTTCCTCTAGTATATATATATCTTCCTCTAGTATATATATATACACTTGTTTATGTATTGGCATGTGTGAAAGCCTAAAGCATCAGATGCCACATCAAAGTAATCGTTAGTTGAATGTCGAACGGAACATATGGATGCTTGGAGAGAAAGTGAAGATGAAATTGCTCAAGACAAAGGACAAATATGGCTATAAGGATACAAAAAATTTGTTGAGAGTAAGTAGAACAGAATACGAAAAAGGGAAAAAATTCCGGCATGCGAAGCATTATGCAAACAAGGATGATTGCCTTAAATTAAAGAAAATGTCGGAAATGCCTAGAATAATATTTACAAGCTGTTGCCATTTGCTAAAATTTATTTATACAACCAATGTGAAAATTTGCATCAAATAATGACACAGAAATATAACACGGAATGGTAGAAATAAAAAATTGAATAATTTTTAAAAATGGGACAAACAAAATATGGAAAAATAAATATATAAAAGAAGCGAAATAAACAAAGATTAAAATTTTAAAAATCAGAATAGGAATTTTTTTTAAATTTTCCAAATAGAATAATTCAATTATAAAAATTTTTCTCATAAAACATAAAAGTTAAACTAATACTAAAATGTTCAAAGCACTTTCAAAGCACTGTATCAAAAATACGAATTATTAGTACATATTAAAAAGTTTATCTAAATTTCATTTTTTCACTGCAAAATAGAATGTTTGATGATAATGAATATTTTGAGAATTAAGGAAATTTTTCATTGAATGTTTCATTTAAATATAACTTATTTTACTTTGCATTTTTGCATATATTTTTATATTATTCTTTTGTAGAAATTTCGCATATTTTGTATGTTTTTACATATTTTTCATATTTCACATATTTGGCTTGTTTTGGAAATATTATGCAAATCTTTGCATATTTTGTAAATTATTTTGGACATTATGATTTTTTTAATATTCTACATATATTGAAAAATTTGAATATATTTCTATATATTTCACATTTTCTATACTGTGCACATACATTATGCATATTTTGCATACATTGCTTTAATTTCATATTTTGTACATGTTGCATATTTTACATATTTTGCATATATTGAGTTTAGCATATTTTTCCTGATTTGCATGTTTTGCCAATTTTGCATATTTTAAATATTTTGCATATTGTGTACATTTAACATATATTACATATATTTTTCATTTTGCATATTTTTTACAATTTGCATAATTTTCATATTTTCTATATTTGCATATTTTGCATATATTTTTATATTTGGCTGATTTGGAAAAATTTGGATATTTTGCACATTTTTACTAGTTTGGATATTTTTCATATTTTGCATATTTTTCATTGTTCATATTGCATATTTTTTACAATTTGCATATTTTTCATATTTTCTATATTTGCATATTTTGCATTTTTTGCATATATTTAATATTTGTCAGATTTTGAAAAATTTGGATATTTTGCACATTTTTTCTAGTTTGTATATTTTTCATATTTTGCTTAATTACATATTTTGCATATTTGAAATATATTGTGTAACATATTTTGCATATTTTGCATACATTGCATTCATTTCATATTTTATACATGTTGCATATTTTACATATTTTGCATATATTGAGTTTAGCATATTTTTCCTGTTTTGCATATTTTTCCTGTTTTGCATATTTTAAATATTTTGCATATTGTGTACATTTAACATATATTGCATATTTTTTACAATTTGCATAATTTTCATATTTTCTATATTTGCATATTTTGCATATATTTTTATATTTGGCTGATTTGGATATTTTGCACATTTTTACTAGTTTGTATATTTTTCATATTTGCATATTTCATTGTACATATTGCATATTTTTTACAATTTGCATTTTTTTCATATATTGCATATTTTCTATATTTGCATATTTTGCATTTATTTTTTGCATATATTTAATATTTGTCAGATTTGGAAAAATTTGGATTTTTTGCACATTTTTCCTAGTTTGTATATTTTTCATATTTTGCATATTTTGCTTAACTACATATTTTGCATATTTGAAATAAATTGTGTAACATATTTTGCATATTTTGCATACATTGCATTCATTTCATATTTTGTACATGTTGTATATTTTTCATATTTTGCATATTCGTCATTGTTCATTTTGCATATTTTTTACAATTTGCATATTTTTCATATTTTCTATATTTGCATATTTTGCATTTATTTTTTGCATATATTTAATATTTGTCATACTTGGAAAATTTTGGATATTTAGCACGTTTTTCCTAGTTTGTATATTTTTCATATTTTGCTTAATTACATATTTTGCATATTTGAAATAAATTGTGTAACATATTTTGCATATTATGCATATTTTGCATACATTGCATTCATTTCATATTTTGTACATGTTGCATATTTTACATATTTTGCATATATTGAGTTCAGCATATTTTTCCTGCTTTGTAATTTTGCATGTTTTGTAAATTTTGCCTATTTTACATATTCTGCAAATTTTCTACATTTAACATATATTGCATATTTTGTTCATTTTGCATATTTTTTACAATTTGCATTTCTTCATATTTTGCATATTTTGCTTATATTGCATATATTGCATATTTGGAATAAATTGTGTAATATGCATATTTTTGATTTTTTACATATTTCGCATAAAATGCATATTTTGTACATTATTTTTTTTCATTTCTATTTTATTTTGAATATCAACAATATATTTCTCGTTTCTTGATCTGAGAATTTCATATTTTTACCAAGACAATTGACTAAAATTCTAATTTATAGTTAAAATAAAAAAAAAACAAATAGAACAAGATTGTAAAACAAAAATAAAAAAGCCTTATTTAACATAACTAAATCGAAATGTCAGAAAAAGGTAGAAACCCCAGCTTTGCATTAAGAAATTTAATTTATTTCATTGAAATATTTTGTTTTTATTTTAAGTTTACTGCGACGGCTTTATAAGTCAAATCAGTCAGTTTAGCAGATACCCAACTCAAATCAATTGATTTCGTAAAATACCCTCGATAAAAGGCCGGTAAAAATTATGCACACTAAACAAAACAAAAAAGTCAAAGAGCAAAATGAAATATAAAAAATAAATAGAAAAAAAATGTTAAATAGTAAAAAATGCGAAAAAAGGACAAAATTCGAAAAACAAAATGCAAATCTTTGGCGTCGGTTGCTGGGTGTCGTTTAAGCCACCGAAGCATGACAACCGACTGATTGGCTGAGTGACTGACTGCGTCTTAGGCAACCAAAGCGGATTTGTTGGCATGGCATCACTGGGGACAGATTGTGAAAATAATATTGCAAAAAAAAGTACATATTAAATGTCGTCATAAATGTAAGAAATTAAATAACTGAGCGGTGATTAAGCTAAGAGAGATTTTATGAAATATTTACAAAAATAGAATACAATATTTAAATCATATTTGAATTTTAACTGCAAAGTAAAATGTGTAGTATAAATTGTTTTCAATACTATTTTTTATATTTAAACAATAAATACGGATCTTCGAATAATAATGCATCTTAAACTGTTTCCCGGACTTTTATTCAACTAGACAATTATTTCCCGAACAATTTTGGGTTGACGGATCAATCTTTCCCGAACAATTAATTTTGAAGAAAATACTACACATAAAAATTCCACTGACAAAATGCCTCAAAATTTAGTGCCACAGAATTCATCACAATGAATATTTTAACTCTTGACAATTTCCACCTAAAATTCTTTGTCACCTTTGGGGCAAATCAATGTTTGTCACAATATTTTTATATAATGATGCCAATTGATAGGTGATTCAAAAAGAAACAATAAATACACCACTATTTTATCTTGCACCAATAAAAAATTATAGCAAAAAAAACGAAGAAATTGAAAATCTTGTCAAGCCAAAAGCGCGAATCTTTTCGTTTTTTTGCTATAACTCATTAATAGTACAAGATAAAATAGTGATGTAAAGGCAATAATTGTTGGTTTTCAAAGCACCTCTCGATCTGCATCATTAATTAAAAATATTTTGTCAAACATTAATTTGCCATTTGATATTTGCAGGAAAAAATGTTTGGCAAAATATTTTTAAATAATGATGCCAATCGTTAGGTGCTTTAAAAACAAACTAAAATGCCTTCACACCACTATTTTATCTTGCACTAATAAAAAAAATATGGCTAAAAAACGAAGAAATTGGAAAAATTGAAAATCTTGTCATGCCAAAAGGGCGAATCTTTTCGTTTTTTTGCCATTACTTTTTATTGATACGAGATAAAATAGTAGTGTAGAGGCATTTATTGTTTGTTTTCAAAGCACCTATAGATCTGCATCATTAATTATAAATATTTTCAAAACATATTTTCCTGCATATAACAAATGGCATATTAATGTTTGGCAACATATTTTTAATTAATAATGCAGATCGATAGGTGCTCTGAAAACAAACAGTAAATGCCTTTACAGCACTATTTTATCTTATACCAATAAAAAGTTTTGACGAAAAAATCGAAAAGATTCGTCCTTTTAGCATTACAAGATTTTTAATTTTTCAAATTCGTTCTTTTGGTTTTGTCTTTTGTGGCTAGAAATATCCTACAAAATGACACGCGATTCTGGCACAGCATACTGGAGGATAAACTACATTCAAAAATGTAAAAAAAAAACGCAAATGTCAAAAATTGTACATTCTACCCTTTGGCATGATAGTGACGATATGTTGTAGATGTTCTTTGAATATAACTTTATTTCAACAGCGTATATTAAATTCAAAAGTAATAAAACCAAATTTAGCAGAGCCTCCGTTCCAATTAACATAGAATACGAATTATCAGCTACAAATTTAAAAATATTAACATCTATATGTACTTATTACATATGTTAAATATCATTTAAACAGTATCTGTTAATGAAAACATTACATAATTCAACAGAGCTCCGAAATATTTGAATACTTCTTAAACATGATTTAGATCACACTGTTAATGTCACCAGGAATACAAGATAACTTAACAGAGTTTTTATTCCATTTAATATAAGAGGCTCCGTTAATGTTGACAGTCTCATAACAAAATTGAACAGAGATTCAGTTACAGATTTGAGACAGAGTTCTTAAATATCAAACAGAGTATGTTAATATTAAAAGTAATAAAACATAATTTAACAGAGAGTTCGTTCCGTCCGTTTTAAAGATATTTCTATATTTCTTTTTAACAGAACCTGTTAATATTAACTGTAACAGAACATAACATAGCAGAGATTTCATTTATAATTAATATTTGAATAGCTTTAGAACATCTTTTAGGTCTCATTTTCACATGCCTGTTTTTAACAGACTCTGTTAAATTAAATAATCCTTTACATTAAACTTTTTTGTAAATTTAAAATTAGTTTTATATTTCATTTTAATAGAATATGTTAATATCAACGGTATCATAATATTATTTTAATACTTTTGAAAGATGTTTTGGTCAGATTTTAGCAATGTTTGTTAAGTCAAGACATATTTCTTAAAACTAAAAACAAAACAGACACTGTTAATGTTAGAAGTAATATAATAATTTTTAACATAGTTTTCGTTTCACTTAACATTTTAATAATTTTAAATTAAAATTTACATATCACTGTAATTGATAATGTTAATTTCAACAGAAACAAAACATAATTTAAGATAGATTCAATTCTAATATTACATTATAATACTTTTAGAACATATTTTGGATCTCATTTTACCAGAGTCTGTTTATTATATAGTAACTAAACATAATCAATCTAACAGATACTTCATTCCACCTAATATTTAAATACATTTAAAACAAATTTAGTCTCATTTGACATTTCTGATTTTAACAGATACTGCAAGAAAGAACAGTATCTTAAGTAATTTAACAGACTTGCCATACTTCCAAACATTTTAATATTTTTACAATTTAGTTTTATAATTTTTATAATGATTGTGCTTTATAGTCAATTTTAATTTTCAATGCTACATTTTCTTACTGCCTTTCAAATATAGATAAAATCAAAGATATAAAAATTAGTATTAAAAGTTTTGGCATAAATAAATTTGAACATAGTCACAAAAATTAACCATTAACATTATAAACCTTTATTATGTCTGGACTTTATAGATAAAAAAAAGAAAATCAAAAAAAAAAAACAAAAAATTATTATGACATTCAACAGTTTTTGCTCTATAAGCAACATAGATATGATCTAAAAAAAAACACAAAAACTGTGAAATCTGCTTCACAATATTCTTGTTATTTTTTTTTTTTTGCCTGCTGTGTGTTTGACTAATAAATATTTTTTGCCAACTTAATTAAATTGTTTAATACACACGCAGGGGATAAAAAAGTTTTAATTAAAAAATGATTTGATTAACTTTTTCTATGGCACAATAACAAGCGTTGCCAATGGGATTGATTGGCAGAGGTCAAGGTTGCCAAAGATAAAATTAATGCAAATGAAAAAAGAAAAATATTTAAATTTACTACAAACTATAAGAAAAGTAAATTATAAATTAAAAATAAACAAAGGTTATTGATAAAAGTAGGGAAATTAAAAATGGGAATGGTAAAGGTATGAAATTGTGATATGGGTGTCAATTATGTTGTATACTTAATTACGAATTTTATGAATAGTTAATTATGAATTTTAGGAAGACTGAATTAAGAATTTTAAGAATACTTAATTATGAATTTTATGAATACTTGATTATGAATGTTGTGAATACTTAATTATGAATTTTATGAATAGTTAATTATGAATTATATGAATACTGAATTATGAATTTTATGAATACTGAATTATGAATTTTATGAATACTGAATTATGAATTTTATGAATAGTTAATTATGAATTTTATGAATAATGAAATATGAATTTTATGAATACTGAATTATGAATTCTATGAATACTTGATTATGAATTTTGTGAATATTAGTTATGAATTTTATGAATACTAAATTATGAATTTTATGAATATTTAATTATGAATTTTAAGAATAGTGAATTATGAATTTTATGATTACTTTATAATGAATTTTGTGAATACTGAATTATGAATTCTATGAATACTTAATTATAAATTTTATGAATACTGAATTATGAATACTGAATTATAAATTTTATAAATAGTTAATTATGAATTTTATGAATACTAAATTATGAATTTTGTGAATATTAATTATGAATTTTAAGAATACTTAATTATGAATTTTATGAATACTTAATTATGTATTTTAAGAATACTGAATTATGAATTTTATAAATACTTAATTATGAATTTTATGAATACTGAATTATGAATTTAATGAATATTAGTTATGAATTTTATAAATACTTAAATATGAATTTTATGAATACTGAATTATGAATTCTATGAATACTTAATTATGAATTTTATGAATAGTTAATTATGAATTTAATGAATACTAAATTATGAGTTTTATGAATATTTAATTATGAATTTTATGTATACTTAATTATGAATTTTGTGAATACTAAATTATGAATTTTGTGAATATTAATTATGAATTTTATGAATACTTAATTATGAATTTTAAGAATACTGAATTATGAATTTTATAAATACTTAATTATGAATTTTATGAATACTTATTTATGAATTTTGTGAATATTAGTTATGAATTTTATAAATACTTAATTATGAATTTTATGAATACTTAATTATGAATTTTATGAATACTGAATTATGAATTCTATGATTACTTAATTATGAATTTTATGAATATTTAATTATGAATTTTATGAATACTTAATTATGAATTTTGTGAATACTAAATTATGAATTTTATGAATAATAATTATGAATTTTATGAATAGTTAATTATGAATTTTATGAATACTTAATTATGAATTTTATGAATAGTTAATTATGAATTTTATGAATACTTAATTATGAATTTTGTGAATACTTCATTATGAATTTTATGAATACTTAATTATGAATTTTATGAATACTTAATTTTGAATTTTATGAATACTGAATTATGAATTTAATGAATACTGAATTATGAATTTTATGAATACTGAATTATGAATTCAATGAATACTTAATTATGAATTTTGTGAATACTTAATTATGAATTTTATGAATATTTAATTATGAATTTTATGAATATTAGTTATGAGTTTTATGAAAACTTAATTATGAATTTTATGAATACTTAATTATGAATTTTATAATTACTTAATTATGAATTTTATGAATACTGAAGTATGCATTTTATGAATACTGAATTATGAATTTTATGAATACTTAATTATGAATTTTATGAATACTAAATTATGAATTTTATGATTACGAAATTTATGAAAACTTAATTATCAATTTTATGAATACTTAATTATGAATTTTATGAATACTTATTGAATTCTATGAATACTTAATTATGAATTTTATGAATAGTTAATTATAAATATTATGAATACTAAATTATGAATTTTGTGAGTACTGAATTATGATTTCTAAGAATACTTAATTATGAAATTTAATTATGAATACTAAATAATGAATTTTGTGAATATTAATTATGAATTTTATGAATACTTAATTATGAGTTTTGTGAATAGTTAATTATGAATGTTATGAATACTTAATTATGAATTTTATGAATATTTAATTATGAATTTTATGAATACTTAGTTATGAATTTTATGAATACTTAATTATGAATTTTGTGAATACTTAATTAAGAATTTTATGAATACTACATTATGAATTCTATGAATACCTAATTATGTATTTTATGAATAGTTAATTATGAATTTTATGAATACTGAATTATGAATTTTATGAATAGTTAATTATGAATTTTATGAATACTTAATTACGAATTTTATGAATACTTAATTATGAATTTTATGAATACTTAATTATGAATTTTATAAATACTTAATTATGAATTTTATAAATACTGAATTATGAATTTTATGAATATTTAATTATGAATTTTATGAACACTTAATTATGAATTTTATGAATTCTTAATTATGAATTTTATGAATTCTTAATTATGAATTTTATGAATATTAGTTATCAATTTCATGAATACTTAATTATGAATTCTCGTTATATTGGAATTACAATAAAATTTCACTTTTACTAAATGAAATATAATTTAAAACGTAACTTATATGATGAAATAACATTCAAATCACGGAGGTACAGCACTTATATTATTAAATATGAATTAGTATACAACATTTTTAGATGTTTTAGATATTGGTACATTTAATAAAAATTTATTTTTCAATATAATTGTAATCTGACTTTAAAAATGTTTAGCAAAATGTAACTACAAAATTTCACTCGATTACTACCTCAAAAAATCATATGTACACATTTGAGATAATAATATATTTGTATATAAATCAATACACTGCAAATAATTCGAGTGGTACCATAGACAAACAATGTGGAAAAAGAGTGAATGAGAATGGATTTTATTCACTATAGCTATTTGTATTGCTCGACTGATTGCCAAAGGATTTCTTTAAGCTGCTTAGGAACGTCAAACAACTTGGGCACATCATTCACAACGTCACAATGTATACTTGCAAGGATAAAAGAACCAACCAGAGTTATTTGCAGCCAAGTGTTAACATTATATGGGGGGGAGGGGGGAAATGGCTTAAATACACACATGGACCATAAAGTATAATATACAAAATAAATAAAACTCAAAATAAACAAAAAAAAATCATTTTTACCATAAAAGACAAATATTGTAAATTTAAATAACAATGGTGAAAATTTTTATATTTATTTTCTAGATTTTTGGATTTTTTTGTATATTTTATTTTTCTTTTTAAATTTTTTTTTTTTATATTTTTACTATTTTTTATTTATATATTATTTTTTGCAATATTTAAACATTTCCTAACATTCTTTATACAATTTTTTTAACATTTTTGTTTTTTTCTTTAATATTTTTGATCATGGTGACCATTTTTCAAATTTTTTTTTTTATAATATTATTTTTAATATATTATTTTTTTTTAAATATTAAAGATGTTTATATTTATTTTGAAGCTTTTTCAATGTTTTTATATATTTTATTTTTTTGTTTACATTTTTTTATTTTTACATTATTTTTTTTTTACATTTTTTTATATTTTTTTACATTTTTTTTCCAACTTTTAAACATTTCCCAACGTTTTTTATACAATTTATCAGCATTTTTATTTATTCATAAATAATTTTGATCATTTTTTATATATTTATTTTTCTATTTTTTATTTATATTTTTTTTTTATTTTTATTATATGTAATCCTTTTTTTTTTTTTTTTTTTTATTATTTTACATTTTTTTCTAACTTTTTTTTATTTTTTTCCAACTTTTAAACATTTCCTAACATTTTTTATACAATTTATGAGCATTTTTATTTCTTCTTAAATAATGTTGATCATTTTTGTATATATTTTTTTTTATTATTTATTTTTCTATTCTTTATTTCTTTTTTTTTTGTATTTCCCATTTTTTTATTTTTATTATAACTCTTTTTCAATTTATTTCCCTTTTTAAAAATTTTATCCTTCCATTTTTTCTAAATATTACTTTATTGTATATATTTTCCCTATCTGCTGTGATTTTTCCATTCAACAAGGAAAACATTTCCACAAATCATTGAAAAACGAAAACTCCACACTAACAATAGCTGCAAAAGAGTTGTTACAACCCAACCACTTCAAGCATCGAATTTGCTAGGATAACATTTCTAATGCGTTCAACAAAGAATAAAATTCAATACAAAAATAAAATAAAATAAAATGAAATTCTTCTAAAATGATTTGTAATGCATACAATATCAATAATGTCTGTCTTTCGCTCAATTTCAGCTGAAATTTCATTTGGCATTCAAAGTGTTAATGTAACATACAACAAAAAAATATGTATAACCTTGTAAATCGAATCATATTACGTTAGGTTTGTGTTGAGTTAAAAACCTTATTTTTTGCAATACACTTTTCTTAGAAATTTCACATAACAACATACAATATTTTTCCTTTGACAATCGTAGATTTTTTTTATAATACATAATGATATGTGAATGTGCAGCTCAAGATTATTTTAAGGTAAAGGTTTTAAAAAACCAACAAATCATGCTATTTTATGTGTACTTTGAAAAGGTATTAAAATGGTGACGATTGAAATGTGATAATTTTACTATGGCTTGAATTAATCATATTTGGTAACTTAACTGTGCTACACAACAATATTATAGATAGAATATTGTATATTGCAAACATTATTTATTAGAATTTTATAATCTACTAGCTAGACACGTGATTTTGTGAATGCAAGGATATGTAGTGATTTTATTAATATAAAGAACATTTTTATTATTTATATTGTCCCCGTAGAACGTTTCCCGTAGAATTCTTCCCGGTAGAAGTTTTAGTGTGGTGAGTTTTAGTGTGGAGAATTTTTAGTGTGGTGAATTTTTAGTGTGGTGAATATTAATGTGATAAATTTTGGTGTGGTGAGTTTTAGTATGGTGAGTTTTAGTGCGATCAATTTTGGTGTGGTGACTTTTAGTGGTGAATTTTAGTGTGGTGAATTTTCGTATGTTGAGTTTCGGATATGTAATAATAATAATAGTTTGGCACTACAGTCCTGTATAGAACTTCGGCCGAGCTCTCTCACCATTTTGAGCTGTGCGTGTTATATTTGTACTCAAAGTGGTGGGACCTACAGTTTATTGCCGAATCCGAACGGCGGGTGAGAGCTTTTCATAGGCAATGTTTTTACTCTCGTAGGTTTGCCATTTACTGCCGAGAGGTAGCGCGGTATAGAAAAATGTTTCTATGAAAAGATGTTGTTAGCCCAAGTCCAGGCTTGAACCGGGGACCTTTCGGCTCGCAGTCCAACGCACTAACCCCTGAGCTACCGCGGCTACATTCGGATATGTAGTGATTTTATTAATATTAAGAACATTTTTGTTACCAATATAGAAACGTAGAACGTTTCCTGTAGTATTCTTCCCGTAGTATTCTTCCCGGTAGAAGTTTTAGTGTGGTGAATTTGAGTGTGGTGAATTTTTAGTGTGGTGAATTTTTAGTGTGGTGAATATTAATGTGGTAAATTTTGGTGTGGTGAGTTTTAGTATGGTGAGTTTTGGTGTGATCAATTTTGGTGTGGTGAGTTTTAGTGTGGTGAATTTTAGTGTAGTGAATTTTGGTGTGGTGAGTTTTATTAATACAAAGAATATTTTTATTATTTATATTGTCCCAGTAGAACGTTTCCCGTAGAATTCTTCCCGGTAGAAGTTTTAGTGTGGTGAGTTTTAGTGTGGTGAGTTTTAGTGTGATCAATTTTGGTGTGGTGAGTTTTAGTGTGGTGAGTTTCGGATATGTGGTGAATTATTAATATAAAGAAAATTTTTATTATTTATATTGTCCCCGTAGAACGTTTCCCTTAGAATTCTTCCCGGTAGAAGTTTTAGTGTGGTGAATTTGAGTGTGGTGAATTTTTAGTGAGGTGAATTTTTAGTGTGGTGAATATTAACATGGTAAATTTTGGTGTGGTGAATTTTAGTGTGGTGAATTTTGGTGTGGTGAGTTTTAGTGTGATGAGTTTTGTTGTGGTGAATTTTGGTGTGGTGAGTTTAAAAAATGTGTGGAAGTTGGTGCGAAATATCTTGATATCATTATAATAACTGTTGACAAAAACCATCTCGAAAATATACCTTCTATGGGGGGTGCCACACCTAGTGGTCCAATCCCGCCCACATTCCGCGAGACCGTTTAGAATGGTTATATATTACGCTGACCAAAATTCCATTAAATTTGCTATCCTAATTGCTGATATAATTTGTTTTTAATTTTTCGGTTATATGGGAGGTGCCACGCCCAGTTCACCAATCTCACCGATATGTAGCCTATACTTTGCCTAGACCCAACATACATATTGTGTCAAAACCAAACTAACAAATGTAGGTCCGTTATAAATTATTTATTGTTAAATACTTTTGTATTTATTTGACTTAATTTACTACAATATGCATTGGAAAAATGTACACATGACGAACGAATGCGAAAGAGGTATAAAATAAAAACGCAGTGAGCAACAGATGCTACTTAGTAGTGGTTCCATCTTCATCATTAGACAAATAATTTTGTTATACACTTCAACAAATATCTATATATATAAAACTCTTGGTCCGTCTGTCAGTCTGTCGGTCTGTCTGTCTGTTTGTTCCAGCATCACGTCTAAACCGCTGAACCGATTTAACTGAAATTTTGCACCAGAATACTATGGAGTCCAGAGGGTGTCATAGGCTATATATGGGCGGGATTGGACAAAGGGGCGTGGTACTTCCCATACAACCTAAACTTTCAAAACGACATAACTCAGCACAATCTAAAAAGATGAAACAAAAAACTAAAATTCACCACACTAAAACTCACCACACTAAAAATCACCACACTAAAACTCACCACACTAAAACTCACCACACTAAAACTCACCACACTAAAACTCACCACAATAAAACTCACCACGCTGAAACTCACCACACTAAAAATTCACCATACTAAAACTCACCACACCAAAATTCACCACACTAAAACTAACCACACTAAAACTCAACACAATAAAGCTCACCGCACTAAAACTCACCACACTAAAAATTCACCACACTAAAACTCACCACACTAAAACTCACCATACTAAAAACTCACCACACCGAAACTCACCACACTAAAACTCACCACACTAAAACTCACCGCACTAAAACTCACCACAATAAAACTCACTACACTAAAACTCACTATACTAAAAATCCACCACACTAAAACTCACCACACTAAAACTCACCACACCAAAACTCACCGCACTAAAACACACCACACTAAAACTCACCACACTAAAAATTCACTAAACTTAAAATTCAACACACTAAAACTCACCACATTAAAACTAACCACACTAAAACTTCTACTGGGAAAAACTCTACGGGGAAGAATTCTACCGGGAAGAGTTCTACCGGGAAGAATTCTACGGTAAAGCGTTCTATTAGGAAGAATTTTACGGCGAAGATTTCTACTGGGAAGAATTCTGTGGCGAAATATTCTACTGTCTGAATTGTCTTTGAGAAAAGTTGTTTTGGCGGAGAATTATTATTTGGTTACTACATTTATAAAACCAATAAAAACTTCCACAGCGAATCACGGGCCCCTGATATAAAAAATAATAATAATGTTTTTTTATATTAATAAAATCGCTTTGTATCTATGAATTCACAAAATCTTGGGACGAGTCGTGCACGGGTCCAGCCAGTATGTATATATTTCTAGGGATCCATACGATATGTCGAAACCTAAAAATGTCGAAATTTTAAAAGCCTTAGAATGCCGTAACAATGTTTGTCCGAAACAACAAACGTCAAAAAATATAATAAAGCTGGAAAATGTCGAAAAATCATTGAAACTATAAATACACAAACATTTTGTATAGGATCAAAAAATGGCGAAAATTAAAATGCCTAAATATCAAAATGTTGAAAAACAAATTTGAAATCGTATTTAAACCATTCCACATAAAATCAATAAGGGGTCGCAACTCACGCTCTTCGGTTTCAAAAGAATTTTGGCAACTGATAAAGGGCATCGAGATTAACCATTTTTTTAAATATTTTTCGACCATTATTTCAGAGATACCACTATTTCCTGAGATACAGTTCAAAGTAAAAAATAGGTCAAAGACTATTTTATGTGTGGTTCATATTGAAATCTTTGTTAATGCTAGAAACTCAGATAAGGTCTCGTTTGAAAACTAATAATTGGAAAATCTAACCGACCGAAACGAGTTTATGAGAGCAGGGAAGTGATGCCAACTAATTGAGTTTTCTGCTAAATATTTTTGGTTTTAAAAATAAAAATGTATTACGCAACAGATGCTACTCAGTGGTGCTTCCATCTTCATCATAAGGCAAATAATTTTGTTATACACTTTAACAAATATATTTCTAGGGATCCGTACGATACGTCGAAACCTAAAAAGTCGAAATTTTAAAAGCCTTAGAATGCCGTAACCAAAAATGTCGAAAAAGAGCTATAATAACAAACTGAAGCAGAGCCAAGCATCTGACCGAAGCGAGTTTATGAGAGCAGAGTAGTGATGCCAACTAATTGAGTTTCCCGCTAAATCTTTTTCGTTTTTAAAAATAAAAACGTATTACGCAACTGATGCTATTTAGTGGTGCTTCCATCTTCATCATTAGGCAAATATTTTTGTTATACACTTCATATTTTAAGAGATATATACATATATATATATTTAGAAATCCATACGATATGTCGAAAAAATAATGTCGAAACATAAATGACTTAGAATGCCGTAGCAATGTTTGGCCGAAACAAAAAATTTCGAAAAATATTTTCAAACTGGAAAATGTCGAAAAATCTTTGAAACTATAAATACACAAACATTTTTTATAGGATTAAAAAATGTAGTAAATTAAAATGCCGAAATATCAAAAAGTTAAAATACAAATTTTAAACCGTATTTAAAACATTCCACATAAAATCACGTTCGTAACTTTGAGTACCAGTGTAAATAAATAAAAAAATACATATTTTTCACAAGAAAGAAAAAAAAATATAAACCTTAAAAAACCTCTGGATATTCGAATCGTACAACACTTTTTATTTCGTTATAATGATTGTTAATTTTGTCAGATATAAAATAATTTTTTGCATAAAATCGTAGTGCAAATTTTCATACAGAACATGCGGAAATATTCAGTGATTTATCACGAAAAAACTATAAACTTTAGGAAGAAAGTGTACATATAGAAAATTATAGTAAATTATCTACGCTATCTTTCTAAACTATCAAAAAAAATAATTTTTACGCAAAAATTATATTTAGTTAAAGAAAGAAATTTTTGTCCCATCTGAATTTTGTTCTGTGATTTATTCTGAAAAAACTATAAACTTAAGAAACAATGTGTAAATATACAAATAAAGCACATGATTTCAGCTATTTTCTAAAATGATTCAAAAAAATAATTTGTACGCAAAATTTTCTGACATTTTGGAATATCCATATGAACTTCAAAATGCAACCGTTCGGAACGACGACTGTTTAATTTATATCTTTTGATCTACTGTATAGAATTCTTTATTTTTGCATATGTTTAGTTCTATTTAAATACTACATGCATAAAAAAATCAAGTAAATTCATTAATTTTCTTTTGAGATTTTAAAGTTTTAAGCATACGAATGTCCCGTTCGGAACCCCAGGAAATGCACATATGTAATTTTATATATAAAATAAATAAGTCTCACATATTGTTGAAAATCAATACACAAATATAATTTTATATATTTTAATTAGATCGCAAATATCCAAATACTGCGTGACTACGTGACATTTTGTCATAAAACTTATCAATAAAGTAAATATGCAAATGTCACACATTAGACAGTCCAATGATTGCTGTTATTTAGTATTTATTATACAATAACAAAAACACATAGTTTAAGGCTTCGATATGTAACGACTAATAATAATAATTTAATTTTATTGAAATGTCAAAAGGTGTATAAATAAAACAACAATATAAACAACGCACTAAAAATATGATAAATCTATAAAAAAATAAATTTAAAAAGGCACAAAAATCTCGTAATCATGACTGCATTAATAAAATGATCAACTTAAATCAACACAGTATAAAAAAAAAACAAAATTGATGACAAATCATATCAATTTAGCGCTAATTTCACTCTTCGTCAGTCAGCCATTTTCTTAAGTGGTGCATATAATAAATACATCAATGCCAATGAAAATTCCATTATTACATCAATTTATCTACACGACGACGATGCTGTGTCTCACAAAATGAACGCACAAAAATAACTCAAATTTATATGTAAAAAAAAATGTGTAATATAAATAAGCATATACGTAACGAGAAAAAGAAAAAAAAAAACAAAAATCAGATAAATATGGTAAGAAATGTATTGACTGGCATACAGCAAAAAGGAAATTGCTTTTAGCATGATGAAATTTTATAAATTCAATGATGTACTTATAGTTATTAACTGTGGCGAAAATGCACAGAGGGGGAAAAATTATACTGAACCAATATTGAAAATATGGTGAACAACAAAAATATTCAATGAGAACTTTTGTTATAAACCAGACTATAACTTTCATAATTCTAACTAATTCTTATAAAAAAAAACTATCAAAATGTAACAATTGCAAAATTATGATTACTTGGATAGATTACCCAACGTGAAAAGCCATTTAAATTAAATTTAAGTAATTGGCGATTGGCGAAAAAGTACTTATTACTGATCTGATAGAGAAGTATAGAAACGGAATTATTTTATGTGGATGGTTTAAATGCATGCAGAAACTGGTATCTATGCGGTCTCTATTAATCACATACTATGACTAAATCATGTCATAGTTATCAGTTTCTTTAATAAGACTTGTTAAGTATCGGGAATGAAAATCATTATATAAAAATCAAAAATAAACTGATATGCAAATGAGATATGAACGATTTTTGGTTTATACTGATTTTATAACGTTTTGAAAAATTTATGTAAAACAATCATAATAAATTTTGAGAAGTCAAAAACCTAAAATATTAACAAAGTAACTATAACACAAAACACGGAAATCGAAACAGTAACCTTAACCGTAAATTGGAAATTAGAACCGTAAACCGAAAAGGTAACCGTAACCAAAATGAGTGATGAAATCGAAATCCATACCTGTAACCATTACTTATACAACAGTCACGTGTTTTTGCGCGTAACGATTCATTCACCCGTTTAGCAAATCTTCAGGTTTTCCTCTTTCTTCGCCTACATCTCTTTCTTTTACTTTAAGTTCTCGTTCTTCCCCTTCTTCTCCTTCTTCCCTTCTTCCCTTCTTCCCTTCTTCCCTTCTTCCCTTCTCCCTTATTCCCTTCTTCCCTTCTTCCCTTCTTCCCTTCTTCCCTTCTTCCCTTCTTCCCTTCTTCCATTCTTCCCTTCTTCCCTTCTTCCCTTCTTCCCTTCTTCCCTTCTTCCCTTCTTCCCTTCTTCCCTTCTTCCCTTCTTCCCTTCTTCCCTTCTTCCCTTCTTCCCTTCTTCCCTTCTTCCCTTCTTCCCTTCTTCCCTTCTTCCCTTCTTCCCTTCTTCCCTTCTTCCCTTCTTCCCTTCTTCCCTTCTTCCCTTCTTCCCTTCTTCCCTTCTTCCCTTCTTCCCTTCTTCCCTTCTTCCCTTCTTCCCTTCTTCCCTTCTTCCCTTCTTCCCTTCTTCCCTTCTTCCCTTCTTCCCCTTCCTTCCTCCTCTTCTTCCTATTCTTCCTCTTCTTCCTATTCTTCCCCTCCTTCCTCTTCTTCGCGTTCTTCTCATTCTTCTCCTTTTCTCTTTCTTCTCCTTCTTTTTCTTCACCTTATCCGTCTTCTTTTTCTTCTTCTTCTCTTTATTCTACTCCTTCTTCTTCTCCTTTTTATTCTCGTTTTTCTCTTTCTTCTCCTTTTTCTTTTTCTTCTCCTTCTTCTTCTTCTTCTTCTTCTTCGTCTCCTTCTTCTACTTCTTCTCCGTTTTTGATTCTCCTCTTTGATCTTTTACTTATTCTTCTTATACTTCTTTTC
The DNA here is from genome assembly GCA_951804985.1 of Dryomyza anilis. Taxonomy (NCBI): domain Eukaryota; kingdom Metazoa; phylum Arthropoda; class Insecta; order Diptera; family Dryomyzidae; genus Dryomyza; species Dryomyza anilis. Next base: position 11,976,600 of record OX638130.1, read on the forward strand.
CTTGAACTTTTACTTCACCTTCTTTCACTTAAAGTGTTTTTCAATAAGAGCGCTACAAAAGTTTTTTTAAGGGTTTTTCAACAGGGACACTACAAAAGTAGAGCGACAGGGACAACTAACGACGCCATATTTCGTGCCGCTCTTTTGACATTTCTCTTCAGTAAGGTTTGCCATTTCATAATGAAAAGATATATGAACCAACAGCGAGTCCAAATTATTTAAAATTTACTACTGAAATTCGAATTCGTATATCTTTCCATCATGAAATGGCAAACCTTACTGAAAAGAAATGTCAAAAGAGCGGCAAGAAATATGGTGTCGTTTGCTGTCCCTGTTGCTCTACTTTTGTAGCGTCCCATATGAGAAACCGTTTATTTTCTTTCTTTTGGTTCTTTTCCTCATTTTTTCCCTCTTTTCTTTGTTTTCCTTCTTTTCCTTCTTGTTCTTCATCTCCTTCTTCTTCTTCTTATTCAAATTATTCTTCTTCTTCTCCTTCTTATGCTTCGTTGCCTTTAACTCCTTCTTCAGATTCTTTTCCTTATTATCCTTGATCTTTTACTTCTTCTCCAATTTCATATATCTCTATCCCACTATTTCACATACTTTGCATATTTCTTCTACTTTGTCTTATTTTTCCGAATTAGTTTTCTTTTCTTGATCTTATTATTTTTCATTTCTTCATACATCCTATTTAGTTAAAGAATTTTAATTTATTTCTTCTTCTTTGTAATAATCTTTTCATCATAAATTTAAATCTCTAATTATTTTCTCTAACTTTTCCATTTTATTGCGGTACATTAATCTCTCTTTGCAATATTGCCATGTATTCGTTACACTCCTTGAAGCGACAGAGACCCTTTGCCGCGCACATTCATTCCGCTTGCTTTTAGTTTTCAGTCTTAATTGGTTTTCTTCAATTGTATCATTACAACAAAGCAACAATTGCAACAAATAGTTTAGCAACTACAGCAATTACAACAACAACAATAATAAGTACACCAATTACAACAACAAAAACAACTACAACAAAAAGTAGTTACTATACAAGCAACAACTTGTGGTTTGCCAACGACTGTCATATCGCTTCCGAGGCGTAAACCGAAACGATTTTCCGAACCAATTCAACGAAAAGTTGCAGCCACACCAACACACACACACACGCATATATAGTATATGTAGTATAAACAAATACTCACACACACATACAAGTTTCATTCAAATAGTAGTCTGCGTGTGTGTGTGTGAGTCGAACAATTGTTGACGATGCTTCGTAGCGAATTTTAACTTCGACTGACTCTTTGAAACTTTGAAAGACAGCCATCAAATTCCAATTTCCAAACAAGTGGTGAGAAATATACTATGAAAAGTGCTCCAGGCAACTCTATGTGGCAGTGTGGAGTGCGCGCTGTGGCGCTACTGTCGGTAAGTAGTGTCGGACCACTTCAAATAGTACCAAAACAATAGTGGGATTCTTTAAAAACTAAAACTATAAATTTTGAAATAATAAACGAGTAAATAAAATGATATAACATGAGTGGTAGTTAAAATCAATCAGACTCGATTATGGCATACCTTACACCGGAATGATTAATTGTGCTCTTAGCTTCCAAACGTATTAATTATGTCGTATAGTCTCAAAGTATTATTCCTACCCCAGGGAGGGTGGAAACATGAAGTATTATCGGTGGATAATTGTCTTGAGTTTGTGAATTTCAGGAAAAAAAGAGGCAGCAAGAGCGTTTTACTATTGTATGGTGCGACTGAAGAACGTATATTCTATATTATGCCTAGTTCTGTTCAGTGCCGAGTGAACTACGAAGGGGTATTCACAACCACATGTACGGGGTGTTTGGTTCATCGAGGTCAATAATTCAGCAGATCATTCTATGACTCAAAAAATAAGAAAATGTTAAATAAAATCATGTCCTATTTTGCACTCTGTTTAACATACAGGGTGTTTAGTTAAATAATATTATATAAAGTATAATGAAGGGTTTTTCAATAAGAGCGCTACAAAAGTTTTTTCAAGGGTTTTTCAACGGGGACGCTACAAAAGTAGAGTGACAGGGAAAGCAAACGACGTCATATTTCTTGCCGCTCTTTTGACATTTCTCTTCAGTTAGGTTTGCCATTTCATGATGGAAAGATATACGAGCCAATAACGAGTCGAAATTATTAAAATTTACTACCGAAATTCGAATTCGCCACTGGCGGTGGATGCCTCACATAGACCAACTTGGTCCATAGTGTTACCACTCTGTTTATGCGTAAATAAAATATCGTTAATTATGATTTTTGTCTAGATGAAAGGTTCCCGTCTTCAATGCGAAGTTTTTTTAATTTACATTTAATTTCAAAAATAAAGATTAATACAAATGATACAATATAATTATTATTATTTTTATTATTTTTAAAATTGTTTTATTTTTCTTTCATAAATTCTAATGTAAATGATAACTTGACCTATGCAAAATGCTGAATATGAAATGTTTTAAATTCCAAATTGATTTAACAACCAAAAGACCAATCACCAAGTCTGGGTGTCAGTCAAACAGTCAGTCATCTTGTCAGTCATACAAATACTCACAAAACATTTCGTTTGTAATGGAAAAAATTTAAAATACATGAAATTAAGTGAAATATAAAAAATCATTCTCTTGAAAACATATTAACAATCATTAATGTTGCAACATCAGACGCGTTTCGACTAAAAATAAATTAAAAGAATATAAAAAGACATGAAAGATAATGGAGAAAGAGAAATGAGCAAATGCAGAAATATGCAGCATACGAAATACTCAGAAATACACTACAAAAAATATACAAGACCTTAAATTTATGATAAAAATTCAAATTAAAAAAAAACTGAATTTTTCCTATTACATTTTTCACTTAAAATCTTTTTCTAAAAATTTATTATTGAACAGAAAAAATAATTTTTCAACAAAAAATTAATTTTCAATAAAAATTCAAATTTTCACTAGAAATTCAATTTTTCACTAGAAATTCAATTTTTCACTAAAATCTCAACTTTTCACCAAAATTCAATTTTTCACTAAAAATTCAATTTTTCACTAATAATTAAATTTTTCACTAAAAATTCAACTTTTCACTAAAAATTCAATTTTCAACTACAAATTATATTGTTCACTAAAAATTCAATTTTTTTAGTACAAACTAAATTTTTCACCATAAGCTCAATTTTTCACTAAAAATTCAAATTTTCACTAAAAATTATATTCTTCACTAAAAGTTCAATTTTTCACTAAAAATTCATTTTGTCACTAAAAATTCAATTTTTCACTAAAAATTCAATTTTTCACTAAAAATTCAATTTTTCACTAAAAATTCAATTTTTCACTAAAAATTAAATTTTTCACTAAAAATTCAATTTTTCACTTAAAATTCAATTTTTGACTAAAAATTCAATTTTTGACTAAAAATTCAATTTTTCACTTAAAATTCAATTTTTCACTAAAAATTCAATTTTTCACTAAAAATTCAATTTTTCACTAAAAATTCAATTTTTCACTAAAAATTCAATTTTTCACTAAAAATTCAATTTTTCACTAAAAATTCAATTTTTCACTAAAAATTCAATTTTTCACTAAAAATTCAATTTTTCACTAAAAATTCAATTTTTCACTAAAATTCAATTTGTCACTAAAAATTCAATTTTTCACTAAAAATTCAACTTTATAGTACAAACTAAATTTTTCACAATAAGCTCAATTTTTCATTAAAAATTCAATTTTTAACTAAAAATTCAATATTTTACCAAAAATTCAATTTTTCAATACAAATGTAATTTTGCACTAAAAATTCAATTTTTCTCTAAAAATAAAATTTTTCACTAAAAAAAAACAAATTTTTAATAAAAAATTAAATTTTACAACTAAAATTTAATTTTTGAACAATAAATGAATTTTTCACTAAAAACAAAAAATCATTTTCTGTATAAAAAATATACTTTTTCTCTCAGTGTTCGAAGGTCACTCGAGTATTGCGGATTTAAAGAAATATAGCTGCGAGTAAAAAGGAGTAATTTTCCCGCACAAAAGAAATTCATTTTTAACTAATTAGCTTATTTTACTCTATCTGCGTTGTTACTTGTGCGCCACTTTGTTGCCAACACGTTTCACCAACATTTAGCAACAAAAAGTACAGAAAAACATAGGAAAAACATATAAACGGAGGACCAGCCAACGTTGCTACATGTACCATAGATCGTACCGCGTACCGCAGCGAAGTGCGACATGGTAAAGCATTGCAGCGCCACAAAAAAGTAACCCAGTCATTGAAAAGGGAATTAAATCGCTTGTTTTGATTAAAATTTTAATAAAGAAAAATCAAAAAAGGAAAATCAAAAATTTAAAAGCATCCCAGAGCGCAGAATGTCGACAACAAAAAGAACAAACAGAAATTTTGCTAGCACAAAATACAAAATTGAACAAAGCAAAGAATTGAATTTTGTATCCTTTGAATTGTTTTTCGATTTACTGACACCACCCACAATCGTTTGTAAATACTCGAACATAAAAGGGTTAATTTGGTTAATTAGCATTTTTTTTTTTCGTCATCTTCTTGGTTTTACAGTTTTATCAATAAATTGTTGCTGCTTTTAATGCTGACCAATTTTAATATAATTAATGCACAAAAGTTGTGACATATTTTTTGTTTGTTTTTGCACCCTTTTAAAAAATTGTTTTCTATTTTTTTTTTCTTTTTTTTGTGACTTGACCTGAATTGGTTGACAATAAATCAGCAATAATTTAATGCAATCACTTTTTTTGAAACAATTGCTCGGGGGAGGGTGGCTTTTTCAGTTGTTTCTGTAAATCATGATGACAAAGTGTTGGCATTTTTTGTACACGAAAAGTAACTCCCTCGGGGTTGTTTCATTTTTATGCATAAATTACATGATAAAGTGAAACTTAAACAATGTATTTTGTCGACGGTTTATAAAATAGTTAAAGTGGAAAAAATAATAATAATATGATTTACAAAAATAATTAAATTATATATTCAAATTGCTCGGAGATGTTTTGAAGTTTCAATATACCCTAGGATATGCTATGATTTTGTAGCTTTGTTTATTTTTAAATGGTTTTTATTTTTCATAAAATAAATAATACATTTTGTTTAGATATTAAAATCATTAATAAAAAAAATGTCATTCATAAATCATCTTTTTACTGAATTTTCTTGTTTCAATCAAAAATCATATTTTTAACAGTCAATGAAAATTTAATTTTTTAAATTTCTACTCAATAATTAAACATTCATTCAAATATTAACAAAAAACTTAAATTTCTACTCCAAATTCAAATTTCACTGAAAACTAAAATTTTTATTCCTTATTTTTATTTCACTCAAAATTCAAATATTCACTACAAATTAAAATATTCACACAAAACTAAATTTTTTACTAAAAAAAAAAGATCACTTCAATTTAATTTTTCAATGTAATTATTACTCAAAAATCACATTTTCACTCAAAATTTAAAATTTCACTCAAAAAAAAAAAAAAAAACCTCAAATTCCATTCAAAATTCAAGTTTTTACTCAAAATTCAAATATGCACTCGAATTCAAATTTTCACTCAAAATTCATATTTTCACACAAATTCAAATTTTCACTGAAAATTTAAACTTTCACTCATAATTAATATTTTCACTCAAATTTAAATTGTCAAACAAAATACAAATTTCAATTTCCTAATATATTAACTGAAAATTTAAATCTTCACTCAAAATTCAAATTCTCACTCAAAATTCAAATTTTCACTCAAAATTCTAAAATTCACTCAAAATTCTGAAATTCACTCAAAATTCAAATTTTTACTCAAAATTCCAATTTTCACTCATAATTTCACTCATAATTCTCATAATTCACTCAAAATTCAAATTTGTACTCAAAATTCAAATTTTCAATCAAAATTCAAATTTTCACTAAAAATTTAAACTTTCACTCGTAATTAATATTTTCGCTCAAAATTCAATTTATCAGACAAAAATCTAATTTTAATTTCGTGCAAAAATTGAAATTTTCTCTAAAATTTCAAATTTTCACTAAAAAGTAATATTTTAACTAAAAATTCAAATTATTCACTCAAAATTATAAAATTCACTCAAAATTCAAATTTTTACTCAACATTCCAATTTTCACTCAAAATTCAAATTTTTACTCGAAATTCAAATTTCCATTCAAAATTCAAATTTTTACTCAAATTCAAATTTTCACTCAAAATTGAAATTTTCACTAAAATTTTCAATAACAATTTAAACTTTCACTCATAATTAATATTTTCACCCAAAATTGAAATTTTCACTCAAATTTTCAATAACAATTTAAACTTTCACTCATAATTAATATTTTCACCCAAAATTGAAATTTTCACTCAAATTTTCAATAACAATTTAAACTTTCACCATAATTAATATTTTAACTCAAAATTAAATTTGTCAGACAAAATTCAAATTTCAATTTCGTAATATTTTAACTAAAAATTCAAATTAACGCTCAAAATTTAAATTTTTACTCAAATTAAAATGTTCACTCAAAATTCGAATTTTCACTCAAAATTTAAATTTTCACTCAAAATTTAAATTTTCACTCAAATTAAAATGTTCACGAAAAGTTTAAATTCTCACTAAAAATTCCAATTTTCACTCAAAATTAAAATTTTCACTCAAAATTCAATTTTCAGACAAATTAAAATTCCAATATTCGTTCAAAAATTCAAATTTTAACTAAAAATTCAAATTTACACTCAAAAATTAAATTTGCACTCAAAATTTAAATTTCACCAAAAATTTATATTTTTCGTCAAAATTCAAAACTAAAATATTTCACTTTAAATTTAATTTTTAAAAATTTTCAAAAATTCAGATTTTCACTCAAAAACTTAATTTTTTACTAAAAAAAAAAATACAAACTCAAATTCTCAAAAAATAAAGAATTTTTATTTTAAATTAAATATATTTATTTTAACTCAATAGTAATTTTTTTTTTGTAATAAAATCATAAATAAAAATTATATAGTTTTTATTACATCGCAAATAGTGCGACAGGCATAACCATAATTTATTAATATGAAAATTTTATGAGGCATCTGCCAATTATGGTCATGGTTATCAGAAAAAAATGTAACCAAAAAAAAAAATAATAAAAATAAAACCTATATAAATCGCACAAAATTGATACAAATTAAAGCACTCAAACACAGGCCATTCTCATGATATCCACAGGGCAACCACAAGACACATCCTCCACCCCTGCAACAGCACCGCCGCACGTTCGATGACTTTAATACTTGGACCTCATTTGTTGTATATGCTGCTGCTGCTGGCACCACACATATCATATTTCAGCATCTGGTGACTCTTTCTACAGAGAAATATAGCATTTATTTTACTACTTATGTCACTTCATTTTATGCTTCTTTTCTGTCGCACTTCCCGCCTTGTACTTGTTCTATATTCTTCTACATTTTCTGATTTTACTTGTTCTTCTTCTTCTTCTGGTATATTTTATACTATTTCAAAGCAGCCTTTTCACACACTCAAACCACATTCGCACTTAATTGCATCTCACTAATCATAGAAATTTTATCGAGTGAGACGTGAATGTTGCGTGACTTAAATGCGAAAACTAAATTTTATGGTTGAATAGCTTTGTCGACTTATGGGATATGTGTTGGAAATGTATATAGTAATACATGCATATATACATAAATATTATATATCAGATATTATTGTATTTTTCGTGGTTAAATTTAAAATAAGAGAGACTTAAGCATCAACAAATATTTAAAAAAATGAAAGTTTTCCAGTTTAATAAAGGGTTTTTCAATAAGATCGCTACAAAAGTTTTTTTTCAAGGGTTTTTCAGCAGGGACGCTACAAAATTAGAGCGACAGAGACAGCAAAGGACGCCATATTACTTGCCGCTCTTTTGACATTTCTCTTTAGTAAGGCTTGCCATTTCATGATGGAAAGATATACGAGCCAACAACGAGTCGAAATTATTAAAATTTACTACCGAAATTCCAATTCGTATATCTTTTCATCATGAAATGGCAAACCTTACTGAAGAGAAATGTCAAAAGAGCGGCAAGTAATATAGCATCTTTTACTGTCCCTGTCGGTCTACTTTTGTAGCGTCCCTGTTGAAAAACCATTTAGAACATATTCATAATTTAGTACATATTTCAATAAATGTTTTAAATTATAATATTTTTCAACTGCATAATATCTAAATTTATGTTTTTTCAAATTTAAGTGTTCAAAATTGTGTTATTTTCGAAACAATATTTTCAAAAATAAATTCTGTTAAATTATTAAATTAATTTGCTTTCAGTTGCATTGAAATTTGAATTATATTTCGATTATTTAATAGCCACAAAAGACCAACCCAAAATGGGAAAAATTGAAAATCTTGTCAAGTCAAAAGTGCGAATCTTTTTGTTTTTATGCCATAACTTTTGTTGCGTACAATATAAAATAGTAGTGTAAAGTCATTAATTATTTGTTTTGAAAGCATCTATCGATTAGCATCATTATTTAAAAATTAATTGCAAAACTTTTTTCTTGCAAATAACAAAAATTTAATTTAAAATAAGAGAGACTTAGGCATCAACAATTATTTCAAAAATTTAAAATCTACCCAATTTAATAGAAAATATTCACAATTTGGTATATTTCAATAAAGTTATGTTTATAATTGTAATATTTTTCCACTTGCTAAAATCTAAATTTATCTCTTTTCAATTTGAAGTGTTCAAAATTATGTTTTTTTCAAGACAATATTTTCGAAAATGAATTCTGTTGAATTATTAAATTAATTTCCTTTCAGTTGCATTGACATTTAAATAATATGTCGATTATATATAGCCACAAAAGATAAACCCAAAAGGGTCAATTCAAAAAAATTGAAAATCTTGTCATGTCAAAAGGGCGAATATTTTTGTTTTCATACCATAACTTTTGTTGCGTACAATATAAAATAGTAGTGTAGAGGCATTAATTGTTTGTTTTTAAAGCACCTATCGATTGGCATCATTATTTAAAAATAATTTGCCAAACATTTATCTTGCAAATAACAAAAATTCGAAAAATTATAATGATGCCAATCGATAGATGCTTTAAAAACAAATATTTAATGCCTTTACACTACTATTTAATCTTGTACCACTGAAAAGTTATAGCAAAAAAACCCAAATGTTGCATTTTGGTCTGAATAAAGCCACACTAAATCCGTATTATTGAATAATAATTATTATTGAATTGAATAAGTCAGTAGATATTTTAAATACGTTATGCTAATTGATGAATAATCCAAAATTGTAAAAAAAAATTGAAAGAATAATAATTTTTACTAATCTTTAAAGCACTTCAAACTATATAATTCGATTTTCAGCATTTTTAAAATCGCACATTCCCTCCTTTGGTAAGTCAGTGACTATAAATAATGAAAAAAATACTAAACATAACTGCTTAACGTTCGGAAAAAGCATATCTGTGACAATATGAAATAAAAGCATAAGTCTTTTCTTTTAACTTTTCAGGAGAGCATTTTTAAGCTTTACAACTGTTTCCCAAAATTATTTTTAAAAATATTTTAAAAAATTATATTTGCAAATTTATGAAAAACTTAAATAAAATAAATGGCTGCAAAATGTTTCTGTTAGAATTTTTTTTAAATAAAGGAAGAGTAAGGTTGTGAGTAAATTTTGGAAAAACATGGAAGTATGATTGGGTGGGTTCATAGTATATTTGGGAGTAAAATTGGGATTATAGTTTTAAGAAGAAACTTCTGAATGTACTATACATAAAATATGAGTAAAAAAATGTATAATTTTACTCAATTAATCATAATAATTGATTTTCACTATAATCATATATTATGAATAACAACCAAATCATTATGATTTCTTGGCTGGACATCATGATTAAATATTTAATAACAAATAGATATGCTTTTAGGTTTTTTTGTTTGTATCTCAGGAACGATACAAAGTATTAGTATAAAAATTTGACATAAATTAATTCGTATATGAGGATTACGATGATATTAATAACTCAATTTGAACATATCACGAGTTATGCTGCTAATTTATATTGCCACAGATATTTTACCGACATTTTAGTGTACAGGAAACATTGCATAAAATGTCATTTCCACAAACAATTTAATGCAGCAACAGAAATGGCTAACAATACTAAAAGAAACCCGGAAAAGACCAAAATCCTTACTAAACCAAACTCAATTCGCAGTAAACCATTCATAAAATGTTTTCATAAAAAAAGAAGCACCCAATATTTAGCTAGTTTGCCAACCATTTACCATTCTCGAGAATACAATAAAGAGACACAAAAATGAATACCAAAACATATCTGACTGGAGCACCATTAATCTTGTGCCGCCTGCATCTCTGTTAGTTGGCACACACTCTATATACTGGTACTGGATTTTTTTTTTTGGTGACGCCAGCAGTCATACCAAATTTTACTTTTTTAAATTTCTAAAAACATTTTTTTTTTTGTTAGTTCATTTCAGAAATTAGACTAGAATCATGTTTTCCACGTGAGTACGCTCCATTTATTATGTTGTGCGCATTTGCAGGAAATTAAAAAATACAACAGAAATATACAAAAAAAAATTAAACTAAAAATGTACCACAAAAAAATATAAATATCAGGAAATAAACTAAAAAATATATAACAAAATTGCAATTTTTTTATTACAAATTGTTCGAGGAACCAGTTGATAGTCACAACAATGCATATCCGTTCCCTGTTTTTTGTGTGTGTAGATTTAGTGCAACAAATGCAACGGAAGTCACAAAAAAACTATAACAATTTTTGCCGAAGAATATACAATTTTTTATTATTTGGTTGCGTTTATAAATATTTGTTATACAGTAAAAATAAATATACAAAAAATATTTGGTTTTGTGAGCACACATAAGGATTTTTTTTAAATATTATTATTTGATATTTTAGAACCAGAAAAAATCAAGTGTTCAATAGATTTGAGACACAAAAATTAATATTTGAATTGTGTATTTAGAATTGACATCACTATTGTATAGAATGAAATTAGTTATTGAGCGCAAATATTGGCTTACAAAACTAAAATTTGGGAAAATGGGTAAATCCGGTTGGAATAAAGCGCGAAATTAGATTAGTCATAGACTTGGGAAAATAATGTATGAAAGGTTGTGTAGTAAGCTTGTGAAAAAGCTTTTAATTAGGGGTTCTAATTAGGGTGAGTAAGAAGGTTGTGAGTATATTTTGGAAAAACATGCAAATAAGATTTATAGGGTTCAACGTATATTTGGGAGTAATATTGGGATTATAGTTATAAGAAGAAACTTTTGAATAACATAAAATATGAGTAAACATACGCATAATTTTACTCAATTAATCATAATAAATGTTTTTACTATAATCATATCGTCACTATCATACCAAAGGGGTGAATGCGCAATTTTTGACATTTGCGTTTTTTTACATTTTTGCATGTAGTTTATCCTCAAGTATGCTGTGCCAAAATCGCGTGTCATTTTGTTGAATATTTCTAGCCACAAAAGGCAAAACCAAAAGGACGAATTTGAAAAAATGAAAATCTTGTCATGGCAAAAGGGCGAATTTTTTCGTTTTTTCGCCATAACTTGTTATTGTTATAAGATAAAATAGTAGTGTAAAGGCATTTATTGTTTGGTTTCAAAGCATCTATCGATCTGCATCATTAATTAAAAATATTTTGCAAAACATTAATTTGTTATTTGCAGGAAAATTTGTTTGGCAAAATATTTGTAATTAATAATGCAGATAAGTGCTTTGAAAACAAAAAATTAATGCCTTTACCTCACTATTTTATCTTGTACCATTAAAGAGTTATAGCAAAAATGAAAATATTCGCCCTTTTGGCATGACAAGATTTTCAATTTTTCCAATTTCTTCGTTTTTTTGCTATAATTTTTTATTGGTGCAAGATATAGGTATTAATTGTTTGTTTTTAAAGCACCTATCGAACTGCATCATTATTTAAAAATATTTTGCCATTTCTTATTTGCAGGATTTTTTTTTTGGCAAAATATTTGTAATTAATAATGCAGATCGATAGGTGCTTTGAAAACAAATAATAAATGCCTCTATACCACTATTTTATCTTATACCAATAAAAAGTTATAGCGAAAAAACGAAAAGATTCGCCCTTTTGGCATGACAAGATTTTGAATTTTTCCAAATTCTTAGTTTTTTTGCTATATTTTTTTATTGGTGCAAGATAAAATAGTGGTGTTGAGGTATTAATTATTTGTTTATAAAGCATCTATCAAACTGCATCATTATTTAAAAATATTTTGCCAAACATTTTTTCCTGCAAATAACAAATGGTAAATTAATTTTTGACAAAATATTTTTAATTAATGATGCAGATCTATAGGTGCTTTAAAAACGAACAATAAATACCTTTACATCACTATTTTAACTTGCGCTAATAAAAAGTTATAGCATAAAAAACAAAAATATTTGCGTTTTCATCAGAATATAGACTCAAAAAATCTATATTTATAATTCAGTAGGTTGTCCAAATCTAAAGATATTTTATATACGTGATAATAATTAACGAATAAACCAAAATAAGAGAAAAAATTTAAAAAAATATAAATTTTTCTAATTTTTAAAGCACTTCAAACTTTAAAATTTGATTTCCCAAAATTTTTAAAAATGCACATTCGCCCCTTTGGCATGACAATGACGATATATTATGAATAACAACCAAATCATTATGATTACTAATTCTTGACTGGACATCATGATTAATTTTTGCAAAATGTATGCGTATAATGAGTTTTCTCTTCGTGTAGTGAATAATATTTTAAAACGATTGGATATAAGTTCGATTTATGGTGGAAAATAACTTTGGGTATGTAAAAGATTGTAAAAATGATCAGAGGTGAGTTTGAGAATAATTAATATTTAAAATCAAGTTCATAAGTTATGTTAAAAGTAGGATAAAGAATATAGTTAATATTAGGTAGGAGTTATGTTGAATGAAGATTTAAAGTTCGTTTGGAATTAAAGTTCAAATTTCTAATGTGAATTATGGTTGAGAAATAAACCAGTCTGCTATTCATAACCCTCAATTTTCAAATTCATTCGATCTCTTTAACGATACTCTTAACTATATCATACTACAATTAATTTTAGTTCTTTTTCTAAGAATTGACAATTAGGTTGCATTTACTGTGGTGAATAATTTTGATAATTACCGCCGTAAACAAGCAGAATTTCAGATATACGAGTGAATGAATTAAAAAAAAGAACGGCAACGAAGTATGAATAATTCAAAGTTGTTTTAAATGAATTTTATTAAAGAGCAAAGATTTTTTCATTTTTTAAAAATGCACCATACGACAAAAAGAAATTTTTATAAATGAAAATGGATATCAATTCATTTACAGCATTTCTACTGAATACGAACACCTTCTAAGAATGATCCCTAGTTTCAAGTACAGCACAATTTTTCATGTGTGCAAAATACTGTGCGACGGTGATATGTGACACCAATCGAATTATTTGTCAGTCATAAGATTCGTAATGTAAACGATATAGAAAATACTTATATTAAACGAGTTGGGAAAGTTAGGTCACATGGGTAAGTTCGGTCACATGGGGCGGATTTTTATAGTCGGTCGGGCCCGACTATGGAATACCCTACACCTTTGGTGGGGATATTAACCCTCAGAATATTATTCATATATCAGAAATTTACGTCTTATATCCCCATAAATTAAAAAAATTATATAAAGTGTAAAAAACTAAAAAAAATAAATTTAAAAAATGTAATTGGGCGGACCACGCCCATATTTAAAATTTTGAAAGGCTAATATTTCATAGATTTGAATTTAATAATATACGGATCAAATTTCCACTATGAAAACCCGGGAAATAATGAAAAAAAAAAGTGGGCGGATCACGCCCATTTTTGGACCACATATTTTTAGGTGAATTCTAACAATACGTTTTAAATTTTATAACTATACCTTGAATATTTTTCGAGTTATTAGTTCCGAAAAAGTTATATAAAATTGACTTGTATGGGAGGTGGGCGTGTCCGTTGACCAATTTGGCTCATTTTCAAACTCAGTTCCTACTTTTGGATAAAATATATTGAGACGAAATTTCATCGCATTCTGATCAGTATTTCTCAAGTTATTCTGTATTCGGACAGCAAGACAGCAAGACAGCAAGACGGACAGACAGACAGACAGACAGACAGACGGACATGGCTAAACGGACTCGGGTAGTGATGCTGATCAAGAATATATATACTTTTCCATACCGGACACGCCTCCTAAGGGGCGTTACAATATATGCACAAAGTTAATATACCCTGTACCTCATAGGTGTAGGGTATAAAAATAGATATATGTATATTTATACATATAATTCTATTATTATGGAAGTTATATTCTTATTTCATTGAATGGAACACAAATATTTAGGTCTAAAGATAAAAATAAACTCTTCATTATTGTGTAAAATAAAACAAAAAGTTTTTCCATAAAATTGAATTGGTTTGTTTACAAATATATTTATAGAAATATTTAATATAAAATGCTGCTTTTTTTTCAGTAATACTAATAATAATAATATTTATAATAAAAATATTTGCATCAAAAAGCAATAAATTTTCCAAAAAACACGCGTTCTAAAAACGATAAATCGCATAATAAGTGTTGATTTTATTTGCTATAAATATTAACAACGTTTTATATAATAGACTAAAATTCGGCCTTGCTCTGCCAAACAAAAAAATAACACACAAGAAATATGTAAATTTTGGCAAAAACACTTCTAGCCATTAATTGAATTTAACACGTCAATGTCAGGGGCGAATTATTGAAGGCACATTAAGCAATAGTAAAATAAAAATGTATAAATAAAAAAAAAAAAAGAAAAACACGAAAATAACAATGAAATGAAAGAAAATATCAAAAAAAAAAAGAAGAAATATAAAATAAAGACTGATGAAAACTGCCAAAACGATAAGGATCTTGATGACGGTGGTAATAGCAAGAACAATCAGCAGTTGGCAAACAGTTATGAAAATGACATTGTTTCTGTTTGTTTCTTTTTATATATTTTTAGTATTTGTTTTTTTGGTTTTTCTTTTTTTTATATATAACCTTTTGACAAAAAGAGTGTGCATTTTAAATGTGACACTCGCACGTTTTCTTACAAACCTAGCCCATGTTAATGGTATTAAGTGTGTTTTAAAAGAATATTAAATAAATGTCCTTGATTTTGTTAGTATATAAATGATTTTGTTAGTATATATAAAAAATTTACACCTTTAACCAAAAAAAAAATAAAAACAATTAATATACAGAAAATCAAAAATAGTTATACCCACGGGTATAGGGAGTAAAAAGGGTGCTAAGTGTCT
This sequence comes from Dryomyza anilis, assembly GCA_951804985.1. Taxonomy (NCBI): domain Eukaryota; kingdom Metazoa; phylum Arthropoda; class Insecta; order Diptera; family Dryomyzidae; genus Dryomyza; species Dryomyza anilis. The sequence goes on from OX638130.1 coordinate 11,992,062, forward strand.
TAAAAAACAAATTTTCACGCACTATTTATAATAAAAAAATTATAATAAGGGTATTTCAACAGGGACGCTACAAAAGTAGAGCAACAGGAACAGCAAACGACGCCATATTTCTTGCCGTTCTTTTGGCATTTGTCTTCAGTAAGGTTTGCCATTTATAATGGAAAGCTAAACGAGCCAACAACGAGTCTAAATTATTAAAATTTTTAACCGAAATTCGGAGTCAGTAACCTCAACATTAAGAACGCTACGTTCAATTTATGGTCGTCATAATCGTCCTAGCAGATCAACAATTGAGCGTCTAGTGGAAAAATTTGAATCCACAGGCACAGTACAAAATGTTCCCGTGCCAGTGAGACAAAGAAGTGCCCGTAGTGTCGAGAATGTGGCTACCGCTGAGACTTCAGTTGAAGAAAGCCCAAATGTGTCTCTCACACGTCGTTCTCAAGCATTGGGCATCTCTCTAACGTCCTTGTGGCGAATTTTACGAAAAGATCTTGGCCTACATCCTTACAAAATAAATTTGACGCAAGAACTGAAACCGATTGACCACCAAAAGCGTCGTATGTTCGTGAATTGGGCTGAGCAACAACTTGAAAATGATTCGGATTTTCATTGAAAAATCATATTCAGCGATGAGGCTCATTTCTGGCTGAATGGCTTTGTCAATAAACAAAATATGCGTTATTGGTCAGACAGCAATCCACACGTACTCCATGAGTCATCATTGCATCCCGAAAAAATTACGGTTGGGTGCGGTTTACGGTGATGATCAAGACCGGCACGTTACTGTGAATGGGAATCGCTACCGTTCAACGATAACCGAATATTGTTGGCCCCAATTGGATGATATGGACTTGGAGGACATGTGGTTCCAACAGGACAGCGCCACAAGCCACACAGCGAATGCCACAATCAATTTATTGGAAACCAAGTTTGGAGAACGTGTTATCTCACGAAATGGTCCAGTCGATTGGCCGCCTCGGTCGTGCGATTTGACGCCGTTAGACTATTTCCTGTGGGGCTACATCAAGTCTATGGTCTATGCCAACAAGCCAGCGACGATTGATGAACTTCGTACGAATATCGAACGTGAAATTGCAGCAGTATCGGCCGATTTATGCTTGAAAACCGTCGAAAATTGGGTTCAGCGTCTGGACTTCTGCAAGCGTGCCCGTGGTGGCCATCCAAAAGAAATCGAGTTCCATACATAATGGCATCGAACGTAGCGTTCTTATTGAAAAACCCTTATATAACTCGTAAAATTTTGAATTTTTAGACAATATTTTTTTTTTAAATATGTGCTGCAAACTGAAATAAAAAGGCTCTACCAATAATAATTTTGAGGCAGGCATAACATTCGAGCCTTATGTAAACAAAAGTATTATTGCATTGCAAAATATTACTATCTTGACAGCCAAATATATTTTTGTTTTTATTCAAACATATTTATGTTCAGAATGAATAAATTTGTATGTTCTTTGAATATATATGTATGTTTGTATATGAAAAACATTTTATTTACATTTTATTTACATTTTAATGTAAAAAAAAATATTTTTATTCTTTTTTAACACACATTATAAACATTAACTTTTATTTAATACACAACTTTCATGTCTACTTAATAAATGTATTTCCTTCTGTTGTTTCTATTTTGATTTATATGTTATACTGGAGAGAATATGAAAGTTCTTTAAATAGCGGAAATTCTGGATATTTAACAATTGTCGGTACTTAACAAAATCATCTATCAAAAAGTTCTTATGTATTATACGTATAATTAAATTTAATAAAAAACGAGTTGGGAAAGTTAGGTCACATGGGGCGGATTTTTATAGTCGGTCGGGCCCGACTATGGAATACCCTACACCTTTGGTGGGGATATTAATGTGGGATATTTAATTGCATACCTTAATTTTAAAGTTTTTAATTATGCTGAATCTCACCACCCTCAGAATATTATTCACATATCAGAAATTTACGTCTTATATCCCCATAAATTAAAAAATGTATATAAAAGTATAAAAAAAACTAAAAAACTTAAAATTTTGAAAGGCTAATATTTCATGGATTTGATTTTAATAATTTACGGATCAAATTTCCACTATGAAAACCCGGGAAATAATGAAAAAAAAGTGGGCGTATCACGACCACATATTCTTAGGTGAATTCTCATAATACGTTTTAAATTTTATACTTATATCTTGAATACTTTTCGAGTATAAAAGTGACTTGTATGGGAGGTGGGCGTGTCCGTTAACCGATTTGGCTCATTTCCAAACTCAGTTCCTACTTTTGGCTAAAATATATTGAGACGAAGTTTCATCACATTCTGATCAGTATTTCTCAAGTTATTCTGTATTCGGACAGCAAGACAGCAAGACGGACAGACAGACAGACAGACAGACAGACGGACATGGCTAAACGGACTCGGGTAGTGATGCTGATCAAGAATATATATACTTTTCCATACCTGACACGCCTCCTAAGGGGCGTTACAATATATGCACAAAGTTAATATACCCTGTACCTCATAGGTGTAGGGAATAAATATCAGAGCAAAAACAAGATAAAGTCGTATCTTATTTTTGCTCAATTTTTTGTATCATTTTTAGTCTATGAAATTTTATTTAATATTATATTGTATTGAAAGAAATATAGATGGATTGTTAGTAAAGTATTTTTTTTTATAAAAAACGGATAATGGACATGTATTACTCTCTTTGTATCTCCAATTTTGTGGATGATTCATATCCTAATACGGATCTTTTCAGGCATTTTATGATTTTATATGATATTTCATAAGCCACGGAGTGGCTGTGGATGTGAATTGAGGGATTCACATCCAGGTGCAACATTGACACTTTTTTTTGATACATCGGATCCAAGGAGCATATGAACACAATCATTAGAACCAAAAAAGTTCTAATGACGCACCTGGATGCTCATCTACTCCCAGTTCAATGGTGCAGATGCATCTACGTCTGTTAGAACACTTTCATCCAAAATTATTCCTAAATTCATTTTATCCTGGTTGGTGGATTAAAGACAAATCTACTATATATTTGCGAATGTAAGTATGTATGTCTGTATGTTCCGAATAGGCGTCAAAACGGCTGAACCGAATTGAATCAAATTTTGACACAACATGTATGTTGGGTCTGGGCAGAGTATAGGCTATATCTCGGTGAGATTGGTGGCGTGGGCGTGGCACCTCCCATATAACCCAAAAATTAAAAACACATTATGTCCGCAATTAGCATAGCAAATTTAATGAAATTCTGGTCAGCGTTATATGTAACCATTCTAAACGGTCTCTCGGAATGTGGGCGGTATTAGACCACTGGGCGTGGCACCCCCCATATAAGGTACGTTTTCAAGATGGTGTATTTCAACAGATATTATAGTGATCTTTGTAGTGATCTTATGATATTTCACACCTGGGTATACCAACCATCCCAAATTCTTTAAACTCACCACACCGAAATTTACCAAACTAAAACTCACCAAACTATAACTCACCACTCTAAAATTCACCACACTCAAACTCACCACACTAAAACACACCACACTAAAACTCACCACTCTAAAATTCACCACAACGAAACTTACCACACCCAAATTCACCACACTAAAACTCACAACACTAAACTCACCACACTAAAATTCACTACACTAAAACTCACCACACTAAAATTCATCACTCTAAAAACCACCACACTAAAACTTCTACTGGGGAAAACTCTACGGGGGAGAATTCTACGGGAAAGAATTCTACCCGAAGAATTGTATGGGAAAGCGTTCTACGGGGAAGAATTTTACGGGGAAGATATGAATAATAAATATGTTCTTTATATTAATAAAATCACTCCATATCCTTGCATTCACTAAATCTTGGCACGAGTCGTGCACGGGTCCAGCTAGTATCATATAAAATCATAAAAAATATTAATTACTGTTTTTTTTTTATATTTTTTTTTAAATCTAAAAATAATTTGAAAAATAAAATATTTTATTCTATAAAAATTGGATTACAAGATTTCTAGATTTTTTCATTTTTATAGCGGACCATTTTATTCGACGCAGTCCTTATAATGCAAATTAATTCAAACTCAGAGTAATTTCACAACATAAAAAATGTAAAGGCAAAAAGGTGCTAAAACTTTATGTTGTTTTTGCTCTGACTTTATTTTATTTATTTTAAGTATTCAAAATTATTTATATTCTGTTTTACTTCGATCACTAGTTGTATCTCGTTTTTGCTCTGACAAAATATGTAAAATATTTTTTTATTTGAACTTAAATTTTGTTTCATTTTTGCTTTTAGGGTGTCATATAATTGATATATGGCATGTCCAAAGAAAATAGTTTATTCTCGTTTTGTTGAGTAGTGCAATTGTAGAACTTTTTTAAACTATTAATTAACACTTATCGCATCAATAGCATCAACTTTATAGAAGCTTTATAATTTTGTATAGAAACTTTAATAAAACTTTTAAAGAATCCATTTACTTCAATATATTTTTTCATATAACTTTTGTATAACCTCACGTTTCACGTTTTACGTTATTATATTCTTTATTATTATCATACAGAGCATTTAAAGTAATTTTATAACACCTTTATAGACAACTTCTAAAACCATTATATAGCTTTAATAGAAGCTTTGTAGAACCTTTATAGAATCAATATTAAACCTTTATAGAACCTTAATAGAATTTGTCAGATAACTTTTATTAAATCTTTATAGATCCTTATAGGGTCTTACATAAACGTTTAAATAACTTTTATATAAAGCTTGGCAGTAAATTTTGGAAAGATCATAGAACATTCCCTAGTAGAAATTTTGGTAGGGCCATGGTCATTAAGTGATCATGTCATTATTTGAGGTGATCGGGATATGACGGCCCATAATGTCCTTGTAACGCAGTGTCCTGATCATGTATTGACCTCAGGCCATGATCATGACCTGATCGGGCAATTCCCCATTTTAATATTTACCCGACAATTGCCTTGTCTGAGCCCGAGCATAATAGGGTTTCTCTCATTAATCTCGATCATTGCCTGATACTAATTTCGTTAAGAGGAACAAAGAATATAGCTATGATCGGGAACATTGACTGTTTAGATAATGTAAACCCTGCTATGGCAAGCATGATAAGGGCATGCAAAGGCAATGATCATATTTTCTCTAATAGGGCTTACCCAACGAAAACCCGATCATTTCCCGATGGCGCATCGGGCAAATTTCTACTAGGGTTTAGAGAATCATATAACGTGTGGGAAAACTATATTGTACTTCAATGAAAACTTCATAGAACTTTGACGTTTTCTAAAACCTTTGCATAATTTTTGAAATATAAGGGTTTTAATAGAACGCAAAATCTTTATAAAATACTGTATTAAACGTTCATTGCGCCATTATAAAATATGCCATAGAATATTAACATTTTAAATCTTTATAGATCATTATTAGAATCAATTATAACACTTTTATCGAGTTTTGATATCATTTTATTATAAAATTATATAACCTTTATAGAGTATTCATTGAATCTATTAGAATCTATCATTATTAGAATCTATCATAGAACATTTATAGAGCTTTTAAATAATTTTGTTCTAAACCTTTAAAGAGTCTACAGAATATTTTTTGAATCCAAGAACGTTTGTCAAACCTTTATAGTAATTTGATAAACACTTTTTAGACTTTTTGTTGAGTCTTCGTATTATATTTATAGAGCATTTCTAGTTTGTTAATACAACTTTTATAGCACCCTAATAGAACTTTACTCCAGTGTTATAAGATATAAAAACGTTTATATCTTGAAGGTCATATACAAGTTTGTCTTGACGAACATGCCATGAAATTCTAAATAGATACAAACATACTTAAATTAAGTACGTTTACATGCCAACGTACATATTTGACTACGACTTACTTGTACAAAGTGTTTTTCTTTTTTGTTTTCTTTTAGGTATAAACAACAAAATTACTTTTCTCCTAGAAAAAAAAACATGTTTATTGCACATTATTAACATTATAATGTATTATATAAATAATACTAAAATTTATTATTATTTTGTTGACATTTATATTGTTTCCCAAAACTTATTAAAATTATTTAAAATATTAAACTGAATCTAGACTTTAAAAGGTTATCTCCTAAAGTTCTTGAAATAACCATAATAAAATTACATTCAAAAATTATACAAAAATAAATTTAAAATACAAAAAGTTCTTACATTAAGTTAAAACTGTTTTCAATTTAGCACAAAACTGCACTTGTTCGCATAAATATATAATAAACCTTATCGCCATAACCGCAGCACGTGGTCTAAATCATCTGAAGCACCCAAAATGCAGTGATGAAATGGATGACTTTATTGTCCATGACTTATAATCGGTCTGCATGGTCATTGTGTCCAGACAGCATATTTCAAAGTCAACAACACCATCGTCATCGTCGCGCGGCAGACCGCATAAATTATCATTTTCTTGCAGCAGCAGGAGCAGTTGCTTCAACATTAGCTTTAGCTTCAGTTCCAGTGAAAATTATTGATTTCTCAATTCACTCTGTCACTGCAATATACAGCAGGGACAGAACTCAAATTTATGACCAATTTTCAGCTAAACCATATGACATAAAATAAATCACTTGTGCCGCCCCGCACATTTGCATAAATGCAGTTTATTATTTGTTTTAGTCTATATATTTTATTAAGTTTTGTCTGTAACATAAACATAGTTCAAGGTTTTTCAAGTTCACTGAAAGATGCAAAAGATTTTACTAGGTTCTTGTAATCAACTTTTTGGTTATTTTTATGATTATTACAGGCAGATAAAAATTCCCTCAAATCCCATTAAAATTGGTCAATAGGACTATAATTGATTTAATAGTATATAAAAAATGAATCTTTTCATATAAACTCAATGGTATTTTCTAGTATTTAATGGTATTTTCCGATTAAAATAATAATTTATCCTATTGACTATGTTTAATAGTAAAAAACTATTATTTATATAGTATTTTTTTCTGGGTGTAAATATTCTCTATAACTGTGTATTTATTTAAAGGCTTTATTAAGGTTATATATAGTTTATATAAGACTATAAATTGGTTATGTAAAGTTTATATAAACGTTCAATTAATATTCAAATAAAACTCTATAATGGTTATATAAATGTTTTATAAAAATTCCAAAATTTTTTGATAATATCACTAAAACGGTTCCATAGGCATTCTTTACAGTTTTTATAAAGATTCTATAAATATTTTATAAAGTTTCTGTATGAAGTTTCTATAAAGAGTTTACAAACGTGCCATAACAGTTCTACAAAGGTTCTATTAAAACTTAGATATATCCCATGAAAGATTATATTAAGCATCTAAAAGGATTTAATAAAAATGGTACGTACGATTCGGCGAAGAATTCTATTACAGTTTTATAAAGGTTTAACTATTGTTCTATAAAGGTTCTACAAAGGTTCTTAAAAAGTAATATGAAATAATAAGCATAGATTCTATTAAGTTTATATGAAATGTCTATAGAACTTTTTTTAAAATTCTAAAAGAAACTTTAATATTATATATGATAACAATAAGCCATAAAAATTGTAATAATGTAGAACGTAGAAGGTTCGATTAACATTCTATAAAAGTTCTATAAAAGTTCTATAAAAGTTCTATAAAAGTTCTATAAAAGTTCTATAAAAGTTCTATAAAAGTTCTATAAAAGTTATATAAAAGTTCTATAAAAGTTCTATAAAAGTTCTATAAAAGTTCTATAAAAGTTCTATAAAAGTTCTATAAAAGTTCTATAAAAGTTCTATAAAAGTTCTATGAAAGTTCTATGAAAGATTATTTGAAAAATTATATAATGTTTCTATAGAGATGTTACAAATGTTAAATAAGAGTTTTATAAAGGTTCTAAAGGGTTTTTCAATAAGAGCGCTACAAAAGTTTTTTTCAAGAAATTTTCAACAGGGACGCTACAAAAGTAGACCGATAGAGACAGCAAATGACGCCATATTTCTTGCCGCTCTTTTGACATCTCTCTTCAGTAAGATTTGCCATTTTATGTTGGAAAGATATACGAGCCAACAACGAGTCGAAAATTTTAAAATTTACTACCGAAATTCGAATTCGTATATCTTTCCATTATGAAATGGCAAACCTTACTGAAGAGAAATGTCAAAAAAACGGCAAGAAATAGAGCGTAGTTTGCTGTCCCTGTCGCTCTACTTTTGTTGCGTCCTTGTTAAAAAAACCCTTTACATAGCTATATAAAAATTTCTAAAAAGGTTCTATACAAGTTCTACAACAAAAAAAAACCTGAAAGGTAAAGATACTTTAAATATTCTGTATAATACCAATATAATATATATCTATTATATTTTTTCTAACAAAAGTGTCTTTAAATATTTTACAATGTTTTACTTAAGATCTATAAAGGTTTTATAAAAACTGTATATGAAAGATTCTATGAAATATTCTGTGAAAGGTTCTATTAAAGGTTCTATTAAGGCTTTACAAAGATTATATATAAAATAAATCTATTACATTTTTTTAATCTAAAGTCTCTCAAATATTTTAAAATCTTTTATTAAAGATTTGTAAAGATTCTATAAAATCTTTATGAACGATTTTATGAAAGATTCTATGAAATATTCTGTAAAAGGTTCTATTAAGGCTTTAAAAAGATTATATATAAAAGAAATCCTTTACATTTTTTTTCAACAAAAGTTTCTTCAAATATTTTATAATGTTTTATTAAAGGTCTATAAAGGTTCTATAAAATCATTATGAACAATTTTATGAAAAATTCTATGAAATATTCTGTGAAAGGTTCTATTAAAGATTCTATTAAGGCTTATATAATATATAAAATAAATCTATTACATTTTTTTCAAACAGAAGTTTCTCAAATATTTAAAAATGTTTTATTAAAGATTTGTAAAGATACTATAAAAACTGTATGAACGATTTTTTGAAAGATTCTATGAAATATTCTGTAAAAGGTTCTATTAAGGCTTTAAAAAAATTATATTTAAAATAAATCTATTATGTTTTTTTCAAACAAAAGTTTCTTCAAATATTTTATAATGTTTTAATAAAGGTCTATAAAGGTTCTATAAAATCATTATGAACAATTTTATGAAAAATTCTATGAAGTATTATGTGAAAGGTTCTATTAAGGCTTTACAAAGATTATATATAAAATAAATATATAACATTTTTTCAATCTAAAGTCTATCAAATATTTTAAAATGTTTTATTAAATATTTGTAAAGGTTCTATAAAAACTGTATTAAAGATTTTTTGAAAGATTCTACAAAATATTCCGTAAAAGGTTCTGTTAAGGCTTTAAAAAGATTATATATAAAAGAAATCCTATACATTTTTTTCAAACAAAAGTTTCCTCAAATATTTTATAAAGTTTTATTAAAGGTCTATAAAGGTTCTATAAAATCATTATGAACAATTTTATGAAAAATTTCATGAAATATTCTGTGAAGGGTTCTATTAAGGCTTTACAAAGATTACATTTAAAATAAATCTATTATGTTTTTTTCAAACAAAAGTTTCTCAAATATTTTAAAATATTTTACGAAAGATCATTAAAGGTTATATAAAAACTTTATGAACGATTTTATGAAATATTCTCTGAATGACCCTATTAGGGCTTTAGAAAGATTATATACAAAATAAATCTATTACATTTTTTTCAAACAAAAGTTTCTCAAATATTTTAAAAGGGTTTAACTGAAGTTCTATAAAGGCTTTATGAACGAATTTATGAAAAATTCTATGAAATATTCTGTTAAAGGTTTTAGGAAGGTTTTATAAAGATAATAGAGATTAATTGTTCATTAAATATATTCTGAAGAATATATAAAAATTCTATATGAGTTATGCGAAGATTTTATAAAAAATTTTTAAAGATTCTACAAAGGTTAAATAAAAGTTCAATGAAGCTTCTACAAAAGTTATTTAAGAGTTATGTAAAAGTTATATAAAGCTTTAACAAAAATGCTATATAGATTTAAAGAAAATGTCTATAAAAGTATTTTTGAGATTCTATAGTAATCTTTAGTTTCGCCTTTGTTCTACATGTTTAATTTATATTTAATACTCGATAATTTTCTTTAAGCTCACCAAACTCTTTTACCAAAAAAATAACAAAAGCAAATATTTAATCCTTGATTTAGCTGCCAGTGAAAATGTCTTTGACTCATTTGTCTGTAAGGCTTAACTGCTTAGTCCTTTGTTTGTTTATTTATCAATAGATTTTCCACAGAAACAAAAATAGTACAAAATAAGAAGTGGAAATAAAATACGTAAGAAAGATATCGTATAAAAAAAATTCAAAGAACTAGAACAAGATAGATAATAAAAGCCGTCCAAATTAAAAGCATGCGCTCAACAAAACAAGTACAATAGAATGTACTGAATAATTAAAACCATTAAATTACTGGCCATTGTTTGCAACGCACTTCAAAAGAAAACTTTCTTGTTTTGCAACAAACTTTGATTCCGCACATAGAGAAATATTTTACAACACTGTGCTAGTTCACCTTAAATAATGCTGTGTGATACGAGATTTGTTTTGAGTTCTATTGCTGGATATATAAAAAGAAAATTGAGAAGTAGATTAAAATAATGTTTGACAAAAATCAAAAGTACGTTAAATATTTTCTATTGATTCTAAATAATAACTTCCAATTTAAAATAACTCTCAACTGAACGGTTTTTTTTTAGGTTTTAAATTTTAGGTTTTAAAATAAGGATTTTGTGAGGCTCTATCCTGACCAAAACGAAAATATTTTTTTATAAGCGCAAGATAAAATAGGCATTAAATATTTGTTTTTAAAGCACCTATCGATTTGCTTTATTATTTAAATATATTTTAAATTTAATTTGCCATTTGTTTTTTTTGCAGGAAAAAATGTTTGGCAAAATATTTTTAAATAATGATGCTAATTGATAGGTGCTTTAAAAACAAACAATTAATACCTTTACACCACTATTTTATCTTGCACCAATAAAAAGTTATAGCAAAAAAACGAAGAAATTGGAAAAATTTTAAATCTTGTCATGCCAAAAGGGCGAATCTCTTGGTTTTTTCGTTATAACTTTTTACTGATACGAGATAAAATAGTGGTGTTAAGGAATTTATTGTTTGTTTTCAAAGCACCTATCGATCTGCTTTATTATTTAAATATATTTTGCCAGACATTAATTTGACATTTGTTTTTTTGCAGAAAAAAATGTTTGGCAAAATATATTTAATTAATGATGCAGATAGATAGGTGCTTTAAAAACAAACAATTAATACAAATCAATACGTGCTTTAAAAATGAACAATAAATGCCTTTTCACCACTATTTTACGTCGTATCATTAAAAAGTTATGGCGAAAAAACGAAAAGATTCGCCCTTTTGGCATGACAAGATTTTCAATTTTTCCAATTCGCCCTATTGGTTTTGTCTTTTGTGACTAGAAATATCCAACAAAACGACACGCGCTTTTGGCACAGTATACTTGAGGAAAAACTACATTCAAAAATGTTAAAAAAAAACGCAAATGTCAAAAATTGCACACTCGGCCCAATAGAACACAATAGAATTTTTGCCTTTTAATATATTTTTTGTTATAATATATTTTTAGTAATTTCTTTGAAATATATTTTCTTTTTCATTATTAAAAACAAATTAGTTTTCAATACCAAATAAAGTTAAAAACGCGTTAATTCACATGGGACAGACTTTTGTTTTTTGGACTATATATATTTGAAATGAATTCTAACAATACGTTTTAAATTTTATAACAATACCTTGAATACTTTTCGAGTTATTGGTTCCTAAATAGTTGTGTAAAAGGAGATGGGCGTGTCCGTCGACCGATTTGGCTTATTTCCGTACACATTACTATATTTTAGCCAAAAAATATTGAAACCAAATTGTATTGCATTCTGACCAGTATTTCTCAAGGTACCGTGTTTACGGGCAGATGGACGGACCGTCGGACGACCAGACAGACGGACGGACATGACTACACAGACTCGGGTAGTGATGCTAATCAAGAATACATATATTTTTCCATACCGGAAACGCCTCCTAAAGGGCCTCAAAATATTGGCACAAAGTAAATATAGCATAACCTAGAAAAAAAATACTATATAAATAATAGGTTTTTACTATTAAAAATAGTCCATAGGATAAATTATTATTTTAATCGGAAAATACCATTAAATACTATAAAATACCATGACATTGCCTTTGAGTTTATATGAAAAGATTTATTTTTTGTATACTATTAAATCAATAATTGTCCTATTAACCAATTTTAATGGGATTTGAGGGAATTTTTTCTGGATGCTGTACCTCAAGGTGTATGGTAAAATTAATAAGACGTAACGCACCATCCACTTTTAAAGCAATTAGTTTATTTTCACTGATACCATAAAATTAATACTTCTACTAAATTCATTTAATACTATTATTAAAATTTATAATAGTATTAAATACATGTAGTATATATTATTAAGATATATGAACCATTATTTGTAAATTTATATACTCACCTAGAAAAAAATTCCCTCAAATCCCATTAAAATTGGTCAATAGGACAATTATTGATTTAATAGTATACAAAAAAAAAAAATTTCATATAAACTCAATGGTAATGTCATGGTATTTTGTAGTATTTAATGGTATTTTCAGATTAAAATTATAATTTATCCTATTGAATATTTTTAAAACTAAAAAACTATTATTTATATAGTATTTTTTTCTGGGTGCTATTATTCGTTTGTGCTAAACTATGATTTTTAATAATTTATCACAAACAAATTTTTATTTTTACATAATTAATTCAAATAGCTATAATTCGCAGTTTAAATTAAAAATATATCATGTTATTCTATACACTCAGAAAAAAAGACGTATAAAATCCAATTCAAATTTGTCAATAGGACAGTTATTGATTTAATAGTATACAAATAATAAATATTTTCATACAAACTCAAATAAATTTTATAGTATTTTGTAGTATTTAATTGGAGACACCGACTAAGTTAATAGTTTATCGGACAAATATCCTATTGACTAAATTTAATAGTAAAAACTATTAATTTTAGGTATGTTTTTTCTGAGTGTAACGTAGGTACCATTATATCGACACAAGCAATTTGATCATATCATCATTAATTAGTATTTATCTAAAAAATATTTTGCTATATTATTTTTGTAATACAAATAAAATAATTTTGAATAGTATATACCATTGAATATTAAAGAGACATCCCATTATTTTTATAATATACCATTATACTAATAGAAGAATTTGTTTTTACATTTATTTAATATGAGTAATTTAAAATTTAAACTAAATGTGTCAAATTATATCAATTCTGCAAACTTTTTTTAAATTATTTCATAATATTAAAACAATGGTACACATACTATTACATGTTTATAAAATTTTTGCATTTATAGTTTATTTAGACACATCAATTTAATTATTCTATAATATTAGCCGCGGTAGCTCAGTGGTTAGTGCGTTGGACTGCGAGCCGAAAGGTCCCCGGTTCAAGCCTGGACTGGGGCTAACAACATCTTTTCATAGAAACATTTTTCTATACCGCGCTACCTCTCGGCAGTAAATGGCAAACCTACGAGAGTAAAAACCATTGCCTATGAAAAGCTCTCACCCGCCGTTCGGATTCGGCAATAAACTGTAGGTCCCACCACATTGAGTACAAATATAACACGCACAGCTCAAAATGGTGAGAGAGCTCGGCCGAAGTTCTTATAGGACTGTAGTGCCAAACTATTATATTATTATTATTATAATATTAATTCAATGGTTTACATAGTAATACATATGTATTACATATGTATTAACAAGATATATAATTATTTTTATAGAAAATCAATTCTTAAAATAACTATTGACGTTATGGAACTAATACTATTAAATTCACGTAGAAAACGTGTTATTTTAAAATTTCGTACAACCATTTCAATACTATTTCAATTGTAAATCTACTTAATTTAAGATTTCTTTAATAAAATAGCATAGTTAATATTGACATCTGCATTAAAAAGGTATTAAAATTTAATATACGTATTCAACATTTAAAATTCTTAACTATTTTTCTACTTCAATCACTTTCTCACTTCTTACAGACTACAAATAGTTCCTTGGTTTTTCACAACTTCATCTTAAAAACTATTATTAGTGCTATTACTTGCTTAATTGTTTATCCTTACACTAAATAAATTCTATAATACATTTGAAATTCTACATTATTTTTTTTTGTTTTGTTTTCACCTACCATCAATCTAAGAACCTTTCAATATTTTTCAACTCATTTTAGGTTCGATTCAGTTTTGTACAGCACGTTTCTTTGTTGAACTCATTTTCAGCCTTATAGCTTTACCTGATATTTTTGCTTTTATCCTTTTCATGGCATTTACTTCGTTACTCACTCGAGCACAATCAATTAATTTAGTGAGAATTAATTAAAAATAGAATGCGTTCATGCAGAAGCTGTAGTAGGATGCTACGAGTTTGAAACGTGTTTGTTTCTAATTTAGTTAACTACAGGTAATACACAGAGCATAGAGTGCTGCTTGACTGATATCCTGTTGGCCAGTCACAGCATTTTGCCCGACACATAAAGCTAGCTGGCTGGTTCTTCCTTTATGTAAATAAATAAGCAATTTACAACGAAAATTACCCATAGCTGCAAAGAAATTTATTTAAATCTTCATGAATTCATGTTGTCCTTTTTAGTTGTTGTTTGGTTATGCTTCACAAGCACCACTAAAGTCCCCTCACCTAAAAATGTGTCTGTTCTTATTGATTTTATTTTTGGGGTCAGCATTTTATTTTATAGTCCATTTTAATTTTTTTTTTATATTGTAGTCCTTTTTACTTCTTCTTTTTACTCGTTTATCGCATATTCTGTAAACAGTTTCATTTGTTGTAACGTTATTTAAATGCCTGGCAAGATTTATGTTTCGACCTTATAGCATAAAATATCATTCAAAAGAAAGTTACTCGAATTCGTTTTTATCTCTTTTGCAATGTCTTTTTCCTTTTTGCGTTTTTATTGCCATTATTTGTGTCGTATTTTATATTACTTTTTGACTTGAAATTTGAAGTTTTCGGTGTATGTTTATTTTAATTACATATTCTTTTTATATCCCTTGAAACATAGCTTTGTTTGGCTATTTTTTTTTTAGTATTCTATGTTAATTCTAAAAAATGTTAAAAAAATAATAAAAATCACATTAAAAATTATCAAAATATAGAAAATATACCTAAATATATCAATATATAATCAAACTGTGTCAAAATATATCAAGAAATATATTAAAATATATCAAAATATATCAAATTATATCAAAATGTATCAAATTATATCATAACTTATAAAAATATATCAAAATATATCAAAATATATCAAATTATATCATAAAATATAAAAATATATCAAAATATAACTCAAATATATCAAAATACATTGAAATATCTCAATATATATAAAAATATATCTCAAATATATCAACATATATCCAAATATAATAAAATATATTAAAATGTCCCAAAATATAACAAAATATATCAAATCATATCAATACATAGAATAATATATCAAAATATGTCTCTATGTTAACAACATATATCCAAGAATATCAAAATATATCTGAAATATATCAAAATTTATTAAAATATATCAAAATATATCAAAATATATCAAAATATATCAAAATATATCAAAATATATCAAAATATATCAAAATATATCAAATATATCAAACTATATCAAAATATATTAAAATATATCAAAATATATCAAAATATATCAAAATATATCAAAATATATCAAAATATATCAAAATATATCAAAATATATCAAAATATATCAAAATATATCAAAATATATCAAAATATATCAAAATATATCAAAATATATCAAAATATATCAAAATATATAAAAATATATCAAAGTATGTCAAAATATATCAAAATATATCAAAATATATCAAAATATATCAAAATATATCGAAATATATCAAAATATATCAAAATATATCAAAATATATCAAAATATATCAAAATATATCAAAATATATCTAAATATATCTAAATATATCTAAATATATCAAAATATATCAAAATATATCAAAATATATCAAAATATATCAAAATATATCAAAATATATCAAAATATATCAAAATATATCAAAATATATCAAAATATATCAAAATATATCAAAATATATCAAAATATATCAAAATATATCAAAATATATCAAAATATATCAAAATATATCAAAATATATCAAAATATATCAAAATATATCAAAATATATCAAAATATATCAAAATATATCAAAATATATCAAAATATATCATAATATATCAAAATATATCAAAATATATCAAAATATATCAAAATATATCAAAATATATCAAAATATATCAAAATATATCAAAATATATCAAAATATATCAAAATATATCAAAATATATCAAACTATATCAAAATATATCAAAATATATCAAAATATATAAAAATATATCAAACTATATCAAAATATATCAAAATATATCAAAATATAAAATATTTATGTATTAAGTATTCTCTTGATTAAGTTTTTTTCTATTTTCTTTTTTAACTAAATAAATATCATTAATTTCTTTAGTGTTTTGATTAGTTTTGTATTTCTTTTTTCTTTTAATTTTTGGTTTTTCTGCAAAAAGAAATTTGCTTTTCTTTGACACGTTTTGCGGCAACAGCTGCCGCAATATGTCGACGGTACTGTCTGACATTTCGAGAGGGTTTTATTTGGCATAGTTTAAAAAAATCTTTTGGGGCTCCAAACATATGTTGTCGCAAATGACCCTGCATAATTAAAATTTCGGGTAAGCAAATTTTACTAAGTTATTCCTTTTCTATGCATAATAACCAGAGCACAAGACCATTTGAACAAATGAAACAAATGCTGAATTTCTGTTTTTATTTGAAAGCATAAAATTTAATGTCAATATTAAATGCAGCAACTAATGCCAGGCTGTTGAGATTTTTGCAAATATACATTCAAGTATTTTTAAGTAAATAATTTTTCAAACAATTTATAAAACAATTCCTAAACATTTCTAAACAAACAAAATAAAATGTTGTCCATCATAATAAAATGACTTCGGCTGTCAACCGTAATTCTACGAAATTGACTCAAGCTGCAGAAAGCTGTGTTGTTTTCATTTCTAAGTTCCATAAAATCTTCAAAATAAATCGCATTTATTTTTAGTAACGCATACTTTGCAGTCAAGCTTAAAATAAACAAACGATTTGTGTGATTATGGTGAGAACTTTGGTCATTATGCGCTTGGATTTCCAGGAAAACTTTTATATCTGATTAGTACATTTCTGTTTCGTTTTTTTTTGTATTTTTTGAGTGACGATTAGAAAAGTTTTCAAAGTTCATAAATTATGCAATGCATTTTATTTTTGTATTTCCGGATTTGTATTGCCGGAAATTTGTACAAATGAATATTTATAAAAGTTAATTTGAAAAGTAAGTAATTGTTGATGTGTTCAATAAAAGTCAGATTACTATAGAAAATGATACAAGAATTTTAAAGTGAAATTTTAAAGAAATCTTTATGCATTGTTTTTATATATTCAAAGTAACTGAAACAAAACATTTTATTTTATTCGAAAATCAAATTGTATTTTGCGATAAATTTGGATATTTTGTTATACATTTTGGGAATTTTGATTTATTTATTTTGATATATTTTCATATATTTTTATGAATTTTATTATATTAAAAATATTTTAAAATGTTATGTATTCTGATATCTTTTGATATATTTTAATATATTTCGATATATTTCGAAATATATCTTGAAATATTTTGCCATATTTTGATATATATCTTGATATATTTTGATATATGTAGATATATTTTGATATTTTGAGACATTTTGCTATAATTATGATATATTTTGATATATTTTTTATATTTTGATATACTTTGATACATTTGGATATATTTTGATATATTTTGAGACATTTTGATATATTTTGATACATTTGGAAATATTTTGATATATTTTGATAAATTTTGATATATTTTGATATATTTTGACATATTTGGATATATTTTGATATATTTTGAGACATTTTGACATATTTTGATATATTTTGATATACTTTGATTTATTTTGATTTATTTTGATATTAAAATAAATAATGAATATTTTATTATATATTGATATATATTGATAAACATTGATATATTTTGATATGTTTTATATATTTTGATATAATACGATCATTTCTTTTTTACATATTGATATATTTTGAAATATTTTAATATATAATTTGATACCTTTTGATATAGTTTGATATATTTTGATATATTTCGAAATATATCTTGATATATTTTGCCATATTTTGATATATTTTGATATATTTTTATATATTTTGATATATTTTGGTAAATTTAGATATATTTAGATATATTTAGATATATTTAGATATATTTAGATATATTTAGATATATTTAGATATATTTAGATATATTTAGATATATTTAGATATATTTAGATATATTTAGATATATTTAGATATATTTAGATATATTTAGATATATTTAGATATATTTAGATATATTTAGATATATTTAGATATATTTAGATATATTTAGATATATTTAGATATATTTAGATATATTTTGATATATTTTGATATATTTTGATATATTTTGATATATTTTGATAGATTAGATATATTTTAATATATTTTGATATATTTTAATATATTTTGATATATTTTAATATATTTTGATATATTTTAATATATTTTGATATATTTTGATATATTTTAATATATTTTGATATATTTTAATATATTTTGATATATTTTGATATATTTTAATATATTTTGATATATTTTGATATATTTTAATATATTTTGATATATTTAAATATATTGTGATATATTTTGATATATTTTGATATATTTTGATATATTTTGATATATTTTGATAAATTTAGATATATTTTGATATATTTTGATATATTTTGAAATATTTTGATATATTTTGATATATTTTGATATATTTTGATATATTTTGATATATTTTGATATATTTTGATATATTTTGATATATTTTGATATATTTTGATATATTTTGATATGTTTTGATATATTTTGATATATTTTGATATATTTTAATATATTTTGATATGTTTTGAAATATATAGTTTAGTATATATAGTTTGTAGCCGCGGTAGCTCAGTGGTTAGTGCGTTGGACTGCGAGTCGAAAGGTCCCCGGTTCAAGTCTGGACTGGGGCTAACAACATCTTTTCATAGAAACATTTTTCTATACCGCGCTACCTCTCGTCAGTAAATGGCAAACCTACGAGAGTAAACCATTGCCTATGAAAAGCTCTCACCCGCCGTTCGGATACGGCAATAAACTGTAGGTCCCACCACTTTGAGTACAAATATAACACGCACAGCTCAAAATGGTGAGAGAGCTCGGCCGAAGTTCTGTACAGGACTGTAGCGCCAAACTATTATTATTATTATATATAATTTGATATATATAGTTTGATATATTTAAATATATTAGTTAAAATATATTTTGATATATTTTATTACATATTAAATATCGTAATATATTAAGATATTTGATATATATTTTGATTTAAAATGTCTTAGTTTTGAATTATTTTAAAATATTTGGTTATTTCTGATCGCCAGTTTAATTCAAATTGTTTTCTTTTTTAGCGACTTTGAAGAGAATATTTGAAATGAAGAATTGCTTAATCACTACTTTATCAAATTTACCTATGACATATTGCTTCTCTTTTATTTGGAATATTTTCCAGTGAGAATTCTAGACGTTCACAATTTTTGTAAAACCATAATTTTTAATTCAGTATATGAGGGAAGCTGGGGTATAGTGCGAAATTGGGTAATGTGGGAATTTTTTTTATTGCAATTCGAGAATAAATAAAAATTAAAAAATTTACAAGTTTTTAGGGTGCTATTGTTTGCTTTCAAAATGTTTGAAATTTTCACGTTTTTAATTAGAATTGTACATTTAAAATTATGTTTTATATCTTTTGAAATACGATCTGGGGTAAAGTAGGAAATCTTTTTGTGGTAAAGAGGGAAACTCTTTTTGTGGTAGAATGGGAAACGTAATTTAAGCAATGTATATTGAAATTTTAGTGAAAATATTGTGATTTAGTTAAAATATTAAAATTTATTATTTATTTAATTAGTTTAGCAATTAAAAAAAAACCAAAGAAATCCGTGAAGTGAATTTTAGCAAGAGCAAAAATAATACATCAGTAAATATTCTTCAACATCGGAGGAAGATGAAGAATTTTGAACAATTTTCTTGAATAAAATTCCGAAGAATTAAAATTTTAACAATTCAGTGCACAAGAAACATGTTCCATTTTACCCCAAAGAAAAGGGTGAATTTTTTGTTTTATTATTTTTTTAAAGTTAAAGAGAGTATTTCGAAAATCTTATGGTAACATTAATAACTATACTTACTGCTTATCCAGTTCAAGTTCTCAGTTCTTGATCAATTGTTGAATACTGCAGAAGCTTGCATTATGTATTTCATTATTTTTAGCAATGTTTCGCAACAGCATCAATTCTGATTTTGTATATATTATAAATTAAAAATTCAGTTTTAAAATTTTAATTTCTTTTATTTTTTTTCAACCTTTATTATTTTGTTTTTTTTTTTTAATTATGAACCTTTAGCTGCCAAATAAAATGTAGTTAATTTAAAACTAAGGCATACAGTTTAGTTGTAACACTTGCAGCAAATCACACTAACTGCCTGGTGCTAAACAGTCGAATAACAGGCGCACTTTGGACCATTAAATAAAAC
Source organism: Dryomyza anilis (assembly GCA_951804985.1). NCBI lineage: Eukaryota > Metazoa > Arthropoda > Insecta > Diptera > Dryomyzidae > Dryomyza > Dryomyza anilis. The sequence continues at coordinate 12,013,011 of OX638130.1, forward strand.
CCAGCCACTTAAAGACTTCCTTGAAAACAGCTGCACGAGCACCGAGTGTGGTTTTATTTTTTCTTTCTTTTTTTTTTTGTTTTTTTTTTAATTTTCCTTTTTTAAATAAACGCACAAACGTAAATGAAGGTCGCCAACACCCACTTTTTCGCAAACATTACGAGCTGCACGAAAAGAAAACTTTTTTAAAACTTGTTGTAAAACGTTGTAAATGTTGTAACGTTGTTGTAAATAAAAGCACCAACAAGCAGCAAAACAAAACAAAAAAAAACACACAAAGCAAAATAAAAATTAAGCCGCAGCTGTTGTTGGCAAAATATCAGTTGCTTTAAAGTTGAAGTTGTTTTTTATTTTTTTTTTTATTTTGTTGCAGGCACAGCGGAAACGGAAACACAGTCGCAAATACTGCATGCATGCAATGGCGTGGCAACAACAACCACAATAAAAACAACAACATGTCTGCTTTAAAATGAGCGCTACTGTTTTTACTACAGTTGTTGTTGTTGTTGTTGCTATTAGTGTTGCCAAAGTTAAGAACATGCAGCTGCCTTGTAGCACTTGTTGTTGCTATTGACAATGACGATATGTTGCTGCCTACCAGATGTTGATGTTGTCGTTAAGCACTAAGTGCCCCCCATGTTAACGAGGCTTTTCGGATGTATTATGTGTTCATTAAAACGTAAAAACAAGGCTTACGTATGAATTACGTATGTTTTACGGACTAATTACAGATTAAACAAAAAGAATGCGCGAGACATTTTATAACAGAAAGATTACTTACAGTTGATACATTTGTTTTTAATATACGTGTGTGGTTACAAAGGACATACGACGGTTTTTATTTTATTTACGACGGAATTTTTTAAAACTTACAAATGCATTTCGTAAACTTACGAAAAAGATTGAGAAATTTACAACTTACAAGAGTTTTTTTGTAAACAATATATTGCTGTTAAGCATTACGAGAATTTTCGGATGTAAATTTGAAGATTTTTTGAGTTACGAAGTATTTTTTCTAAATTTACGAAGATATTTTATAATTTTACGAAGAATAACTTCGAAGTAATATTGTTAACATAAAAAGTATTTTGTAAAATAAAAATTGTTTTTCTTAAACATTTTGTAAACTTACGACAGTTTTTTTTATAAACTTTGACACGTATTCAGCAGTATTTTGTACGGAGGATGTTATTTTGTAAATTTTCGAAAGTTTCTTTGTTAATTTTACTAAGCTAGTTTGTAAACTTTGAAACGATTTAACAATATTACGAAAGTTACGATAGTTTTAAAATTTGTGAATTAATTTGGTAGAGATACGAATGTTTTCGAATGTTAAAAATTGTATTTCATAAACATTTTGTAAACTTACGAAAGTTTTTTTTTTATTCTACAAAACTAGTTCGTAAGCTTTGGGAAATATTAAGCAATACTATGAAAATATTTAGTATATTGGAAGGTATTTTGTAAACTTGGTTAATTTTACAAAGCTTGTTTGTAATCCTTGAAATGCATTTAGCAATATTACGCAAGTATTTTGTAAATGTACAATAGTCTCTTTGTCCATTTTAAAAAGCTAGTTTTTAAACTTTGAAACACATTAGCAATATTACAAAAATATGTTCTAAATTTGGAAGGTATTTTGTAAACCTACGACAGTTTTTTTTTCAACAAAGCTAGTTTATAAACTTTGACACGTATTCAGCAATATTACGAAAGTATTTTGTACGTAAAAAGTTAATTTGTAAATTTTGGAAAGTGTCTTTGTTAATTTAACAAAGCTAGTTTGTAAACTTTGAAACGCATTTAGCAATATTACGAAAGTTACGACAGTTTTATAATTTGTGCACATATTTAGTATAGTTACGAATGTTTTCGAATGTTTAAATTGTATTTTTAAACATTTTATTAACTTACGACAGTTTTTGTTTTAATTCTACAAAGCTAGTTCGTAAACTTTGGAACGTATTTAGCAATACTACGAAAGTATTTAATACATTGGAAGGTATTTTGTAAACTTACGATAGTTTCTTTGTTAATTTTACAAAGCTCGTTTATAATATTTACGACAGTTTTATAATTTGTGCATATATTTGGTAGAATTACGAATGTTTTCGAATGTTTAAAATTGTATTTCTTAAACATTTTGTAATCTTACAAAAGTTTTTTTTTTATTCTACAAAGCTAGTTCGTAAACTAGTATTTAGCATTACTACGAAAGTATTTAATAAATTGGAAAGTATTTTGTAAACTTACGATAGTTTCTTTGTTAATTTTACAAAACTAGTTTGTAATCTTTGAAATTCATTTAGCAATATGTCGAAAGCATTTTGTAAATTTACGATAATATCTTTGTTAATTTTAAAAAGTCCTTTTTTAACTTTAAAACGCATTAGTAATATTACGAATGTTTTTTTCTAAATTAGAAGGTATTTTGTAAACCTACGACAGTTTTTTTTTTCAACAAAGCTAGTTTAAAACTTTGGCACGTATTCCGCAGTATTACGAAGGTATTTTGTACATAGGAAGTTATTTTGTAAATTTACGAATGTCTCTTTGTTAATTTTACAAAGCTAGTTTGTAAACTTTGAAACGCATTTAGCAATATTGCGAAAGTTACGACAGTTTTATAATTTGTGCATATATTTAGTAGAGTTACGAATGTATTCAAATGTGTAAATTTTATTTTTAAACATTTTATTAACTTACGACTGTTTTCTTTAATTCTACAAAGCTAGTTCGTAAACTTTGCAACGTATTTAACAATACTACGAAAGTATTTAATACATTGGAAGGTATTTTGTAAACTTACGATAGTTTCTTTGTTAATTTTACAAAGCTCGTTTATAATCTTTACGACAGTTTTATAATTTGTTCGTATATTTGGTAGAATTACGAATGTTTTCGAATGTTTAAAATTGTATTTCTTAAACATTTTGTAAACTTACAAAAGTTTTTTTTTTTTTATTCTACAAAGCTAGTTCGTAAACTAGTATTTAGCATTGCTACGAAAGTATTTAATACATTGGAAGGTATTTTGTTAACTTACGATAGTTTCTTTGTTAATTTTACAAAACTAGTTTGTTATCTTTGAAATGCATTTAGCAATATGTCGAAATTATTTTGTAAATTTACGATAGTCTCTTTGTTAATTTTAAAAAGTTATTTTTAAACTTTGAAACGCATTAGTAATATTACGAAAGTTTTTTCTAAATTAGAAGGTAGTTTGTAAACCTACGACAGTTTTTTTTTTCAACAAAGCTGGTTTAAAACTTTGACACGTATTCCGCAGTATTACGAAAGTATTTTGTACATAGGAAGTTATTTTCTAAATTTTCGAAAGTTTCTTTGTTAATTTTACAAAGCTAGTTTGTAAACTTTGAAACGCATTTAGCAATATTACGAAAGTTATGACAGTTTTATACAGGGTTTTTCAAATGGGACGCTACAAAAGTAGAGCGACAGGGACAGCAAATGACTCCATATTTCTTGCCGCTTTTTTGATATTTCTCTTCAGTAAGGTTTGCCATTTCATGATGGAAAGATATACAAATTCGAATTTCGGTAGTAAATTTTAATAATTTCGACTCGTTGTTGGCTCGTATATCTTTCCATCATGTTTGTTTTTTAACATTTGATTTATGATGCTTTTCACAAATAGTTTTTTTGAATTTATAATATTCTTCTTGCAGCTATGCAATTCTTCTCAAATTCCGCTCTTTTTACGATGTATTGTTTTCACAAGTGCTTCTGAACACGACTTTATTCTTTATTGTTAACTACTACGTTTTTTTTTAATTTACGAATGTATTTCGTAGACTTACAAAGCAAAGAATAATAAATGAATATATTTGTATTTATTATTTTCAACACAGTCGTGAATGAACAGACTGAATTTTTTCAAGACTAAATCTAGAATCACACGTATGATGCAAAGCATCAACAATCAACACAATTTTGTCGAATATCAATAAATGAGAGGAAATTTCTTGTTGACGCAATTTTGTATCAATTTAAAATTATTATTTTTGTGTCAGTTGTGTCAATACAAAATTTGAAAAAGCATCAACCAAATTGAGTCAATTTTTGTTGACGACTCGAGCATCAACAACATATATCAATTTTTGAATTGATGTTATTTAGTCAATCGTGTGATTTGAGGAGCTACACAAAACTTATGCGTCGCGCAATTAATTATTTTTAAAATTACTCTGCTCATGCTTATTTTTTCTATAGACCGACACTTTTTAAAATTTACTATTTTCACGACTTATTATTCTTCGTACATAAAGTTTTGTGCAGAAACAATAATTTTACAACTGATTTCATTAAAAACTGAATCTTTTCATTCTATACAAGACTTATTCCATCGTATTTTGTGAGCTACTAGGTTGATTTTACGCACGAAGTACTCTTCTCAGATCAAGACCGACTTTTTAGGATTCATTTCTCACGATGAATTCTTTGCACGTCTGATTATTTTCACTACGGAGTATTTTCAAGAAAAATTCTGATTCTTTTTAAGACATTTTTTTTTTATTAAACTTATTATTGCCACAGTAAATTATTTTAAAACTATTTATTTTCACATTATTGTCTCTGTTTTCTATGAATGCAATAGTCTATAAAAAAACTTAATACATACAAAAATTATAAAAAGTAAAAAAAATAGTACTAAAATGTGTCCGAATTTTGGTCTAAGATAGTTATTAGCTATTTTTATCAGCTATTCACCAAGGAAAATAATCCTAATAGTCAAACATCTATGGCCTGATAGTGATTTGATATAAAGACCGGCAGAAGGATGAACTTGATGTAATGTTTTCCCTTTAGAATTCGCGTAAAAGCGCAAAAACTTTAACTGTGAGAGACTTCAAAAATATTGACACTATCAAAATTATTGAAAATTACAAAATTATTGAAAATTTCAAAATTGCCGAAAAATTTTAAAAATTATCAAAATATAAAAAATTTAAAAATCGATATCGAAGATCAAGAATATTAAAAAAACGTTATCGAAAATATTAAAATTATAATAAAGGCGAAAAACCAAAAATATCAAAATACTGAAAATTTCAAAACTTCAAAAATATCCGGAACCCCTTCCATTAATTTTGTAATGGTAGTGTCCGACACCCTCACAGCTGCTGAAGACCACTTTCTTTTAAAGTCTTGAAGGTCTTTGGCCACTTTTTTTGTTGTCTTCATCTCCCTTTTTACTAAAGCCCAGTATCTCTCAATCGGCATGAGTTCTGGACAGTTTGGTGGATTGGCTTCTCAAGGCACCAAAATCACTGCATTTTGTTGGATCCACTCTAGGGCCGTTTTGCTGTAGTGACATGAAGCGAGGTCAGGCCAAAAAAATGTGGACACTTCATGTAGGCGTAAAAATGGAAGCAATCTCTTTTGCAAGCATTCCTTCACATATATTTCGCTATTAATTGTACCCGATGTCACGAATGAGCTGCTCCTTTTTCCACAACTGCAAGGAATTTCTTTGGGAATTTTGTCATTTTTTTTTATTTGAATTTTTCAGCGACATTTCCTCGAGAATCGGCTGTATAAAATTCCTGCCCAGGTAGCTGAGAAAAGTCCGCTAAAACATAAGTTTCGTCGTCCATTATGCAGCAATCGAATTTTTAACAAAAAAATCTTGGTTCAGCTTTTTAGCTCGTTGTTCTGTGGTTTCATTCTTGACGGCATTTCTATTCGGAACTTTTTGGACCTTGTACGTCTTCAGCCCAGCTTCTTTCTTAGTCCTTTCTTAGTCCTGCAATCCGCCGTTCTCGCCAATTTCCTTCCGGATATGCTTGGAACTTTCTTTAAAATATTCACAACCTTCTTCGACTTTTCACAATCATGTGGGCCTTTTTTTTACCAGAACCTTTTTTCCGTTCAATACTCAGGTCTTCCTTAAAGCGGTTGATAACGCGAGAAATGGTTTTAGGGTTAGCCCCTACCTCCTAGGCAATTTTTTTAAAAGACCAACTAGGTTGTTTTTGAAAAATTTTAATTATATTTTCTCGCACTTCCACTTCGTTTGCCATTTTCGCGTTAAATAAATTTTGTACTGACTATAACTAACACAAATTATTTACTGCCATTTAATTCAGAGCTACTATGATCAAATTTTTTAAATTTGAATCTTGCAATAGCACATTATGGAAAGATATGTAACGGACAATTTTATTCGACGCAGTCCTTATGTGTGAAAATTTGTCAAACGTACCCGCTTTAAAAACTTTTTGCTTCCGATTTGTATGAAATTTGGTGAACATATAATATAAGTGGGCCTTATTAAAACCTGTGAAGGAGCATGGGGCAAGTATGACTGGTTGTCGAGATATTAGGGTCCAAATATAGCAAATTTGACCGCGTAGGCTTGTATTGAATTATTTATCACTTCTATCAGTGAAGTTTAATTGTAAACGACTATGACTGCTATAGAAAGTATTTTTCATGAGCTTTACAATAATTATATTTATTTTGAAAAAAATAATTTTTGTAACCCAAATTATTGAATGTTAAAACCATTTTTGTGGTTTTTGAAAAAGAGCCTGCTTTTATTTTGGTTTTTGTATTTTTATATGAAAGCTTGTCTTTTTGTCCAAAAAAATTATGTATAAATGAAAATGGTATTGGAAAAATTGAATGTACTATAAAAGTTTTATTTCGCGAAACTGGTGTTTTTAATACAAACTTTGCTTGCGTAGCATGAGAGACTGCGAGAGCAACAAACCGTTCAAAATTTTCTCGCATGCTATAACAGGCTACGCAAGCGGATTCGATTGACAAATTTACACCCATATATCACTCCGGCCTCAGCAGTCCAGAGGTAGCGCGCTGGACTTGCATTCTGAAGGTCTCGGGTTCGAATCACGGCTTGGGCATGGGCGCTCGTGGTGATATTAAACACAAAATTGTAGGGAATAGATTTCACAGTACAATGGATATAGTCTATCTGAGTGCTGTGGATCTTAGTAGATATTCCAAAAAAAAAAAAAACTGCTTCGCATATTTTTTTCGGAATATTCATTGGCAAATTCAAAGGATATTGAAGGATAAAAGATTATTAACATTACTTCGTCCTGAAAGGTTAAAATAAAATAATGCATAAAATTGCCAAGATTCGCCTTTTTAATTTACCACCAATTACGCCATCGTAACACATGTAAAAGTATTTAAATACATTTTTCGAAAATAAATATCTTTTGAAAGTTTGATGTGCTTTTAAAAGAAAACGGCTTCATGAAAAAATAACTGTAAATGCAATTTTACTCCATATGAATCCTAGTTTCAAACTTATCCAATTTTACTTGGTTCATGTGTGCCGAAATTTTTCACTTTTTGTCGAACTGCGTTATTGTTTGTTAGCATTAAATACTCTTTGTATGATCTTCCACTTTTAGTCAGACTGCGTTATTGTTTGTTAGCATTAAAAACTGTATGAGGAATCTTCAACACATAGATTTAAATAAGGGTCTTTGGACTATTTTAAAATTTTCAATATTTCGTTAAACAAGCTATGATTAACTGAGGACTAATTCATTTTAGCCGCGGTAGCTCAGTGGTTAGTGCAAGCTGAAAGGTCCCCGGTTCAAACCTGGACTGGGGCTAACAACATCTTTTTATAGAAACATTTTTCAAAACTGCGCTACCTCTCGACAGTAAATGGCAAACCTACGAGAGTAAAACATTGCCTATGAAAAGCTCTCACCCACCATTCGGATTCGGCAATAAACTGTAGGTCCCACCACTTTGAGTACAAATGTAACACGCACAGCTCAAAATGGTGAGAGAGCTCGGTCTAAGTTCTTATAGGACTGTAGTGCCAAACTATTATTATTATTATTCATTTTAAGTAATTACAAATGATTCATTCTGTAATTGAAATCGTTATCAAAATCGAATTCGTAACTCGAAATCCATATTTCGAATCCTTTTTGTTTTAAAACATAAAAGTGAAACCGAAAACAAAAGGATGAATAAATCCAAAATCGAAACCGTTTATTCACCATTAATTAAATAATAATTAAGATAATTAAATTTCCAATCAATACAATTCCAAAATAAATTGAAGATGCAGTGAGTTTTTTATGCTACTTTGATTTTCTGCAAAACAAGTTAAGAATTTAAAGTTTACGTTATAAAATAAAACAAATCTCAAAAATTGTGACAACTTGAAGACAAAATTTCTTAAAATTTTCTGCATTATTTTTGGCATTTTTTTTTTTGACAAATATAGAATTATGTAGATATTTTATATAAATATTAAAGAAATTTAAAAAGACAGAATTTCGATGGGCAGTGTTTGATACAAACTACGCTGTTGTCTGCTTAATTTGTTCACAAGAAAAAGTCTTTTAACCGACTAGCATCTGACAAATGGACACGATATTAAACTAATGATGATTTCAGGTTAATTTAATGCACCAGTAACAAAACGTCATAGAAATAAAATATCTTTATGGAAACTAAAAATGTGCGGACCATGCCACACCAAATCGACCAAAAAAAAAGTCAAATTTGAGATTTTACATTTTCGATTTTAATGACATTTTGGCAACTGATAAAGGATATTGAGACTTGCACTAACCATTATTTTTTATTTTTTCCGACCACAACTTTCAGAGATACAGTAGCTCAAAGTTGGAAAAAAAGTGCCAAAAATAACTTTTCTATGCTTGTTCATATTTAAATAACTCTTGAATTAGAAATGCTAGAAACTCTCTTAATAACCCGTTTTAAAGCTAATAGAACAAGCTTTTAGAAAAATTAAGCTGTAACTTTTAAACGTTAATATGTGGCCCGTGTTCATTATCTTTGAACTTCAAAATTGATGTCCTTAAAAAGTACCCTTTTTAAAATTCTAAAAAAAAACATAAATTTTCGTCAATTTATTGTAAATGTTCATGCAAAATTTCAAGATGGTATTTTGATGGCATCATATTTTAAAAAATAATTTTCTAAATTTATTCAATATTTTTTGTATTGAAAAAAAAAATACTTTTTTTAAAAGTAAAATTTTAAATAATTTTTCAATGTATTTGTAACTCTGATTTCGAAAATGGCGTCAGTTTCATCAAATTGTCTTTAATTTTGAGATATATACCATTTTTCGAAAATCGTAAAAACTATATCCCAAAATCAGTATCTCAAAAACTAGATTCAATATGATAAAACTGACGCCATTTTAGAAATCAAAGTTACATATATATTCAGGAATTATTACAACTTTTACTGTAGAAAAAAAAAAATTTTTTTTCTGTACTAAAAATAAATAAAAATTTAGAAAATTATTTTTTATAATATGATGCAATCAAAATACCATCTTGAAATTTTGCATGAACATTTACAATAAATTGACGAAAATTTATGCTTTTTTTCAGCATTTTAAAAAGTGTTATTTTTAAGGACATCAATTTTGAAGTGCAAGGATAATGACCACGGGCCACATGTTCATGTTTAGAAGTTACAACTTAATTTTTCTGAAAGCATGTTCTATTAGCTTTAAAACAAGTCATTAATGAAATTTCTGGCATTTCTAATTCAAGAGATATTTAAATATGAACAACCATACAATAGTGATTTTTGACCCTTTTTTTCCAACTTTGAGCCACTGTATCTCTGGAAGTAGTGGTCGGAAAAAATAAAAAAAAATTGGTTAGTGCATGTCTTAATATCCTTTATCAGTTCTCATTGAAATCGAAGAAGGTGAGTTCCAAGCGCTGGTCGATTTGGTATGGAATGTCACGTACATAGTATTTTTTAACAATTGTTAAAAATCCGATAACTTAAAGATATCATTTAGTATGAAACAGAAAGTCAAAAAGCTGTCTAAGCAGCGATACCGTTAAACAGCACACACACACAAACAGACACACTTAAATGTGGATTGTGTAGCTTTGAGAATGTGTGTGCCTTGTGTGCCTTTCTGTGTGTGTAACATGATTTTATCGCACAATTAACGTGATTAGCAATTAATCGCCAACAATTCGAACACACTTAACAGACGAACGTTCGACAGCAACCACAAAATAGAAGCAGCAGTAGCAACAACAACAGCAACAGCAACTAAATGAGCGACATTTAGTAAAATGTTTGTTTCATTTTCTTCTTTTTTATGCTTTAATGATTTTCTGCTTACTACGCCTTATCAGCGCATGCCACAAGTTTGCATTAAAGCAACGCAGGCGACTGCTGCCTAAAGCAGCACGTAGCAGCAACATTTATTTAACGACAACATACGCGGCAGCAGGCAGTAGTAGTAGTAGCAGCAACAACAAGGTCATAAAATACTGGCGGTGCCTGCAGCATATTTTTAAGGTTCGTTAATATGAACTTGAATTAAAATTTATTTTAGCACAAAATTTTTAGATTTAAATTTAACTATTTTGTACCTATTTCTGTTTTAATTATTTCATATTTTTATTATTAATTTAAATTTTTATGTATTTTTTTGCATATATTATTAAAATATTTTTTTTAATATTTTTATTTGTTTTTTTTTTTTAATTTATACCTATTTATTTTTTTTTTTTTCTAATTTTTTATATATTTTTTTAATTTATATACTTTTCATGTATTTATTTTTAATTTTTCTTGACTGCATTTATATATTTAGTTATTTGATTATTTATTTTTTTATTATTTTTATATTGCATTATTTCTAAAATTTACACTTGTTTTAATTCTACGATTTTCTTGCATTTCAATTTTCATTTTTTTTTTGCAATTCTTAATATTTTCACTTTTATCCGCTTTCACATGAACTCAAATGTACCACGATGTTCAGCCGTTTTCCTAACGAGCGCGCGCGACGAAACGCACAAATTTATTTTATTTTTTTTTGCTATTCGTTTTTTGTCCCGTGTAATACGTACGTAGCGCGAGAAACACGTGCAAACGCGTCCAGATTTCGCAACCGACTGTCGTCGGTGTCAACGGTGTCGATGGACTTCGGTGTCATCGGCGGCGTCGTAGTCTTCGTTGTCGTAGTATTCGTTGTTTTTGTTATACGTTGTTGTAGTTTTATTCGTTGTTGTCGTAGTCGTTGCTGTTGTTTTCGCTGCAACACAAAGCAGCGAACAAGGACGACGTTGGCATTGATGCTAACGATGAACAGCTTCATTTGTGTATTCGTTAGCATATCTCAGAGAGAGAATGAGCGAGCGCAAAAAAAAACAAACGAGTTAAACTGTATTCGAAATAAGTCTCTTTATCATTTGGCAGCACTCGTTGCTAAACAACGAATTAAATGCGGTCCTTTCTTTGATAATGCTGCTACTCGTTAGCATAATTACGCTAGTATAGAAAGTTTTCTCGTTACTGCACAATTCAGTTGTTTTGTACGGCACTAAGTCAATGTTTGACACAGTTGTTACATGTAATAACTGCGTTTGCTCGTTCATTTTTTGTATATTTTAATTCGTGGCTTGCTTAAATTAATAAATTTGTCACATAATTTAATTTGAAATATATTATAACAAATAAAATTTCAATTACTCGTCATACTACAACATTCGTTTCATTTTGTGTTATTTTTTTTTTTTTTTTTTTTAAATTCTCTCTGTTATCAGTTACTCTACTAACATATATCGTTAATTATACTCGTTGCTGTTATCAATACTGAGTTGCTCGTTGCTATTCTGCTTTACTCGTTGTTTGTTCTCGTTATTTTAATACTCTTTGTTTCAAACGAATTGTTTTTTCCCCCTATTTTGTAACGCTTTCTCTCATCATAAACTAGTTGATTTTTTTCATTGAGTTTACCTTATTTTAGACAGTAAACGTTACTTTTTTAAACTTATTAAAATTGTCTCTATTTTTTTTTTTTTGTTTTCTTTCTGTAACCGTTAAGCATTCATTCTCTCTTTTTCATCTTCACCGTTATATTGCTAGCTAAATGTGGCAACGTCGCATTTCTCCGTTTCGTTGCGCTCTCAAAATTACGCTTTCTCTCTCTCTGTTTGCCTGTTCCTAAGCAGTGCCGCGCCTTGTTCGACTTTTCACCATGCTTTGATTTATTGTTTTGTTTTGTTTTTTCTCTTTTTTGTTTTTTTTTTGTTATCGTTTGCTTTCGTTTTTATCGTATTTGTTGTCTACTTTTAAAGCACTTTTTCAGTTTCTCACTAAAAATTAAACTGTTCACTAAAAAAAAAACAAATTTTTATTAAAATAAAATAAATTTTTTAATAAAAACTCCATTTTTACTAAAAAAAAAACAATTCTTCAATAAAAATTTAAATTTTCTGTAAAACTTCAATTTTTCACTAATAATAAAAATTTTCATTAAAAATTAAATTTTTCACTAAATATTTAATTTTTCACTAAAAATTAAATTTTTCACTAAAAATTAAATTTTTCACTAAAAATTCAATTTTTCACTAAAAATTCAATTTTTCACAAAAAATTCAATTTTTCACTAAAAATTCAATTTTTCACTAAAAATTCAATTTTTCACTAAAAATTCAATTTTTCACTAAAAATTCAATTTTTCACTAAAAATTCAATTTTTCACTAAAAATTCAATTTTTCACTAAAAATTCAATTTTTCACTAAAAATTCAATTTTTCACTAAAAATTCAATTTTTCACTAAAAATTTTATTTTTCACTAAAAATTCAATTTTTCACTAAAAATTCCATTTTTCACTATAAATTCAATTTTTCACTTTAAATTCAATTTTCACTAAAAATTCAATTTTTCACTAAAAATTAAATTTAACACTAAAATGCAATTTTTCACTAAAAATTAAATTTTTCATTAAAAATTGAATTTTTCACTAAAAATTAAATTTTTCACTAAAAGTTCAATTTTTCACTAAAACTTCAATTTTTCACTAAAACTTCAATTTTTCACTAAAAATTCAATTTTTCACTAAAAATTCAATTTTTAACTAAAAATTCAATTTTTAACTAAAAATTCAATTTTTCACGACAAATTCAAGTTTTTACTAAAAATTCAATTTTTCATTAAAAATTAAATTTTTCACTAAAAATTCAATTTTTCACTAAAAATTCAATTTTTCACTAAAAATTCAATTTTTCACTAAAAATTCAATTTTTCACTAAAAATTCAATTTTTCACTAAAAATTCAATTTTTCACTATAAATTCAATTTTCACTTAAAATTCAATTTTTCACTAAAAATTAAATTTTTCACTATAAATTCAATTTTTCAGTAAAAATTCAATTTTTCACTAAAAATTCAATTTTTCACTAGAAATTCAATTTCTCACTAAAAATTCAATTTTTACCACAAATTCAATTTTTCACTAAAAATTCAATTTTTCACTAAATATTCAATTTTTTACTTAAAATTAAATTTTTCACAAAAAATTCAATTTTTCACAAAAAAATCAATTTTTCCCAAAAAAATCAATTTTTCACTAAAAGTTCAATTTTTCACTAAAAATTCAATTTTTAACTAAAAATTCAATTTTTCACTAAAAATTCAATTTTTCACTAAAAATTCAATTTTTCACTAAAAATTCAATTTTTCACTAAAAATTTAATTTTTCACTATAAATTCAATTTTTCACTAAAAATTTAATTTTTCACTAAAAATTCAATTTTTCATTAAAAATTAAATTTTTCACTAAAAAATTAAATTTTTCACAAAAAATTCAATTTTTCACTAAAAATTAAATTTTTCACTAAAAATGAAATTTTTCACTAAAAATTAAATTTTTCACTAAAAATTAAATATTTCACTAAAAATTCAATTTTTCACTAAAAATTAAATTTTTCACTAAAAATTCAATTGTTCAAATTTTCACTAGAACTTCAAATTCCCTTTCATTCCATTAATCGCTTTTGCTATCTTTTTATGATCCATGCCATAAGCACTACCATCATCATCAGTATCGTCATTGTTATGTTTGCTGTCATCATTTGTTCCACTTTTTGCATGTTTTGCGCTGTTATTGTTTTCATTTATTGCCATTATTCAGTCAACTATACATTTGTGCATTCACTGTTGGCCACATAAAACAAGGCTTGATCCAACCCACATTCGGTCGACATCATTGTCACCAATACTATTACCATGCCATTCACAAATCAACCTCATCATTGCCCGCATATTTAACGTTGACACTGAGCTGCATGGCATGAATGACAGTCGTTGGAACAAACAATAACAGCAACAACAATTGATGCAATTGCCATATGAATTCATTGCCCTTTATTTGTTGTTGTTGTTGTCAAATGTTTTCTGTTGCAGAATTATGCGATTTGCCACACCCCCAACTGTCTCCTGCATTGTCATTTTGCATCGCCTGTTAAATGTGCTTTAGTTTATTTATTATTTTTCTTTTAGTTCTTTTTGGTTTAGATTGTATTTAATAGTGCTAACAATTTTTGGTAGGCGGAAGTGTCCAAGTGTTACTTGTCTCAAAGAAAATGTTACGGTTGACCATTAATTTTATGTTGACATGTTTTTGTTCAAATTGTTCCTAATAAATAGTCAAATATATACTTTGTTTTTTTTTTTTTATTTTTATATAGTACATTTATTCCTCGTTTTTGCAATTGAACTAGGAAACAATTATTATTATATTCTTGACATAGTACTTTCAAAAAATAAATATTTAATGAATAACCAGTTTAAAATAGTTGTATTTTACTTTATGATTTATAAATTTATTTATTTTTTAATTTAATATCGCAAACATATACTTTACATGCTTTTTTAACCAAATTAATATTTTTTATAGTTGTAAGAACCGAATTAAAGAAGTTGTAGATAAACATATTTAATGAACAACATGTTTAATATAGTTTTATTTGAGTGTTTTTTCAAAGTAAAATTAAAATTTTGAAAGAAAATAAAATAGAAATGCATTCAGAAAGCAGGTTATAAATTAGTTCAGAAATCAGTTTCGAAATCAGTTTAGAAATTAGTTTAAAATTAAGTTTAGTAATAAGTATAGAAATGAGTTTTAAAACAATTTCCAAATAAGTTTAGAATTGAGTTTTGAAAAGAGTTTAGATAAGAGTTTAGCAATTAGTTGAGAAATGAGTTTAGATCATAGTTTAGAAATGAGTTTAGAAATGAGTTTAGCAATTAGTTTAGAAATGTGTTTAGCAATTAGTTAGGAAATGAGTTTAGAGCTTAGTTTAGAAATGAGTTTAGAAATGAGTTTAGAAATGAGTTTAGCAATTAGTTTAGAATAGAGTTAAAAAAGTGTTTAGCAATGAGTTTGGAAAGTATTTTAGAAATGAGTTTAGCTATGAGTTTGAAACGAGTTCAGAAATTGATTTAGCAATGAGGTTAGAAATGAATTTAGAAATGAGTTTAGAAATTAGTTTATTAATGAGTTTAGAAAGTATTTTAGAAATGAGTTTAGCTATGAGTTTGAAACGAGTTCAGAAATTGATTTAGCAATGAGGTTAGAAATGAATTTAGAAATGAGTTTTGAATTGAGTTTAGAAAAACAGTTTAGCAATTAGTTTAGAAATGAGTTTAGCAATGAGTTTAGCAATGAGTTTAAAAATGAGTTGAAATGAGTTCAGAAATTGATTTAGCAATGAGGTTAGAAATGAATTTAGAAATGGGTTTTGAAATGAGTTTAAGTAAAGAGTTTAGCAATTAGTTTAGAAATGAGTTTAGAAATGAGTTTATTAATGAGTTTAAAAATGAGTTTAGAAATGAGTTTCCCAATGAATTTATAAATTAGTTTAGAAATAAGTTTGGAAAATAATTTAGAAATGAGTTTAGCAATTTGTTTTGAAAAGAGTTTAGAAACGAATTTAGCAATGACTTTAAAAATGAGTTAAGAAATGAGTTTAGCAATGAGTTCAGTAATGAGTTTAGCTACAATTTTAACATTAAGGTTGTAAATGAGAAAGAAATACCCAAAAAATGTTTAAAATGAATTTAGAAATGAGTTTTGAAATGAGTTTAGAAAAAGAGATTAGAAATTAGTTTAGAAATGAGTTTCGCAATGAATTTATAAATTAGTTTAGAAATAAGTTTGGAAAAGAATTTAGAAATGAGTTTAGAAATTAGTTTATTAATGAGTTTGTAAAGTATATTAGAAATTAGTTTAGAAATTAGTTTAAAAATGAGTTTAGAAATGAGTTTAGCAATGAGTTCAGTAATGAGTTTAACTTTTATTTTAACAATGAGTTTGTAAATGAGAAATAAATACCCAACAAAATTTTAAAATGAGTTTAGAAATAAGTTTTTAAATGAGTTAATAATGCATATTAAAATCAGTTAAGAAATCAGTTTATAAATGAGTTAAAAAATAATTTAAAACCCAAAAATTTTGTGATTACTAAAAAAATGTAAGCTTAAATTTATTAAATACGCAAAATAAAATCAAAAATTTCTCCAAACGAACAATAAAAATATTTTCTAACTTTTAATTTTTTTATTACTACGCAACATTAAATTATTTTTTTTTTTTTTATTAAAGTGCAATATTATTAAATTTTAATATTTAATTTAAAATAATATGTAATACAAAAAGCTTTAGAAATTCCACAATTAAAAAAAATATTACATTATTTATGCCATTAATTGGCTTGTAAATTACATGCAGTGCCAGCATCACCATCAACAGCACCTGCATCTGCATTTGCAGTAGCAGCAACATCGCCCGCAGCAGCAACATGTTTCGTCAACAGCAATAACAACAATAAAAACAAAAAAAAAATCACTCATTTGTACAATTTCCCATAACAAGCTGCCAAATGTTGCTGACTGCATGGCAAATTACGTGTGTTTGTGCTGGTACTGTGCTTACAACTTTGCAAACAACAATACAAAAAGGATGCTAAAGGATGCTGAGAATTTTACGGATGCATTGGATGCATAGACAACATTTTAAGTAAGCATGTGGTTTGAGTTTTAAAAGCATTTGCTTGCAGTTTGATTGTCATATGCTATGTTTTTTAATTTTTCTACTACAACTTGTTATGCTTATAGTGGTGGTTGTAGTTGCAGTTGTTTTACTATTATTTGTTGTACTTACAGTTCTTCGGCAGCAACTTCATTTTGTTGCAATTTTTGTTGTAGTAATTGATGTTGTTCCACTTATTGTTCTTTGTATAGCGCATTGTTTGCCAATGTCCCGCAAATTTAATGAAATGTGAAAACTGTGCGAACTAACGCAGCATTGCAAAAAATGTGAAGAATACAAAAAAAAAAGAAAACAAATCCTAGCAAATAACATGGCAAACAATGATTAAAACAATGGACTGCATAATGTGCATGAAACAGTAGGAAATAGTAATTTAAATGCGAAATATTCATATATATGAAATTTTTAACTATTTTAAAATACTTGAAATTTTTAGATTTTCTAAAAATTTTATATAGCAAAAGAAAGCTTATAAAATATAGTTTAATATAAAATTAAAATAACTTTATGATGTGCGAATAAAAAACATGCATGTTACTCATACGTCATGTGGTTTTAACGAAAAATAATTGCTTCGTTATTTAAAAAATTATATATATTATGTTCGTTTTTAGTTATATATTTGCATTTTGTATAAAACAGCATTATTTACTACAAAAGTTTTTTTTTATATTTAATTAAACAGTAATAAACATGAATAAAAACTTTAAAAACTAAATTTTTCAAAAGTGGAAATACAAAATGTGGTTAAAATCAAATCTAAACTAAACTAAATATATGGTAAACAATGCTTTAAAAAATAAATACATGAAAGAAGTATATATATAGTATATATGAATGCGAAAATTTCGTTTTCAAAAATAAATTAAATTGTTTTAAAATACTTGAAAATTTCAGCACTTATTAAAGTTTTATATTGAAAAAGAAAGCTTATTCAATATGGATTAATAAAAAATAAAAACATAAATGATATAGTATCACATACACTGCTATACGAACGATTATAAAGCATGCTTGTTACTCATACGTCAAGTGGTTTAAAATAAAAATCTTTTCTCATTTACATAGTAAAAATAGAATTTTGCAAATTTAATTGTTTAAGATTTATATTTTCAAAAAAAGTGTATTCGTTTCTTTAAAATTTATACAAATTTAATTTTATAAATGTACAAAATTCATTAAAAATTTTATAGAATATATATATTTTTTTTTAATTTTTTACTAAAAATTTAATTTTTTCACTAATATAATTTTTTTAATATATCATATTTTTCACTAAAAAAAACATTCAATTTTTTACGAAAACTTCATTTTTTCACTAAAAAATCACTTTTTCACTAAAAATTCAAATTTTCACTAAATTTTTAAATTTTCACTAAAATTCAATATGTCACAATTCAATTTATCACTAAAAACTCTGTTATATCTAAAAATTCAATTTATATGTATCTAAAAATTCAATTTTTCATTTAAATCCAATTCAATTTTTAACTAAAAATTCAATTTTTAACTAAAAATTGTATTTGTTCTTAAAAATTTTATTTTTAACTAAAAATTTAAGATTTTAAAAATAAAATAATTTTTTAGTTATTTTTCACTAAAAATTAAAATTTTCACTAAAAATTTAATTTTTCACTAAAAATTCAGTTTTTCAGTAAAAATTCAGTTTTTC
The DNA here is from genome assembly GCA_951804985.1 of Dryomyza anilis. Lineage (NCBI taxonomy): Eukaryota > Metazoa > Arthropoda > Insecta > Diptera > Dryomyzidae > Dryomyza > Dryomyza anilis. Next base: position 12,031,552 of record OX638130.1, read on the forward strand.
ACTAAAAAATCAAATTTTCACTAAAAATTCAATTTTTCACTAAAAATTCAATTTTTCACTAAAAATTCAATTTTTCACTAAAAATTCAATTTTTCACTAAAAATTCAGTTTTTCACTAAAAATTCAATTTTTCACTAAAAATTCAATTTTTCACTAAAAATTAAATTTTTCACTAAAAATTAAATTTTTCACTAAAAATTCAGTTTTTCACTAAAAATTCAGGTTTTCACTAAAAATTCAAATTTTCACCAAAAATTTAATTTTTCACTAAAAATTTAATTTTTCACTTAAAATTCAATTTCACTAAAAATTCAATTTTTCACTAAAAATTCAAATTTTCACTAAAACTTCAATTTTTCACTTAAAAAATTCAAATTTTCACTAAAAAATTAAATTTTTCACTAAAAATTAAATTTTTCACTAAAAATTAAATTTTTCACTAAAAATTCAGTTTTTCACTAAAAATTCAGGTTTTTCACTAAAAATTCAATTTTTCTCTGTAAATTCAAATTTTCACTAAAATTCAATTTTTGACTAAAAATTCAATTTTTCACTAAAAAATCAATTTTTCACTAAAAAATCAATTTTTCATTAAAAATTTAATTTTTCACTAAAAATTTAATTTTTCACTAAAAATTTAATTTTTCATGAAAAATTCAATTTTTCACTAAAAATTAAATTGTTCACTAAAAATTCAATTTTTCACTAGAAATTCAATTTTCACTAAAAATTCAGTTTTTCACTAAAAATTAAAATTTTCACTAAAATTTAAATTTTTCACTAAAATTTAAATTTTTCACTAAAAATGAAATTTTTCACTAAAAATTAAAATTTTCACTAAAAGTTCAATTTTTCACTATAAATTCAATTTTTCACTAAAATTCAATTTTTTACTAAAAAATTCAAATTTTCACTAAAAAATTAAATTTTTCACTAAAAATTAAATTTTTCACTAAAAATTCAGTTTTTCACTAAAAATTCAATTTTTCACTAAAAAAAAATCAATTTATATAAGTTTTAATTAATTATTTAATTTTGAACTATTTTCAAGTTTTATCTAAAAATTTTAAACTTAAACTAAATTTAACTCAATGTCAACTTAATTTCTTTTATTTTAAAATTTTATTAAAATTTGATTAATTAAAATTTTATTAAAATTTGATTAAAAATTATTTTTTTCATTAAAACACCAATTTTGCATCAATAAAACTTAAATTTTTACAAAAAAAAACAATTTTTACAAACAACATTGTGAAATATGAGTATTTTATTTATAGTTTTTGTATATACGTCTTTTCATATTTTATATTAAAAGCCAACATGTATGAATATTAAAATCACATAAATAATCTTTGCTCCCAACTAATAAAAATTCGTATATTTCCCATCATCTATTTTGCTACTATTTGATTTGAATCTCAATCAATATGTAATGACAAATATATCGTAAAAAATATAGAAACTGAAACTCACATCTGTGACTGCTTTTTAACTTGGCCTTCCGCACCTGCAGCAAATACGTTTTTTAAATCCTTTTTTCCTATCATGTCCTTATGTCTGCAGTCAGTTCAAATACAAAATGCAAATAACATCATTTTTGCGTATATTCCGTGTTCGATGCCAGCATGTATTTACTTGTCAAACGTTACCTTTTTTGCATTTCTCAATAGTTTCAACCTTAAGATGTAGCAAAGGCATGTATAGCTGCTAAAGGATAACGCATAAAACCCAGTTTTAATCTTGTGGAAAATTCATTTTCTTTTATGTTTGCGCAGCACAAAATCTTACATCAAACAGTAGCAGCAGTTCAGAAAAAAAAATAAAGGAATCTTGGAATATTAATAATTTGTATTTAAATATTTTAATTTTATTTTATGATATTTAATTTAAAAAACTTATTAAAATGTTAGTTTCCTTTTGTAATGATTTCTTCATGTAGTACAAAAAACGAAAAAATATAAGAATGAAAATAAAATTTATATTTAATAAAGGTCAACTTATAAAATTCATATATTTTGTTTTTTAATTTTTCACATATTTTTTTAATGAATATTTTTTTATTATTTTTAATATTTATTAATATTTATTAATATTTATTAATATATTTAATATTTTTTAATATTTTTTAAAATTTTTAATATTTTTTTTAATTTTTTTTTTCAATATTTTTTAATATTTTTTAATATTTTTTAATTTTTTTTAATATTTTTTAATATTTTTTAATATTTTTTTAATATTTTTTAATATTTTTTAATATTTTTTAATATTTTTTAATATTTTTTAATAATTATTAATATTTTTAATATTTTTTAATATTTTTTAATATTTTTTAATACTTTTTAATATTTTTTAATATTTTTCAATATTTTTTAATATTTTTTAATATTTTTTAATATTTTTTAATATTTTTTAATATTTTTTAATATTTTTTAATATTTTTTAATATTTTTTAATATTTTTTAATATTTTTTAATATTTTTTAATATTTATTAATATTTTTTAATATTTTTTAATATTTTTTAATATTTTTTAATATTTTTTAATATTTTTTAATATTTTTTAATATTTTTTAATATTTTTTAATATTTTTTAATATTTTTTAATATTTTTTAATATTTTTTAATATTTTTTAATATTTTTTAATATTTTTTAATATTTTTTAATATTTTTTAATATTTTTTAATATTTTTTAATATTTTTTAATATTTTTTAATTTTTTTTAATATTTTTTAATTTTTTTTAATATTTTTTAATATTTTTTAATATTTTTTAATATTTTTTAATATTTTTTAATATTTTTTAATATTTTTTAATATTTTTTAATATTTTTTAATATTTTTTAATATTTTTTAATATTTTTTAATATTTTTTAATATTTTTTAATATTTTTTAATATTTTTTAATATTTTTTAATATTTTTTAATATTTTTTAATATTTTTTAATATTTTTTAATATTTTTTAATATTTTTTAATATTTTTTAATATTTTTTAATTTTTTTTAATATTTTTTAATTTTTTTTAATATTTTTTAATATTTTTTAATATTTTTTAATATTTTTTAATATTTTTTAATATTTTTTAATATTTTTTAATATTTTTTAATATTTTTTAATATTTTTTAATATTTTTTAATATTTTTTAATATTTTTTAATATTTTTTAATATTTTTTAATATTTTTTAATATTTTTTAATATTTTTTAATATTTTTTAATATTTTTTAATATTTTTTAATATTTTTTAATATTTTTAAATATTTATTAATATTTTTTTTTGTATATTTTATTTTTTTTTAATATTTTTTAATATTTTTTAATATTTTTTAATATTTTTTAATATTTTTTAATATTTTTTTAATATTTTTTAATATTTTTTAATATTTTTTAATATTTTTTAATATTTTTTAATATTTTTTAATATTTTTTAATATTTTTTAATTTTTTTTAATATTTTTTAATATTTTTAAATATTTATTAATATTTTTTTTTTGTATATTTTAATTTTTTTTAATATTTTTAATATCTTTTAATATTTTTTAATATTTTTTAATATTTTTTAATATTTTTTAATATTTTTTAATATTTTTTAATATTTTTTAATATTTTTTAATATTTTTTAATATTTTTTAATATTTGTTAATATTTGTTAATATTTTTTAATATTTTTTAATATTTTTTAATATTTTTTAATATTTTTTTAATATTTTTTAATATTTTTTTAATATTTTTTAATATTTTTTAATATTTTTTAATATTTTTTAATATTTTTTAATATTTTTTAATATTTTTTAATATTTTTTAATATTTTTTAATATTTTTTAATATTTTTTAATATTTTTTAATATTTTTTAATATTTTTTAATATTTTTTAATATTTTTTAATATTTTTTAATATTTTTTAATATTTTTTAATATTTTTTAATATTTTTTAATATTTTTTAATATTTTTTAATATTTTTTAATATTTTTTAATATTTTTTAATATTTTTTAATATTTTTTAATATTTTTTAATATTTTTTAATATTTTTAAATATTTATTAATATTTTTTTTTGTATATTTTATTTTTTTTTAATATTTTTTAATATTTTTTAATATTTTTTAATATTTTTTAATATTTTTTAATATTTTTTAATATTTTTTAATATTTTTTAATATTTTTTAATATTTTTTAATATTTTTTAATATTTTTTAATATTTTTTAATATTTTTTAATATTTTTTAATATTTTTTAATATTTTTTAATATTTTTTAATATTTTTAAATATTTATTAATATTTTTTTTTGTATATTTTAATTTTTTTTAATATTTTTAATATCTTTTAATATTTTTTAATATTTTTTAATATTTTTTAATATTTTTTAATATTTTTTAATATTTTTTAATATTTTTTAATATTTTTTAATATTTTTTAATATTTTTTAATATTTTTTAATATTTTTTAATATTTTTTAATATTTGTTAATATTTGTTAATATTTTTTAATATTTTTTAATATTTTTTAATATTTTTTAATATTTTTTTAATATTTTTTAATATTTTTTTAATATTTTTTAATATTTTTTAATGTTTTTTATTATTTTTTAATATTTTTTAATATTTTTTAATATTTTTTAATATTTTTTAATATTTGTTAATATTTTTTAATATTTTTTAATATTTTTTAATATTTTTTAATATTTTTTAATATTTTTTAATAATTTATATAATGCTTATAATGTGAAAAAAAAAATTAACAAAATTTATAGAAAGCAATAACTTCTAAGTTACTTAAGTAAAGTAACAGGAAATATTTAAAAAATCTACATATTTTTCATGTTCTGGCTCCGTTAAGGCGAAGGCTAATCCTTGACCTTGAACAAATATTCTAATGGTACTCCACACTTTTAATGCAAGAATTATTTGCTGCTACAGACCGCTAAATTAACAACCAAAACAAAATTTAGAGGTCATCAGGGCCTCCACGCCGTGTTGTTAGTCACACATACACATTTCGATAGGTATCCAGCCAGTCGACCAACCATCCTTCAGCGCAACCTTTGTTGTGCCTTGAACGCGATCCTCACGGAAGGCCAGTGTTTTTTTATATTCCTACTGGCTACAAATGTAAGTAATTCACATGAACTCCATGCTCCTCGATATTCTCGGCCAAATTGCTTTCTGCAGGAAATTGCGTGCAAAATAATTACTACATATTTTCACGTAATACGTACACGTGAAGCAAAAGGATATTTTTCACTCTCATGGCGGAAGTTTCAAACACCTGAGCACGAAGTGTAGTTCATGGTGAGTAAATAGAAACCTTTAGCTTGACCATTATACTGAAAACGAAGTGCAATATAATACTGAGGAAGCAATTATGGTTTGTACCACATTTACACTTTTGCATTTATTAACAAAGACCTTGACGTTATAATAAGTTCGAAAACTTTTAGTTTAATCATACTTTGATTGGCACTATATATAAATACTAGTATTTTGTACCCGGTCTGCGCAACGGGTTTTCTTTTTCCAAACATGTTTTTTAAACATTGCTGTACATTTTATACTATGTACGGAAAACATAGAGAACAGAAAAGTGTAGTAAGAAAATATTTTGTGAATTATTAAAGAATTATAACGTAATCTTCATCGAAATGCGGCTTGATTTAGGTTTCTTTTTGGACAGAATTAAATTTTATATTAAATGCTTTTTTTTGTATTTCCAGTTTTTGTTTTGCTTATGTTTTTACTATTTTTTTCCATTTTTGCATATTTCCTTTTGTTTTCGCGTTTTTACTTTTTTAATGATTTTTCTTTTGTATTTTTATTTTGCTTTTCTTTTTTCCCGCTTTTGTATATTTTTCAGTTTTTGTTTTGCTTTCGTTTTTAAATTTTGCGATTTTAGTTTTTGCATATTTGATTTTATTTTACATAATTTCTTTTGGTTTTTCGTATTTACTTGAATTTTTTTGTGTTTTTGATTTTTCTTCTATTTTTGCCATTTGTTTTTTACCAGTTTTGTTTTTCTTATTTGCATATTTGATTTTTCCATATTTCTTTTTGTTTTTCGTTTTTTACTTTTTTTTTTGTGTGTTTTTGATTTGGATTTTGTCTTTTCTTTTATTTTTGATACTTTTTTTAATGTTTATTGTTTTTGCTTTTTTTGCGTTATAACTTTGGTTAGTGAGTTTTTGATTATTTTTTTTTTTGTTATTTAGGCGTTTTTTACTTTTGTCTTTTTGCTTAATTTTTTGCGATTTGGTTTTTGCTTTTTTTTTGTGTTTGCGTTTTTTAATAATGCGTTTTACGTTTGTCTTTTTTGCTTTTAATTTGCTTTCATGTTTGTGCTTTTAATATTGTGTTTTTGGGTTTTTTGTGTTTCTGTTATTGTTTTTGTATTTTTGCTCTGGTTGTGAGTTTTTTGCTATGGTTAGTGTGTTTTTTGTTTGTTTTTGCTTTTTTTATTTTTGCTTTGTGTTTGACTATTATTTATGTTTTTTTATTTTTTGCTTTTCATTAGGTATTTGCTTTTGTTATTGCTTTTTATTTTATTTAAATGTTTTACTTTACTTTTGTTTTTTTCTGTTTTTACTTTGCTTTTGTTTTCATGTTTTTGCATTTGTGTATTTGATATTGTGTTTATGCTAATTTTTATCCTGTGTTTTACTTTTGCTTTTGTTTTTCATTATTTCGTTTGGTTAGTGTATTTTTCTTTTTTTTTCTTTTCTGCTTTAGTGTTTGACAGTCGTTATTCTGTTTTAGCCTTTGTTTTTTTTCATTTATTTCTTTATACGTTTTTACATTTGTTTTTGTGTTTTTGCTTTTGGTTCTCTGCTTTTTTGGTTTTGTTATTGCTTTTTATTTTATTTAAATGTTTTACTTTACTTTTGTTTTTTTTCTGTTTTTACTTTGCTTTTGTTTTCATGTTTTTGCATTTGTGTATTTGATATTGTGTTTATGCTATTGTATCCTGTGTTTTTCTTTTGCTTTTGTTTTTCATTATTTCGTTTGGTTAGTGTATTTTTCTTTTTTTTTTTTCTTTTCTGCTTTTGTGTTTGACAGTCGTTATTCTGTTTTAGCCTTTGTTTTTTTTTCATTTATTTCTTTATACGTTTTTACATTTGTTTTTGTGTTTTTGCTTTTGGTTCACTGCTTTTTTGGTTTTGTGAGTTTTTGGTTTTTTGAGTTTTTTTTTTTTGGTTGTTTGCTTTGGTAAGTGGTTTTGTTTTTTGTTTTGTTTTTCTGTTTCTGCACTTGTTTTTTACTTTTATATTTTCATTTTTTTTTTTACTTTTGTGCTTCTAATTTTGTTTTTTCTTTTTTTTTTGTTTATGCGTTTTTACTTTTGTTTTTGTGTTTTTCATATTAAGTTTTTGCTATTTTATGTTTTTGATAATAATTTTGTATTTGGTTAGTGTGATTTGCTTTTATTTTACTTTTGTGTTTTTACTTTTGTATTTTTGCTTTTTTTAAATGCGTTTTTGCAGTTTTTGTGTTGGAATATCGTTGTTCCATTTTTGTTTTTTTGTTTGACTTTCGTGGTTCTGTTTTCATTTGTGTTTCGGTTTTTGCTTTTGTCTTTTCATTTATTTGTTTATACACTTTTACTTTTTTTTGTGTTTTTGCTTTTGTTTTTTTGTTTATACTTTACTTTTATTTTTGTTTTCGTATTTTTGGTTTTGTGTTTTTCATATTGAGTTTATGCTTTTTTTGTGTTTTTGCTATTAATTTTGTTTTTTTTTGCGTTCTTTGCTTTGTTTAGTTTGTTTAGCTTTACATTTTTTGCTTTTGTGTTTGACTTTTGTGTTTGACTTTTGTGTTTGACTTTTGTGTTTTTGCCTTTTTTGTTTATTTATTTTTGCTTTTTTTTTGTTTATGCATTTTTATTTATTCTTTTTTGTTGTGCCTTTGTTTTAGTGTTTTTACTATGCATTTGTATTCGTGTTTTTATCTTTGTGCTTTTGATATTGCGTTTTTGATTTTTACTTTATGTTTTTTTTTATGTTTTTGGTACTGTTTTTCCTTTCTTTTTTGTAGTTAAATCTATCTTTAAAACTCTATCTGTCTTTTGTTAATACAAATTTCATTTAAACATAATTATAAAATATAGATTTTCAAAGAAATAACAATTTCATTATGTGAATATAAATAAAAAATAAAATATCAAAAAAAAAAAAGAACCCAACAATTGCAATAACAGAAGTAACATGCATGATTGTGAGGCATGTTTAATATGTATGATTGCGATATTTTTATGGGCGCACATAAATTTTTATTGAAATATTTTTTAAGGATATACAAGCAGTTACAATCACACATGGACGGACGGACAGACAGATGCACACACACATATATATTGAAACATATCATACGATTTTTTTTTAAACGAGAACGTATGATGATTTCTTGTGAATTTGTGCGAATTCCATTGAATTTTGACTTTTCTTTTTTTTGTAATATTGACAATGGCAAAATGGTTATACAGGATATGTGCAGGATATGCAGGCAGCATACGTTGCGTAACGCTGGATTAGCATCGATGCTGATGCTGAAACTGCTGCCAAACGGGATTTCAGCCAAAATACAACGCTGATTGAGGTCGTTTGTATGCGGCGGTTACGTGAGTGGTACTGCTATTGCTGAGGGCAAAGCCGTCAGAGACAGTTATTCGTGGGATTCGCGTATTTGTCGAATTTATCGCGAGCACTTTGGGCTGTGAGACATTCACATGTATTGGCCAAATTTAGCTAAAGTTAAGAGCTTTTGGTGTAAGGTGTGCTAAATCCAATTGAAATGGTTAAAATTTATTTGCAATTTTTTTAAAAAAATTTATTTTACATTTTATTTTACAGAGCACACAAAAAGCTTTATATAATAACAATAAATTAAAGAATATTATTTTTCCTTTTCGAAAATATGTTTTCAACAATTTGCTATAAATTCAAGGAATTTTTTATTTGCAAAAATATAACAGCGTATTTTATTTCTTTTTTTGCATTTTTTTATGTTTTCATATTTTTTATATAATTTTTTTTATATATTTTTCAACTTTTTTTTATTTTATTTTTCTTTTCCTATAATTTAATATTTTTATTTTTTCATTTTACCTACTTTTATTTTTCCTCGCAATGTTTGATATTGTTTCGTTTCGCAGAACACAAAATTGAAATAAATTCAATTTGTGGCATTTTCGCTGTAGTCACTCGACTCACATCACACATGTGTCAAGATTTACTTCATACTCGCATTACATGTTTTACCTTTATTTGCGGCATTTCTTTAGCACCGGTTAAAGGAAACGAAATCGTTGCAAAATAATAGATAAAATAGTTATATATTGCAGTTACAGAAAACACTGAACAGTGGTGGGCAAATGTTAAGATTTTTTTTTTTATAAAAATAAAAATATATATATATTTTGTTTTAGTTAATTATCACAGCAAAATAAAATAAATACAGAATGTAGTAAAACGCCTATATCCTGACCAAAACGCAAATATTTTTGTTTCTTATGTTATAACTTTTTATTAGCGCAAGATAAAATAGTAATGTAAATGTATTAATTGTTTGTTTTTAAAGCACCTATCGATTGGCATCATTATTTAAAAATATTTTGCCATATATTAATTTGCCATATGTTATTTGCAGGAAAAATGTGTGGCAAAATATTTTTAAATAATGGTGCCAATCGATAGGTGCTTTAAAAATAAACAATTAATATCTTCACACTACTATTTTATCTTGCACCAATAAAGGGTTATAGCAAAAAAACGATGAAATTGCAAAAATTGAAAACCATGTCATGTCAAAAGGGCGTATCTTTTGTTTTTTTTTGCTATAACTCTTTATTGGTGCAAGATAAAGTAGTGCTGTGAAGGCATTTATTGTTTGATTTTAAAGCACCTATCGATTAGCATCATTAGTTAAAAATTGTTTTGCAAAAATTTTTCCTGCAAATAACAAATGGCAAATTAATATTTGAAAAATTATTTTTAAATAATGATGTCATTCGATAGGTGCTTTGAAAACAAACAATAAATGTATTGACATCACTATTTTATCTTGCACGAATAAAGAATTATAGCATAATATCGAAAAGATTCGCCCTTTTGACATGACAAGGTTTTCAATTTTTCCAATGTCTTCATTTTTTGCTATAACTTTTTTTACAAATACAAAATTAAATAGTAGATAACACCCAAAACCACGAAAAGTTTGCATTTCCTCTAATTCAACATAACACCGTCACTTGATTTCTTCCAGCAACTGTTTTAATTTATTAATGTGAATTACATAAAAATTGCATTATATTCAAATTAAAAAATAGTGTATATATTTATATTTATATAAAAGATTTGCTTTGCACTTATTTAAAATAATAAATATGTCAAAATTTTGCAAACATTCAAAAACCATAGAAACCGGCAGGCTTTGCAAACCCCTCCGAAAATATGTACAGAATTTTGCATTTACATTTCCTAATGACTTAAAATAAAAGATTAATTTTTATTTTTCTAAATAAAAGGATCATCAACAATTCGCATAAAAATTGCATTTACAACGATCCTTATTTTAATCAACGTTTATTAACAATTAAAAAAGTAAAACTAAAAAAAACATGAAATGACGGAATTAGGTTGAAGTGACGGCTCTACCTCCGTCTTTTACGTTAATTGTCGATTTTATAAAAATAAAATCTATAGAATTTAAAGCAAATAATGATATTGCCCACTTTTGTTCACTGTGCCGCAACCACAGCATTCCATGAACAGTTACTGTTAAGAAAGCTGTTTGACGTTTGCCGAGTATCTGGAAGTAATCCGTCTGCAAATAGGAACATTTTTCTGCATTTCGATATAGAAGCACAGGCAATACAGCTGACTGATTGGCACACATGTCACTGGGAAACTCAGCACAAAAAAATAAGAAACAAATATAAGACAGTTATAGAGACAGCTATAGAGACAGGTATAAATGCAGAGACGGAATGATCTATTTGCAGTCATGTGGCAGGAAGTAAAAGGAATCTCACTTATTTATTGGAAATGCGAAATAGCTTAGCAGAGAAAATAAAAAATTACCTTGATTTTGAAAAGGCATTTTTCAATTTCTAAAGCATTTTTTAAATTTATTTATAAAATATTTATAAAAAAAAGTAAATGAAGTAAAAAGAAGTAAAAATACCAAAAGAAAAAAAAAGAAGTAAAAAAAGTAACAGAAGTAAAAGAAGTAAAAGATGTAAAAGAAGTAAAAGAAGTAAAAGAAGTAAAAGTAGTAAAAGAAGTAAAAGAAGTAAAAGAAGTAAAAAAAGTAAAAGAAGTAAAAGAAGTAAAAGAAGTAAAAGAAGTAAAAGAAGTAAAAGAAGTAAAAGAAGTAAAAGAAGTAAAAGAAGTAAAAGAAGTAAAAGAAGTAAAAGAAGTAAAAGAAGTAAAAGAAGTAAAAGAAGTAAAATAAGTAAAATAAGTAAAAGAAGTAAAAGAAGTAAAAGAAGTAAAAGAAGTAAAAGAAGTAAAAGAAGTAAAAGAAGTAAAAGAAGTAAAAGAAGTAAAAGAAGTAAAAGAAGTAAAAGAAGTAAAAGAAGTAAAAGAAGTAAAAGAAGTAAAAGAAGTAAAAGAAGTAAAAGAAGTAAAAGAAGTAAAAGAAGTAAAAGAAGTAAAAGAAGTAAAAGAAGTAAAAGAAGTAAAAGAAGTAAAAGAAGTAAAAGAAGTAAAAGAAGTAAAATAAGTAAAATAAGTAAAAGAAGTAAAAGAAGTAAAAGAAGTAAAAGAAGTAAAATAAGTAAAAGAAGTAAAAGAAGTAAAAGAAGTAAAAGAAGTAAAAGGAGTAAAAGAAGTAAAAGTAGTTAAGAAGTAAGGAAGTAAAAGAAGTAAAAGAAGTAAAAGAAGTAAAAGAAGTAAAAGAAGTAAAAGAAGTAAAAGAAGTAAAAGAAGTAAAAGAAGTCCTAAAATAAAAGAAGAATAAGAAGTAAAAGAAGTAAAAGAAGTAAAAGAAGTAAAAGAAGTAAAAGAAGATTAAGAAGTAAAAGAAGTAAAAGAAGTAAAAGAAGTAAAAGAAGTAAAAGAAGTAAAAGAAGTAAAAGAAGTAAAAGAAGTAAAAGAAGTAAAAGAAGTAAAAGAAGTAAAAGAAGTAAAAGAAGTAAAAGAAGTAAAAGAAGTAAAAGAAGTAAAAAAAGTAAAAGATGTAAAAGAAGTAAAAGAAGTAAAATAAGTAAAATAAGTAAAAGAAGTAAAAGAAGTAAAAGAAGTAAAAGAAGTAAAAGAAGTAAAAGAAGTAAAAGAAGTAAAAGAAGTAAAAGAAGTAAAAGAAGTAAAAAAAGTAAAAGAAGTAAAAGAAGTAAAAGAAGTAAAAGAAGTAAAAGAAGTAAAAGAAGTAAAAGGAGTAAAAGAAGTAAAAGTAGTTAAGAAGTAAAGAAGTAAAAGACGTAAAAGAAGTAAAAGAAGTAAAAGAAGTAAAAGAAGTAAAAGAAGTAAAAGAAGTAAAAGAAGTAAAAGAAGTATAAGAAGTAAAAGAAGTAAAAGAAGTAAAAGAAGTAAAAGAAGTAAAAGAAGTAAAAGAAGTAAAGGAAGTAAAAGAAGTAAAAGAAGTAAAAGAAGTAAAATAAGTAAAAGAAGTAAAAGAAGTAGAAGAAGTAAAATAAGTAAAAGAAGTAAAAGAAGTAAAAGAAGTAAAAGAAGTAAAAGAAGTAAAAGAAGTAAAAGATGTAAAAGAAGTAAAAGAAGTAAAATAAGTAAAATAAGTAATAGAAGTAAAAGAAGTAAAAGAAGTAAAAGAAGTAAAAGAAGTAAAAGAAGTAAAAGAAGTAAAAGAAGTAAAAGAAGTAAAAGAAGTAAAAGAAGTAAAAGAAGTAAAAGAAGTAAAAGAAGTAAAAGAAGTAAAAGAAGTAAAAGAAGTAAAAGAAGTAAAAGAAGTAAAAGAAGTAAAAGAAGTAAAAGAAGTCAAAAAATAAAAGAAGTAAAAGAAGTAAAAGAAGTAAAAGAAGTAAAAGAAGTAAAAGAAGTAAAAGAAGTAAAAGAAATAAAAGAAGTAAAAGAAGTAAAATAAGTAAAATAAGTAAAAGAAGTAAAAGAAGTAAAAGAAGTAAAAGAAGTAAAAGAAGTAAAAGAAGTAAAAGAAGTAAAAGAAGTAAAAGAAGTAAAAGAAGTAAAAGAAGTAAAAGAAGTAAAAAAAAATAAAAATAAAAAAAAAATTAAAAACATAAAAAAAATAAAAAGTAAAAAGTGGAAAAACGAGTACAAATATAAAATATTATTTATATTATTATTATTTATTTTTATCGACCTTTTAACTATATTTATTACAAGACAAATAAAAACAAAATACAAAGATAAATAAAGTATGAAAAATATTTAAAGTAAAAGAATAAAAGAAGTAAAAAAATAAAAAAAAAGAAAAAAGAAAAAGGAGTACAAATATAAAATATTAACTATATTTATTACAAGACAAATAAAAACAAAATACAAAAATAAATGATGTATGAAAAATATTTGAAATATTTGTGTTTTTCAAAATTTATTTATTATTTCAACATAAATTTTATAATTTATTTTAGAATGTATTATTTTAAGAAATTCAAAAATTTTAAAATGTAATTTTCAATTTTTTAAAATTATTTATTAAAAAAAAATTGTATTTATTATAAAATCATTACAAGTGAATTTTTATAAACTTATTTATAAGCTTTCATCATCAATTATTACAAATTAAATAAATGAAAAACTTATATTAAAAAACTCATTCAATAATAAATTAATTCATATTTTAAATAGTATAATAATAACTTTTATTCAATAAAACGATTTACTTAAAAATATTTATTTTATTAATTCCAATAATTTATGTATTTAATGTAGCGTAAAAAAGATAAACGTAACAAATCAAAGCACCTGCATTATAATTTATTTTTTACTTTTGTTGCATATCAATTACATTGAATTACATGTGATAATTAATTAAATTAATTAATTGGTGTACACATGCAAATCATTAACAATTTCCCTACAACAATGCCGAAAATCAAACGTTTATTATTAATAGTAATAACTATAAATTAATTATAAATTACGTATACAATGTACGGCGCATTTTACAAAGGTTTTCATGCAAACTTAAAGCGACTGTGTTTTTTATTAATATTATTTATTTATCATATAAATAATGACAGATGGTTGTTCTTTTTAAACGCGTTTTAATATATTTTTTGCAACTTTTTTCGATTTATTCAAATATTTTTATAAGCATTTACGTATGAGTAACATTAATTCACTGCTTTATTCAATTTTTAAGAACTTGTGTGGCACAATTTATTCTTTTTGTACTCAAAATTTAAAGCTTTATATTTTATCTCTGTTTTAATGTATAAAACTTTATGAAAAAATTATAAAAAAATAAGTTTTTTTAAATGTTTGCGCAACAAGCTGCATTTTAAGTAAAAGTTTAATTAATTCTTTTACAAATGAATATTTATAAACTTCTAACAACATATTTATAAGCTTACAACATCAATTTTTACAAATTAAATAAATAAATAAACATATATTAAAAACCTTTAGCAATCTACATAGCATTGTAGTAAGTACCACGTTATGTATGAGTAACATTTTTTTTTGTTTCTTGGTTTAATAGTCTACAACAAGCATGTAAAACACGCGCCCGCCAACCATTCATCTGCGGCCCTGAAGACTTTTTAAATAATATTAAAAAAAAAGTATTATTAAATATTAAAAAAAATTTAAAATATTCTATTTTCAGGCGTTTTTTTTATTATTCTATAGACTATTCTAAGTTGTTGTGCATTTTTGTGCAGCGCCATGTATCCGATTTAACATACCATATAAGAAATTAAATTACTAATATTGGTTAAAAACTTATTTATTTATTAAAAAAAATTCATATTTTTGTAGGCACATTATTTTCCAAAATTTAATATTGAGAATTTGATAAGTTTTTAATACAGAATCTTAATTTATTTTCCTAGTTATCATTTTTAATATATTTCCTTTTTATCATCAAGTAATAATGTTTTTATTTATAACATTTAATATTTATTGTATAGTTTTGTATTTCCATTGGTTAAAGTTCACTGGCATATCCTATTAATATAATAAATCTGTTTGTTCGTTTGTACTTGTTTCGCATCTCTGTCTAAACGGATGATTCGATTTTCCTAAAACCCACTGATGCGGTATGATTTGGAAGGAAAGATAGGCTATATAAAAGCACAAAACAAAAGCAAAAATACAACAACAAGAGCAATAACATAAAACTTAAATCCAAACTAAAAGAAAAAGAAAAAAGACAAAGAAAAACAAACTCACCACGATAAAATTGACTTCACTAAAATTCACCACACTAAAATTGACCACACTAAAACTCACCACATTAAAATTCTTCACATTAAAATTCACCACACTAAAACTCACCACACTTAAACTCAGCACAAAAAATTCAACACACTAAAACTCACCACACTGAAATTCACTACACTAAAACTCACCACACTGAAATTCACTACACTAAAACTCGCCACAATAAAATTCACCACATAAAAATTCACCACACTAAAACTAACCACAATAAAATTCACCACACTAAAACTCACCACACTAAAACTTACCACACCAAAATTCACAACACCGAAACTCACCACACCGAAACTCACCACATTAAAACTCACCATACTAAAAATTCTACTGGGAAAAACTCTACGGGGAAGAATTCTACGGGATAGAATTCTACCGGGATGAATTCTACGGGATAGAATTCTACCGGGATGAATTCTACGGGAAAGCGTTCTGTGAAGAAGAATTTTACGGTGAACATTTATACTGGGAAAAATTCTACTACGAAATATTTTACTGGGAAGAATTCTACGGGAATGCGCAGTCTGAGAAAGAATTGTTTTTGAGAAAAGTTTTTTTGGCGTAGAATTATTATTTGATTACTACATTTATAAAACCCATAAAAACATCCACTGCGAAGCACGGGTCCCTGATATAATAAATAAAAATGTTGTTTCCATAACTTTGAATTCACAAAATATTGGCACGAGTCGTGCACGGATCCAGCTATTATAAAATATATATGATGTCGCATAGTTTTGTACGTTTTACACGGTATTGTACGGTATTGTTTTTGGTTCCACTATTATAAATAAAAGAAGAACAAATTATTTAAACATAAAAATCTCAAAAAAATGGACCCTATTTAACTAAAACATTTTGGCAATCAGAATAAAACAAGTAAAAAAATTTTGACTTTTATTAATTGTGCTTTGCACAAACTTGAATTTGAATCATTTTAACATTTTTTTACTAAGTAAAACTTTTTGTATTAGAGACATTTCACATCAAATCTACCAGAGTTCAAGTCTCACCTTCTCCAGAGATACAGTGGTCCAAAGTTTCATAAAATTAATCAATAATCACTTTTTGTGGTTGTAGAAAAAAAACTCTTGACCGTAGAATGCAGAAAACCTCGTTTTAATGATAATAAAACAAACTTCGTCAAAAAACACTAAATCTGAACGTCTAATCAATGGACATTGTCCTTGCAATTTAAATTAATTGTTCACAGAACAGAAACGTTTTCAAATTTATTCAAATATTAAATTTATATACGGTATTTTAAATAATTTTTCAATAGTTTAAGTATTTTTTGTACCGAAAATCTAAAAAAGTTGATTACCAATCTGCCATGTGATTTATGACTCGAAGTTTTCTCGAACAATCTGTGTCTGTGAACTTAGCATATCAATTCCTAGAAGATCAACAAAAAAGGTGAGTTCTCTTCGCATGCAGTCGTGTTCTATAGTTCCTCATACTTTTTTTTAATAGTTTCGCTCATTTTCGCAAAAAAAAAATACACTGAAAAATATTGTTGATCATTAAATTATACATCAAAAAAATGTACCAAACAGAAAAAAACAACAAAATTTGTAGAGTTCTCTTCGCATGCAGTCGAGTTATATAATTCCTCATACTTTTTTTAAAAAGTTCCGACCGTTTTAGCCATAAAAAATGCACTTAAAATAATTTGAAAAACCGTAAATCAAAAAATTTTTTAAAATTCCAGAAAATCAAAAAAATTTGAGAGTTCTCTTCGCACGCAGTCGAGTTTTATAATTCCTCTTACTTTTTTTAAAAAGTTCCGACCGTTTTAGCCATAAAAAATACACTTTAAATAATTTGAAAAACCGTAAATCAAAAAGAATTTCAAAATTACAGAAAATCAAAAAATTTTTAGAGTTCTCTTCGCATGTAGTCGAGTTCTATAGTTCCTCATACTTTTAACCGATTTAACTGAAATTTTGCACCAGGATACTATGGAGTCCAGAGGGTGTCATAGGCTATATATGGGCGGGATTGGACCACGCCATTTTGTCCAATACAACCTAAACATTCAAAACGAAATTACTCGGCACATAGACAAGCTAAGAAGATGAAACAAAAAATTCAAA
Source organism: Dryomyza anilis (assembly GCA_951804985.1). Taxonomy (NCBI): domain Eukaryota; kingdom Metazoa; phylum Arthropoda; class Insecta; order Diptera; family Dryomyzidae; genus Dryomyza; species Dryomyza anilis. The sequence continues at coordinate 12,048,987 of OX638130.1, forward strand.
TACAAAAAAAATACAAATGCAAAAACACAAAAACAAAAGCAAAAATAAAACGCAAAAACAAAAATAAAAGCACAAGACTTAAGCAATAACTAAAAAACAACAGAAAAATAAAAAAAAGATGGAAAAACAAGATTAAAAGTAAATACAAAGAACAAAAGCAGAAACACAAAAGCAAAAACAAAATCACGAAAGCAAAAAAAAAAACAAAAATACAATAAAAAAACGAAACATCAAAAAACACAACAACAAAAACTCAAAAATAAAAGCAATTACACAAAAACAAAAGCAAAACATAAATGCAAAAAAAAAACAAAAACAGAAGAAAAACCACAAAAAAGCAAAAATACAAAAGCAAAACACAAAAGCAGAAACACAAAAAGAAAATCAATCACACTTAAATTCACCATACTAAAATTCACCACATTCAAATTCACCACATTCAAATTCAATACACTAAAACTCACCACAATAAAATTCACTACACTTAAACTCACCACACTAAAATTATCCACACTAAAACTCACCACGCTAAAACTCACCACGCTAAAACTCACCACATCGAAATTTACCACACCTAAACTCACCACACCGAATCTCACCACACTAAGCGGAGAATTAGTTTTGTTTTGGTTACTACATTTATAAAACCAATAAAAAACGTCCACAGGGATCACGGGAGGGTCCCTGATATAAATAATAAAAATGTTTTTTATATTAACAAAATTGCTCCATATCCTTGTATTCACAAAATCTTTGTAGCCGCGGTAGCTCAGTGGTTAGTGCGTTGGACTGCGAGCCGAAAGGTCCCCGGTTCAAGCCTGGACTGGGGCTAACAACATCTTTTCATAGAAACATTTTTCTATACCGCGCTACCTCTCGGCAGTAAATGGCAAACCTCGGAGAGTAAAAACATTGCCTATGAAAAGCTCTCACCCGCCGTTCGGATTCAGCAATAAAATGTAGGTCCCACCACTTTGAGTACAAAAATAACACGCACAGCTCAAAATGGTGAGAGAGCTCCGCCGAAGTTTTATACAAGGACTGTAGTTCCAAACTATTATTATTATTATTAAAATAAAGTGTAATTTTCTTTAAGCTTTAAGAAAATAATAATAGAAATTATTCTTTATATAAAAAAGATGATTTTTAATTTGTTCCCTAAATTAAAAAGTATTTTCTTGCATTATTTTTAACATTTTTATACCCTACACCTATGAGGTACAGGTAACTTTGTGCATATATTGTAACGCCTCTTAGGAGGCGTGTCCGGTATGGAAAAGTATATATATATGTTCTTGAGCAGCATCACTACTCGAGTCGGTTTAGCCATGTCCGTCTGTCTGACTGGATAAAAGGTAACTTGAAAAATAATAGTCAGAATGTAATGAATTTTGGTTTCAATACGTTTTATAAATATATGATCCAAAAAGGGGCGTAATCCGCCCACATTTGAATTTTTTTATATTTTACTGCTTCAACACAGCAAACAGAGAGGAAAAAAAACAGATGACTACACGTAAAAGAGTTTCAATTATTGTGTCCAGAAAATAAATTGAAAAATTATTAAGTGAAACTAATCAGTAGATTTTGTTAATTTACAAAATATGAAAATATAAAAGCTCAGTTATGCATTACAAAATAAATGTGTAAAATACTTTAAATTTTAAAAATTGTCTTGGCATTTTTAATATTCAAAAATTCAAAAAATATCTGTAATATTTAAATAAAAAATATTTTCATGTAATCAATGTTTTTTCCGTTATATTTAGAAACAAATTTTCAGCTAGCTGGATAGTTTTAAATAAATAAATTTTAAATTTTAGATATACTACTTTTAACAACTAATTAGTTTCCAACAAATACACTGGTGAAAAAGGCAATTTAATCATTATTTGAAAATATATTAATTTGAGAACACAAAATCAATACCTATGCACTATGCAAAGTGCTGCCAATTGCTTTCTTTACACTCATCTGGAGTTAGAAACAAATTAAATTGCAATTTCTTTCAGCAGTTGAACTCACAGCAGCATTAGCAATTAATTAAGGCATTATTGCACACAATTTACAGCGCATATATTAGACGATGAGATAAAAAGAACTACTCAATCTTAGTTGCTTGAGAAGTAATGAAGAATGCCAGAAGACAATTGGTGGTCGACAAAAAAACATAAAAAAATGTGATTTTTAGTGCTAAAAATGTAGATATTTTTAATGACTTATAATATTACTTGGTTAATACATTAAGCATAAAAAACTTATTTCACAATATGATGCTCATACCCACATTGTTATTTTTATTTGATTTGGTGCCATTTTATAATTATTATGAAATACATTTTTTTATATAATTTTTTTAATACTATTTATTTAAATACTAGTTTTTAATACTGTTTTTTAATATTATTTTTTAAATACTATTTTTTAAATACTATTTATCAAATACTATTTTTTAAATACTATTTTTTTGAGTACTTTTCTTTTATATTAATTATTTTTTGTAATACTTTTTTTCATTATTTTATTCAAATAATTTTCTTTAAATAATATTTGTAAATACTATTTTTTAAGTACTATTTTCAAATGGTATTTTTAAATACTATTTAAGTATTTTTTTAATACTACATTTTAAATACTATTTTTAATCCTAATTAATAAAAATTACTTTTAAAATACCATTTTTTAAATACTATTATTTAAATACTATTATTTAATACTATTTTTAAATAATATTATTTAAATACTATTTTTAAATACTATTTTTAAGTGCTATTTTTAAACAATATTTTTTTAATACTATTTTTCAAATAGACTTTTTAAATACTACTTTTTAAATACTACTTTTTAAATACTATTTTTAATCCTAATTAATAAAAATTATTTTTAAAATACTATTTTTTAAATACTATTATTTAAATACTATTATTAAATACTATTATTTAAATACTATTTTTAAATACTATTTTTAGGTACTATTTTTAAATAATATTTTTTTAATACTATTTTTCAAAAAGTATTTTTAAATATTATTTTTAATCCTAATTAATAAAAATTATTTTTAAAATACTATTTTTTAAATACTATTATTTAAATACTATTATTAAATACTATTATTCAAATACTATTTTTAAATACTATTTTCAAGTACTATTTTTAAATAATATTTTTAAATACTACTTCTTAAATACTACTTTTTAAATACTATTTTTAGTACTAATTATCAAATATTATTTTTTAATTCCAATTTTTTAATCGTTTTTAAAAAATTTTAAATACTTTTTTTAATACTATTTTAAAATAATATATTAAGAAAATAAATTAAATACTATTTTAAATACTAGTTTGTAAATAGCAATTAAATACTTTATTTAAATACAATTTTCTAAATACTATTTTTACAATATTTTTTAAAAATACTATTTTTTAAAACCAATGAAAATTAAATACTAGTTTTAATGACAATTAAATACTTTTTTTAAATACTATTTTTAAAAATATTTTTTTAAATACAATTTTTAAATATATCTTTTTAAAACCTTTTTAAAATTCAATCTTTAAAAAATATTTTTTAAATATTATTTTAAAATACTAATTTTGAAATAATGTTTTCAGATACCATTTTTAAAATACTAATTTTTAAATACTATTTTAAAATAATTTTTTTCATATACTATTTTAAATCCTTTTTTTAATTTTTTTAAGTACATTTTTTAATATTTTTTTATATAATATTTTGAGAACAAAAAATACTATTTTTTAAATACTAGTTTTTACATAGCAACTAAATACTTTTTTAATACTTTTTTTAAATACTAATTATAAATAATATTTTTTAGATACTAGATACTATTTTTAAAATGAAATACAATTTTTTAAATACTATTTTTATAATGAAATACTATTTTTCAAATACTACTTTTTAAATACTATTTTTTAAATACTATTTTTTAAATACTATTTTTAAAATACTATATCTTAATTTTTTTTTATATACTATTATTAAATACTTGTATTATTGAATTCTATTTTTCTCATACTATTTTTATCTACGATTTTTAACAAGTACTATTTTTAATTGCTACTATCTTTAAATACTGTTTACTAAACATCATTTTTAAGTAATTTTTATAAATACAATTTTTTAAATAACATTTTTTAATACTTTTTTCTAAGTACTTTTTGTAAAATACTATTTTACAAATATTTGTTTTTAAATAATATTGTTTTAATAATATTTTTTAAAAAACCAATTATGTTTTAATTTGGAATATTATTTTCAACCCATATTTTTAATACTATTTTTAAATACTATTTTTAAATACAACTTTTTAAAATTTACGTTTTATGTTCTATCTGTGAAATACTATTTTTTATTGATATTTTGAATACATTTTTAAAAATTAGTTATTAAATACTTTTTAATATTATATTTTAAATGTAATTTTATAAATTAAGCGCATTTTTTACAAATATGCAAATTCTTTCTGCATTATATACACTGCATTATAGCCTAAAACTTTTCTCTAGTTTAAATATAAAATATTATTTTCAAAAAAAATAACAAATCACAGTAACAAAAGTAAGAAAAACTTTTTTAGCTTATTGTAATTCATATACGTGAGTTGTCAATGCATAATATAAACTGTAAAAAATAAAGAAATTTTGTTGCTTATATATTTAACATGCAGTAGATGTAACATAAACTTTAGAGTTTATGATTTTTAAAAAAAATTGTGTAAAAAGTTTTATACGTGCAATGTAGCTGACTGTCGGCTGACTGTTATGTGCGTTGAAACTTAATAAAACTGTGCTATTGTCTCAAGTTAGTAGGCACCTGAATCGCAGACACATATTTAAAAAGTTCAAGTAGTATGCAAGATTTATTTTATTTATATAAATTTAAATTTTATTATTATAAGATTGCTTTGAGAATTTAAAATGTAATACATTTTGTATTTAAATTATAGTTTAGAACGCAGTTTTTAAAATTCGCAACTGTTTTTAAATATTTCACGATTTTTAACATTATTAAAGCAATGGATATATTAATTTTATCTTAATTATAAAAATAATTTAGTGAAGTTACACTGTTCGATTGAGAAACATTACTTCAAAAACATTGTTTCGAATATTTTCATTAACTCTAAGTAAATTTTTAAATAAAATGAAATTAGTAAACCAAATTTATATATTTTGAAGTTTATTATAATATAAAAAATTACCAGCATTGGTTCAAGGTTTCTTCATCATAATTTTTACGGTACCCATAAATAAAAAAAAATCATAATTTTTACATTATTCCAAAAAATTTTATTTAATTTAGTTTTGTTAATTATTTAGATAATACTCTTTAATGGTTTAATATATAATATTCGGTACCTATTTTAATACTTTTTTGTTTTCAACTTCAACGTTGATAACAAAAAATATGACTCAAATTATGGACTTTCACACCATCCTTCTTAGTTATTTTTGGTATCATTATTTTTATCATTTACTTTTTATAAACACGCCACGTTTTTTTTTGGCACCATCGATTGACCCTTTTATTTTTCTGAATTTTTATGAGTATTCAGCTCGAATTCGAACGCGATGTGTCGTGTCATGTTCTGCAGACTTTGACGCGGACATGCAAGGCGAAAGTGTCAATGAGAACTCATTTCGTTGAAAGTGTGCTGATGACACAGCGAATACCATGTCCTGCCTGATATCAATGTAGTTGACTTTAGTTCACATCATGATGTTAAATTACGAAGTTCTTAATAAAGTCTACTGAAGAAGTGTTGGCAGATGCTGAAAGCCAGATCATAAAGTTGCAAGAGATTTAAGATTGTATACAGCAATACTTGAAATATATTCTAATGTGTAAAATATAAAATGTAAAATGTAAAATGTAAAATGTAAAATGTAACATGTAAAATGTAAAATGTAAAATGTAAAATGTAAAATGTAAAATGTAAAATGTAAAATGTAAAATGTAAAATGTAAAATGTAAAATGTAAAATGTAAAATGTAAAATGTAAAATGTAAAATGTAAAATGTAAAATGTAACATGTAACATGTAAAATGTAAAATGTAAAATGTAAAATGTAAAACGTAAAATGTAAAATGTAAAATGTAAAATGTAAAATATAAAATGTAAAATATAAAATATAAAATATAAAATGTAAAATGTAAAATGTAAAATGTAAAATGTAAAATGTAAAATGTAAAATGTAAAATGTAAAATGTAAAATGTAAAATGTAAAATGTAAAATGTAAAATGTAAAATGTAAAATGTAAAATGTAAAATGTAAAATGTAAAATGTAAAATGTAAAATGTAAAATGTAAAATGTAAAATGTAAAATGTAAAATGTAAAATGTAAAATGTAAAATGTAAAATGTAAAATGTAAAATGTAAAATGTAAAATGTAAAATGTAAAATGTAAAATGTAAAATGTAAAATGTAAAATGTAAAATGTAAAATGTAAAATGTAAAATGTAAAATGTAAAATGTAAAATGTAAAATGTAAAATGTAAAATGTAAAATGTAAAATGTAAAATGTAAAATGTAAAATGTAAAATGTAAAATGTAAAATGTAAAATGTAAAATGTAAAATGTAAAATGTAAAATGTAAAATGTAAAATGTAAAATGTTAAATGTTAAATGTTAAATGTTAAATGTTAAATGTTAAATGTTAAATGTTAAATGTTAAATGTTAAATGTTAAATGTTAAATGTTAAATGTTAAATGTTAAATGTTAAATGTTAAATGTTAAATGTTAAATGTTAAATGTTAAATGTTATATGGTAAATGTTAAATGTAAATGTTAAATGTTAAATGTTAAATGTTAAATGTTAAATGTTAAATGTTAAATGTTAAATGTTAAATGTTAAATGTTAAATGTTAAATGTTAAATGTTAAATGTTAAATGTTAAATGTTAAATGTTAAATGTTAAATGTTAAATGTTAAATGTTAAATGTTAAATGTTAAATGTTAAATGTTAAATGTTAAATGTTAAATGTTAAATGTTAAATGTTAAATGTTAAATGTTAAATGTTAAATGTTAAATGTTAAATGTTAAATGTTAAATGTTAAATGTTAAATGTTAAATGTTAAATGTTAAATGTTAAATGTTAAATGTTAAATGTTAAATGTTAAATGTTAAATGTTAAATGTTAAATGTTAAATGTTAAATGTTAAATGTTAAATGTTAAATGTTAAATGTTAAATGTTAAATGTTAAATGTTAAATGTTAAATGTTAAATGTTAAATGTTAAATGTTAAATGTTAAATGTTAAATGTTAAATGTTATATGTTAAATGTTAAATGTTAAATGTTAAATGTTAAATGTTAAATGTTAAATGTTAAATGTTATATGTTAAATGTTAAATGTTAAATGTTAAATGTTAAATGTTAAATGTTAAATGTTAAATGTTAAATGTTAAATGTTAAATGTTAAATGTTAAATGTTAAATGTTAAATGTTAAATGTTAAATGTTAAATGTTAAATGTTAAATGTTAAATGTTAAATGTTAAATGTTAAATGTTAAATGTTAAATGTTAAATGTTAAATGTTAAATGTTAAATGTTAAATGTTAAATGTTAAATGTTAAATGTTAAATGTTAAATGTTAAATGTTAAATGTTAAATGTTAAATGTTAAATGTTAAATGTTAAATGTTAAATGTTAAATGTTAAATGTTAAATGTTAAATGTTAAATGTTAAATGTTAAATGTTAAATGTTAAATGTTAAATGTTAAATGTTAAATGTTAAATGTTAAATGTTAAATGTTAAATGTTAAATGTTAAATGTTAAATGTTAATTCATGACACTATCGCGGTAAAGATAAAATTTAAATTTTTGTAGCATCCCCATCTCCTCTACCCTAATTTTAAATTAAAACTTGTTTCAACAATAGCAAAACTGTAGGTAAAACTAAAAGTATTATAGGCCACTGGTCAGCAATAATTTGTTTGTGTTTTTCTTATATTTTTTGTTATATTGTCTCTGTCTGCATGGAGCATTTAATCAAAAGTTTGTCGGCACACTGAATGTTTTTGTGGACATTTTGTGTAAAGTTTTGTTTGTTTAATTTATTTAAAAAGTTTATTTTGTTTATACAGAATTTTTTTTGTTAATGTTTTACTTTTTTAATTTGGTTTTTGTTGTATTTTTTTACAAATTGATGTGGGTATTTTGCTGCATATTCATTACAAGCTGACGCTAAGCAATAAAAGTGCTTTGTTCAAATGCCAAAAAATTCAAAATATGGTAGTTAGAAAATAAACTGTTGCATAGGGAATATTTGTGTAAGTTGTGCCCCAAGAGGTGGCAACATGAAACTTAGCTGAAGGTCTAATAAATTATGTTTGAAGTTCAAATTAATTTCAAGTTGTTGGCTGATAAAAGTTTTGGAAAATCACATAAATATAAACTAAATGCTATAAAACAAAATAAAACAAAGTGATTTGAAATTAATTGAAATGAATTGAAATCAATAAAAAAAATGTAATTTAAAAAAATGAATTGATATGAATTGAACTAAACCTAAATGAATTGAAAGGAGTTGAAATGAATTGAAATGAATTGAATTGAAATGAATTTAAATGAATTGAAATAAATTGAAATTAAATGAAATCAATTGAAATGAATTAAACTGAAATAAACTGAAATAAAATGAAGAATTGAAATGAATTGAAATAAATTGAAATGAATTGAAATGAATTGAAATGAATTGAAATGAATTGAAATGAATTGAAATGAATTGAAATGAATTGAAATAAATTGAAATGAATTGAAATGAATTGAAATGAATTGAAATGAATTGAAATGAATTGAAATGAATTGAAATGAATTGAAATGAATTGAAATGAATTGAAATGAATTGAAATGAATTGAAATGAATTGAAATGAATTGAAATGAATTGAAATGAATTGAAATGAATTGAAATGAATTGAAATGAATTGAAATGAATTGAAATGAATTGAAATGAATTGAAATGAATTGAAATAAATTGAAATGAATTGAAATGAATTGAAATGAATTGAAATGAAATGAATTGAAATGAATTGAAATGAATTGAAATGAATTGAAATGAATTGAAATGAATTGAAATGAATTGAAATGAATTGAAATGAATTGAAATAAATTGAAATGAATTGAAATGAATTGAAATGAATTGAAATGATTTGAATTGAATTGAAATGAATTGAAATGAATTGAAATGAATTAAAATGAATTAAAATGAATTGAAATGAATTAAAATGAATTAAAATGAATTGAAATAAATTGAAATGAATTGAAATGAATTGAAATGAATTGAAATGAATTGAAATGAATTGAAATGAATTGAAATGAATTGAAATGAATTGAAATGAATTGAAATGAATTGAAATGAATTGAAATGAATTGAAATGAATTGAAATGAATTGAAATGAATTGAAATGAATTAAAATGAATTGAAATGAATTAAAATGAATTGAAATGAATTGAAATGAATTGAAATGAATTGAAATGAATTGAAATGAACTGAAATGAATTGAAATGAATTGAAATGAATTGAAATGAATTGAAATGAATTGAAATGAATTGAAATGAATTGAAATGAATTGAAATGAATTGAAATGAATTGAAATGAATTGAAATGAATTGAAATGAATTTTGATATGAATTGAAATGAATTGAAATGAATTGAAATGAATTGAAATGAATTGAAATGAATTGAAATGAATTGAAATGAATTGAAATGAAATGACGTGAAATAAAATGTAATGAATTTTCTTTAAATTTCAAATTTAATTATTTCTCATCTTTTGCCATTTTTAACATAACTTGACTAGTTTCTCCTTTTTAACTGACAACATAATTTCTTGGCACAATTGTCATTTCCTTTGGTGTTTTTTTTTCTTCTATTTATATTTGGCAGTGTGACAAAGGCATATAATTTTTAGCTTTGAGTGCTTAAATTGTAATGAAATTTAGCCCCTTCATCAAAGTCAGCTGCCACTTAAAGATATCTGAGCACTGATAAGTTGTAGGGGTTTTACATTTGGCATGATATTGTAGCACATAATAAAGCAGGAACTGGAAACGACATATAGGAAAAAAAACAAACTTAAACAAATAAGTCAGAGCTAAGCATTTAAATGGCAAAAGGTCGTGTTTAATAATTTGCTTTATAAAAAGCCTTTAAATCTGTGAGAAGATATTTTATAAAAATATCTTAAATCATGAAAAACTTAATATAAAAATTAAATTTTTAAAACAAATAAAAATATTTTAAATGCAATGGTGGGATAGCGTGACTTTTGAATGTTTATTGAAAATATTAGTGTAAATTTGCATTTTTAGTAAACATTTGAATTTTTTTTAGTGAAAATTTGAATTTTGAACGCAAAATTGAGTTTTTTGTATTATATTTAATTTTTAGTAAAAAAATTGAAATGTGAAAATTTTAATTTTTTAACAATTTCTAAAATATCTTAAATTTTATTGATAACATTTATTTGTACCTAAAAGAGAAACGAATCTTACGCATATAGCAAACCTTTAAATAACTTATCTAGGACATGCTCAAACTTTCCGCAAAATACTATAAAATAATGGCAAAAGTTTTCAGCTCTTTTTCACAGTTTTGTTACTAGTTTCACACCTCGCTTAGTTAATATTATATTTTATTCAACGCATTTAAGCAACTTTACTACGAAGAGTTGAGACGAACGCATTGCGGCAAAAAGACGGTATCTGTGTTACAAAATGTAGCTGAAGAATGTGGTTAGTTCTTCAGGCACATTTAATGGAATAGTTAGAAATATAGATTTTATAAGGTAATATTATACTGTACAAACAACATGAAATTTGGATATACGTTCATACAGATTTCAGTTAAATTAGTTTCATTTAAACCATTGAAAATGTATTAAGTATTAATTCATTTTTAATAAATGGAATACTAACTCAGATACAGATTCAAACACAGATTCAGTTTCAGATTCAAATATACAGATACAGATTTAGATGGAGATATAAAAATACAGAAAGAGCTACAGATCCAATTACAGATTCAGATAGCGATTGAGATACAGATTAAGATTCAAGTACAGTTACATATTTGGATACAGATTCAGATAGAGAGATAAGACACTGATTCATATAGAATGAGTGAGAGATACAGATTCAGATTCAGATACAGATTCGGATTCAGATTTAGATTCAGATGCAGATTCTGATACAGATTCAGACTCAGATACAGATTCAGATACAGATTCAGATACAGATTCTGATACAGATTCATATACTGATTCAGATACAGATAGAGATTGTGATACAGATTCAGATACAGATTCAGATACAGATTCAGATTCAGATTCAGATACAGATACAGATTCAGATACAGATTCAGATACAGATTCAGATACAGATTCAGATTCAGATACAGATTCAAATACAGATTCAGATACAGATTCAGATACAGTTTCAGACATAGATTCAGATACAGATTCAGATACAGATACAGATTCAGATACAGATTCAGATTCAAATACAGATTCAGATAGAGATTGAGATACAGATTCAGATACAGATTCAGTAACAGATTCAGTTACATATTCAATTACAGATTCAGATACTGATTCAATTACATATTCAGATACAGATAAAGATATAGATACAGATTCAGAAAGAGATAGAGATTGAGATACAGATTCAGATACAGTTACAGATTTAGATAGAGATTCAGATACAGACAAAGGAACAGATCCAGATTCAGAGAAAAAATTAATTATCGATGAATTAAAATATTTTTAATTATAGCCTAAAGTATTAATACCAAATTAATGAACATGTTTAAAAGGCTATTTTCCATTTTCGAAATGTCCCCATTAAATTTGTGGTTTTCACGTTTTATCTCTAATTTGTTTAATTAGAATTTAAGTGTAGCCACAGATACAGAATGCTGTGCTGCCACCGCATGACAAGACACTCCAATAATAATGCAACAACAAACACAATACCAAATACTAATAATGATGATGGTAATGATGACATTAACGCAGCAAATGGTTGTGGCATGCGTGGTAAACGCGGCGAACAGCAAACTGTAAACGTTGTTCGGTGAACCACAGCGAATTCACAACGTTAACAACGTAACCTGCACCACACAAAAATCCAACAAAACAGCACACAACGAAAAAACGAACAAGGACATTTAAGGACATTATGAAAGGTGCTCGTTAAATACGCAAAATTTTTTATCGTTTTTATTATATGATTTTCTTTTTTTTTTGCATTTATTATTTCGTGTCTTTTGCGAAGGCGCTAACCGCACGGATATTGCGTCAACTGTGACGCAGCGCAACGGAAATAAATAAGCGACGCCGGCACAAGCGGGTTCTTTTTTAACCTTTAGGGAAATTGAGATTAAGCAAAATATGACGTAGCAAAAGAAGTAGAAGAAGAAGAAGTGGGGGATATAAAGGGGAAACAGAGATGAAGGTAAATCTCGAGAGAACACGTAATCAAAACTTACGCGACCACGTCACGCTTGATTGCAGCTAACCGCAAAGCGGAAACGGAAATATAGTCACATTTGGATGACATTAAATGAAGAAACATGTGCACTACAAATGGCAGAGAGCGAAAAACGTATTAAAAAAAAATAAATTTTATATCTGAATTTGAATCAGTATCAGAATCTGTATCTAAATCTGTATCTCAAAATATCTACGAATCTGTATCTGAAACTGTATCTGAATCTGTATCTGAATCTGTATCTGAAACTGTATTTGAATCTGTATCTGAATCTGTATCTGTAACTGTATCTGAATCTGTATCTGAAACTGTATCTGAATCTGTATCTGAATCTGTATCTGTAACTGTATCTGAATCTGTATCTGAAACTGTATCTGAATCTGTATCTGAATCTGTATCTGAATCTGTATTTGAATCTGTATCTGAATCTGTATCTGAATCTGTATCTGTATCTGTATCTGAATCTGTATCTGAATCTGTTTCTGAATCTGTATCTGAATCTGTATCTGAATCTGTATCTGAAACTGTTTCTGAATATGTATCTGAATCTGTATCTGAGTCTGAGTCTGAATCTGTATCTGAATCTGTATCTGAATCTGTATCTGAATCTGTATCTAAATCTGTATCTAAATCTGTATCTGTATCTGAATCTGTATCTGAATCTGTATCTGTTTCTGAATCTGTATCTGATTCTGTATCTGAATCTGTATCTGAATCTGTATCAGAATCTGAATATGTATCTGAATCTGTATATGAGTCTGTTACTGAATCTGCATCTAAATCTGTTGCTGTATCTGAATCTGTGCCTAAATATAAAACTATGTCTGAAGCTTAAGCTGTATCTATATCTGTATCCGAATCTGAATCTGTATCTTAATCTTGATCTGTATCGGAATATATATCTGAATCTGACGCTAATTCAGATTCTGAATCAATATCTGAATATTCATTTTAATCTCAATTTAAATCTTTATCGGAATATATCTTAGTTTGTATCTTAAACCAAATTAGTTGGTTAGGTTATGAAGAGTTTTGTGATGGTGTAGTATTTTTTTATTTTTAAAATTTTCTCAGTATTCATACGTAATGTTGTTGCGTCGCACTTGTTACATGCATTGCATTCTTGTGCTAAGTCAAAATCCAACAAATCACACAACAAAAAATGAAAAGAAAAACATTCGTCCTGCGGCTTTGCTTTTAGCTGTTTCTCTTGTTGCGCTCAAACCAGTTCCTTAGATCCGCTCGGTTGCTGTAAGCAACGCCACAGCAACATGTAAGCGAGATGTTGAGGCGTTTAATTCGATGGAAATGCCAGAAGCAAAGTTGGTTCAAAGGTTGAAGGATGTATCTGATTGCTTTTTAATCAACCAGTTAGTGGTTACTTCTTTTATTGTTAAGGTATACTTAAAATATTCCTTTGGGATTAAGAGGAGTACATAAAATAATAAAAAAATATATGGGAGAGTTTAAGTAAAAATTAGGTAAAAAAAAATATAATTTTCATGCAAAATTGAATTCAGAACAGATTCAGATATTTATTCAGATACTGATTTAGATACAGATTAAGATGAAGATACAGGTAATAATTTTGTTACTGATTCAGATACAAATTCAGATAAAGATACAGGTTCCGATACAGATTCAGATGCATATTCAGATATAGATTCAGATACAGATTAATATACACTGTATATACTGTGAATATGAATATTAAATATAATGCACACTGTTTATTCTACAAATCTATAAATTATTTTAGGTCAAATGATTCTTTTAGAACTCCTTAAACATAGTGCTTGCTCTAGAAATTTTGATTTATTGCTGACGTGACTTCTCCACACTTCCCCTATCCAGTTGTTCTGCCACTTAACACATCACCACTTATATACAATATGTAACAATGTTACAAATAATAAAACAATTACCGTGATTAGCAATTAATCATTGTTATCAATGTGAGAACACGTACAGCAGCTAATTTGTCTCCCTACAACTAAAACTACTTTCGAACCGTACTACTTGATGCAGCCACCCCCAAACTACTGTCGGGCAATCGTGAGCGACCAATGAAAGTCACAAAAGTTCAACAACAAAGTTGTCACACTCTATGCAACAGGATGGCCACACAACCACCCAGTAATTGCTGGTGCTGCTGCATATTCGACAGCAGACATAGTTCCCAAAGTTGCGACAACCATGCGACGCGACAATTTATTGCGTGCGACAGGCGACACGTGCGCACGCGACACCAACGGTGCCGCTGGTACTACAGCCATTATTGGCACGCAAAGTGTAGCAAAAAATATAAAGATTTCACTTAAGCTGCGCGCGATAAGTATCAAAATTAACGTCGCGTGCGAAAAGTGTAAAAGTGCAGTTTGAGTAGCTTTTGATAAACACCTTTCTTTTAGTTATTTTTTTTTCAGGTTAAGAAAAATAAATTAAGAGCACAACATTTTTACAAAGTTTGACTTATAATGAGCATAATTATGTTGATGGTTTTGTTCTATATTTTTGATTTTATTTTTCTTTTTTATATTTGTTTTTTTTTCCTTTATATTTTAACTTTACATTTTAACTTGTGCGCTCACAATTTGATTGATGCAACAGAGTATTTCAGAGAAATGAAAATTATAGCTGCGTCTTCTGTGAACATTAAAAAAAAAACAATGTGCTGTATATAATACTGACATCCTTCGTATTCTTACAAAAAAAAAAGAATTGTAGAAAACACAGTAACCAAAAAAACTCTTTCTCGTACCGTGCGCTACAACAATAAATTATAGTAGAAACAAACATAAAAATAATAAAAATAAAATACAATAAAAAACATGCTATTGGATTTCTCCTATATTGTTCTTGTGACATTTGTTGTAATTATGCATTCTAAAGACAATGAGTTCATCATGAGTTCGACAAGAATTAAAATCCCAATGACATAATAAAGGGTTTTTCAATAAGAGCGCTACAAAAGTAGAGCGATAAGGACAGCAAACGACGCCATATTTCTTGCCGCTCTTTTAACATTTCTCTTCAGTATGGTTTGCCATTTCATGATGGAAAGATATGAGAATTCGAATTTCGGTAGTTAATTTTAATAATTTCGACTCCTTGTTGGCTCGTATATCTTTATGAAATGACAAACCTTACTGAAGAGAAATGTCAAAAGAGCGGCAAGAAATATGGCGTCGTTTGCTGTCCCTGTCGCTCTACTTTTGTAGCGTCCCTGTTGAAAACCCCTTATACATCATATATTTGTGTATATTATAAGAACTACACTGAGAAAAAATATATATTCAAATAACAACAAATGTTTAAAACTGAAATTAAACGAAATTGTTTTCAATTTAATCACATTGGTGTTAAAATCGAGATTTAGTAACATGCCCCTAAAAGTATGCAGCATTTACCGCATGAAATGCAATGTGAAATATATGCATCATACATCTAGGGGCAGCATTTACGCGTTAAATTTTTGTTCGATGTCACCTTGACTTATTATTCATAGCCCCAATTTGAGGGACCATATTTTATAAAACAGGGCTAACAAGCAGTAGTAATGTTGATAGATGATGGCCTTTAGTAAAATAGGTTATTGGCCTTAGCAAATATACATATCATTCCAAACGAGAACAGAAGTTTAAATTGAAATAATAATAAAATAAATTATTTGTCATAATAATAAATATTAATAATAATAAAAGTTAATAATAAATAAAAATTTTAAAAAATAATAATAAAAATAAAAAAAAAATGATATTAAAAAAATAATAATAAAAAATATATTCAGATACAGATAATAAATATTAATAATAATAAATAATACAAAATAATAATAAAAAAAAATTGATAATAAAAAAATAATATTTTTTAGTTTAAATCTTATAATTGTACGGCAATATTAGCTTTTTTTAGTATACTTAATTTAGTATTTACAATTTAAAGAAAAATTGCGTCAAAGAATTTTTGTTAAAATATTTTTGAGAGTTCTATATATTTTTTATTTTAAGTAAGGGTAGAAAAGACCTTAAAATAACGATTTTAGTCTTCTTAAAAATGTTTGGTAATAAGAAGAAACTTAGAAGGCATTCAAAGTCAGCACCAGCGAATTATATAGAATGGAATGTACATGGGAAAGATTTTGATGGATCGTATAATTGGATGTATATTTCACGAAAATATGTTTATCATAGTTAATGTTTAAATATATTTCTTATTTTTCCGTTTTATTCCATCAAGCCTCCAAAAAACTTGGAAGAACTTCCAATCCCATGCATTTATGTGTCATAAAAGTTTCAAATATAATACATTTCTGACGTCCACCCTTCTTCATTAGTTTATTCAACCACCAAGTCAGTAATATAGATTCAGTCATTCGAGTCAAAAATAACAATAAAAGTTTTAATCGCAATAAGAACAGGAACCACATAACAACAACTAGCAAACTTATCAAAACATCGAAATTTTATAAAAATGAACAGGACCGGATCACGGGTAACACATCTATAAATATCAATTTAAAATGAACAAGTATAGGTTTCTATTAAAAGGTCCTACAATGTACCTATAACTGTGCGCTGTACGATTTATTAAATTTTTTGACCAATCAATTTGTGATTTATTGATTAATCAATTTCTGATTTATTAATTAATCAATTACTGATTAATTGAGTTTAATCCGAACATTGATTAATCAGTTAATCAGGATTCTGATTAATCAGAATTGTGATTAATTGGCATTTTGATTAATAAGAATTTCTGATTAAGTAACTTCTCCGTTACGAAAGGATTGTTTTTCCATAGACTGAATAAACTGAAAATGAAAAAAAAATTAAATATTTAAAAAGACTTTACTATATGGTTCTTAAACATTTAAAACCATTTCATTTATTTCTTTTAAATTTAAAATTAAATTTTCACTTTATTAAAGTTGAAAAATGTTCAAATTTGTTGAATAAAATTATTTCATTTTCAATTAATCAAATTAAAATTATTCAGATAAATCAGGGTTCCGACTAATCAGGGTTTCTGATTAATCGATTAATCAATTAATCAGAATTCTGATTAATCAAGATTTTGATTATTATAATAATCGCACAGCCCTAATCTTATCAATTCTATATATTTGATCTATATTTTTATGCAAAATTGAAAACATTATCTCTTGTCAATTTTAAGTCCGTACCTGAACTTTATCCTATGCTACAACTTCATTTCGTGTCGAGTCGTTAACTGACCCGTCTGCCTTTACTGAACTAATAGCCTGATGTTGGCCTTGGTAAGCGACCGTCGAGTGCTTTTTTATTTTGGTAATACCATTGCGCTTCATAGCAATCAGCATCGTCTGTAATTGCTGAAAATTAAATAAAGTTGCGACTTTTGATTACGCGCATTTTTGTTTTATTAAGGGTTGGGAAATTGGTTAATCAATTTATTTAAAAATTTTTACAAAAATAAATCATTATTACTACAAATTAAATTTTTCACTAAAAATTCAATTTTTCCAATTTTTTCCACATAAAATTTTTATTTTCACAAAAAAATCATTATATTTTCACGAAAAAATTATATTTTCACAAAAAATTTATATTTTCACGAAAAAATTATATTTTCACGAAAAATTTTTATTTTCACGAAAAATTTATATTTTCACGAAAAATTTATATTGTCACGTAAACTTTATATTTTTACGTAAAATTTATATTTTCACGAAAAATATATATTTTTCACGAATAATTTATATTTCTACGAAGAATTTATATATTACACGTAAAATTTTTATTTTCACGAAAGATTTTTATTTTCACGAAAAATTTATATTTTCACGAAAAAATTATATTTTCACGTAAAATTTATATTTTCACGAAAAATTTATATTTTCACGAAAAATTTATATTTTCACGAAAAATTTATATTGTCACGTAAAATTTATATTTTCACGTAAAATTTATATTTTCACGAAAAATATATATTTTTCACGAATAGTTTATATTTCTACGAAGAATTTATTACATATATTACACGTAAAATTTTTATTTTCACGAAAGATTTATATTTTCACGAAAAATTTATATTTTCACGAAAAATTTATATTTTCACGAAAAATTCTTATTTTCATGAAAATCTGTATTTTCACAAATAAGTTCTATTTTCATGAAAAATTTATATTTTCACGAAAAATTTATATTTTCACGAAATATTTATATTTTCACGAAAAATTTATATTTTCAGGAAAAATTTATATTTTCAGGAAAAATTTATATTTTCAGGAAAAATTTATATTTTCACGAAAAATTTATATTTTCACGAAAAATTTATATTTTCACGAAAAAATTATATTTTCACGAAAAATTTATATTTTCACGAAAAATTTATATTTTCACGAAAAATTTATATTGTCACGTAAAATTTATATTTTCACGTAAAATTTATATTTTCACGAAAAATATATATTTTTCACGAATAGTTTATTTTCCTACGAGGAATTTATATATTACACGTAAAATTTTTATTTTCACGAAAGATTTATATTTTCACGAAAAATTTATATTTTCACGAAAAATTCTTATTTTCATGAAAATCTGTATTTTCACAAATAAGTTGTATTTTCACGAAAAATTTATATTTTCACGAAAAATTTATATTTTCACGAAATATTTATATTTTCACGAAAAATTTATATTTTCAGGAAAAATTTATATTTTCATGAAAAATTTATATTTTCATGAAAAATTTATATTTTCACGATAAATTTATATTTTCACGAAAAATTTATATTTTTCACGAAAAATTTATATTTTCACGAAAAAATTATATTTTCACGAAAAATTTATATTTTCCCCAAAAATTTATATTTTCACGAAAAATTTATATTTTCACGTAAAATTTATATTTTCACGAAAAATATATATTTTTCACGAAAAGTTTATTTTCCTACGAAGAATTTATATATTACACGTAAAATTTTTATTTTCACGAAAGATTTATATTTTCACGAAAAATTTATATTTTCACGAAATATTTATATTTTCACGAAAAATTTATATTTTCAGGAAAATTTTATATTTTCATGAAAAATTTATATTTTCACGAAAAATTTATATTTTCACGAAAAATTTATATTTTCACGAAAAATTTATATTTTCACGAAGAATTTATATTTTCACGAAAAATTTATATTTTCACGAAAAATTTATATTGTCACGTAAAATTTATATTTTCACGTAAAATTTATATTTTCACGAGAAATATATATATGTTTCACGAATAGTTTATATTTCTACGAAGAATTTATATATTACACGTAAAATTTGTATTTTCACGAAAGATTTATATTTTCACGAAAAATTTATATTTTCACGAAAAATTTATATATTTAATTTGCAGACTAGATGCTGTACAGTTTCTCAAGATACTGTTTATAATTTATTCAAAACATAAAGTACAACTTCATGCTTGTGATGAACCAAAAATCAAAATTTCACGTAAGTATTAAGTAGTTTTTCATGTACTCTACCTAAGAATAACTAACTATGTTCTAAATATCTCAATTGCAATACTTAGAAAAACATTGTTCAATTGCAATAGACAAATTGTGTTACAAAAATCATTTCACCGAAAAGTAATAAAAGTACAATAAATAATCTAAGCATCATATTTACGTAATCTCTCTTCACAATTTGAATTTGTAACAAATTTTAGAATTTTCTCAGTATTCAAAAAAAAAACACTTAAATCATTTTATTGCAATTTATTTTATTTGTGTGTTGATGCCTGATTGCAGCCTGGCTGCTGCGAAATAAATTCTACGAAAATATTCAATAATAATTGAGTACTTGATTAGAATAGATGCCGTCGTCAGTTCGTGTGTATTGGAGGGAGGTATTTTGGCTTGATTTATGCATAAATAAGTAGATTTTATACTGAGTCTAAGGAATTTACCAAATAACAATGCGGAAATAATTTGCATTTCCAAGAAATGTGTACAACATTATTCCATTTGGTATTCGGGGAATATTTTATTTAACTAATTTTGATTTTATTTTGTTATTTAAAATTAAATTTAAAATATTTAAACTAAATACAAAAAATTTTATTTTGCAAAGTGTTAAAATATTTTCAGTTTTTTAAAAACTCCTTTTTCCAACCTTTGAAAATTATTCAAAAATCATGTTTGGAAATGCATACAGGCATTTTTTGTACGTAGTATTTAAAGAGAGCGAAACAACTTCAAAATATTGTAAAATTATATACGGTAAATCAAAAAATATAAATTGAATAGTAGCATATTGCAGTTCATGTGGTAAATCCGAAAAATTAGCAAATTTTGCGGACAAAGATTTCAAATCGATTTAAGATTTCAAATCGAGCATTATATCAATATTTAAGATTTCAAATCGAGCATTATATCAAAGATTTGAGTATTTTGAATTTTTCAGTCATGGTTGACATTTTTCTTATGGGCATCTTTTAATTTTTTTTTAGTTTTTTTTTTGTATTTTTTAGTATTTTTTTGTATTTTTTTAAATTTTTTTATTATTTTTTGTAGTTGTTGTAGTTTTTTTGCGTAATTGAGCGATTAAATAATATTGACAATCGAATAGAGTGAATTCGGGGATATATAGTGCCTTCAAATGTGAACTTATTCAAATGGCAGTGTCTGTGAATATAGCGCGTCAATTCGAAAAGGAACATATTTCGAACCTGGAATAGCAAACTTTCGTGATTTTGGGACATATTTTGCTATGAAATCTGCTATGACATCATGGTTGATTGGAAACAAATTGATAAGAAGGAAAGATAATGAAGAGTATATTTTTGGTATGATCTGAATCTGAATCAGATTTTTCATCGTGAGGAATTTACCTTTCATTTGAGTACCCATATGTACTTGTAAGTAGGTGTACCGGTTTTTTTCCAAGGTCACCAGGAGTCTGAGCGACCGATCTTTTTGTTAAAAATAATTTTATATCTGACAATATTCGAACCTTTCCGGCCTATGCCGAGGTATCACTCGTCGCGTCCAGGGTTCGTTGCAAAAATTTATATTCGCAGGTCAACAACAACACTTTATGTTTTATTTTTCAAGTAATTCATTTATTTTAGTATTAATTAAATTTATATCTTAACAATGCTTTGTTTTAATAAAATACCGATTGCGCGAAATTATACCCCTTTTATGAGTACCTGCTACGTGAAATCTGGTGAATCTATATTCCATCGGTGGTCGGGGTCAAGCGTCGTCGTTGGCGGCATCGCTTCTGCTCTGCTATCGGACGTAGTCCCGATTCTGCTTCTACTACTGCTATAACTATGCGACAGCGATCGGACGTAGTCCTGACAGCGGCGCAACTACTCTGCCTAGCTTCACTAAACCTATGCTACTTCTCTGCGACAGCGATCGGACGTAGTCCTGACAGCGGCGCAGCTACTTTGTCTGACTTCACTAATACCTATGCTGCTTCTCTGCGACAGCGATCGGACGTAGTCCTGACAGCGGTGCAGCTACTCTGTCTGACTTCACTAATACCTATGCTGCTTCCTAGTCCTGACAGCGGCGCAGCTACTCTGTCTGACTTCACTAATACCTATGCTGCTTCTCTGCGACAGCGATCGGACGTAGTCCTGACAGCGGCGCAGCTACTCTGTCTGACTTCACTAATACCTATGCTGCTTCTCTGCGACAGCGATCGGACGTAGTCCTGACAGCGGCGCAGCTACTCTGTCTGACTTCACTAATACCTATGCTGCTTCTCTGCGACAGCGGTCGGACGTAGTCCTGACAGCGGCACAGCTACTTCCCTACTAAAATTTAAATACTCAAAATATTACTTACATTGAGTTGTATCCACCGCTGATATTTAATTTAAATTGTTCTGATCGTAGACCAAGAACTCTGCAGAGCTGGTGAACCGTCTTGGTCGTAGACCTAAAACGAACTGATCGATTGCTGTTGCTGTCGTTTACTTGTAACCTCGCTATGTCATTTTCGAACATTGAACAGCTGGTTCAAACATCCACTGTTCGAAATGGTAGTGTTGCATTTTGCACCTACTACTTTTAGCATAGTGAAAAATGTAATAGATTGATGGGTTGCCACCTCAAGTTAATTAATTAATAATCTTAGTACTAATAATGACTGGCTTAAAATATTATTTAGCATTATTTAAATTAAATGAAATATTTAATTAATTTGGAAAACAATTTTGCATAGTAACTTCAATAATATAAAAAAATACAGAATAATTTATTTTAACTTATGATAATTAGCAGCTAAGCTGCGATGTATGGCGAAAATGATCACCGCCGATTTTAGTCATTACATTACGAAATAAAAGGCGATTCGAATTTTCAGATGTTTTTTAAGTTTTTTTTTATATTTTTAACACTTTTGGTACTTAAAATTCCGGACGTGACAGGTGCTACCCAACATTTTCTAGAATTACTAGAAAATCAATTATTAGATTTATGAAAATTCCGAGGAAATTCTGCTTTAGAAACAGAGGATTCAACTCCTTAAAATGTTATTAGTTTAATATGATAATAAATGTATCTTTTTGGTAACGGACACCCTTATACAAGAATTAAAATTTGTCCCTTATTTTAATTTTAATGCTTATTTTTAAGCATTAGAAATATTAACTAAGGTTGTCACAAAATAATATTTTGTATCTGTATTTAATTCAAATTAACTAATTTGGTTGGTTACACAAAGTACATAAAAAATTGGTATATCGTTAACGGAATTCTTTGCAAATATTTGGATTCAGATATTTAGGATTCCAAATCCACCATTATTTCAAAGATTTGAGCATTTTGAATTCGTTCGATCGTGGTTGACGATTTTCTGGAAATGCCCAGACTTTGAGAACCATTAAATGTAAAATGTTCTTCTTTCCGACATCGTAAAACCTTTAAATTATTCAAATAAAAAGCTTTTTTTGATATTATATCGTCGCTATGATGTGAATTTTTTTACATTTGAGTTTTTTTACATTTTTTAATGTAGTTTATCATTACCTCAAGTATGCTGTGCCACAATCGCGTGTCATTTTGTTGGATATTTCTAGTCACAAAAGACAAAACCAAAAGGGCGAATTGGAAAAATTGAAAATCTTGCCATGCCAAAAGGACGAATCTTTTCGTTTTGTCGCCATAACTTGTTATTGATACGAGATTAAATATTGTTGTAAAAGTTTTACTTGTTTGTTTTCAAAGCTCCTATAGAGTGGCATCATTATTTAAAAATATTTTGCCAAACATTAATTTGCCATTTGTTATTTGCAGGAAAAAATGTTTGGCAAAATATTTATAATTAAGGATGCAGATCGATAGGTGCTTTGAAAACAAACAATAATTGCCTTTATACTACTATTTAATCTTATACCATTAAAGAGTTATGGCAAAAAAACGAAAGGATTTGCCCTTTTGGCATGACAAGATTTAAAATTTTTCCAATTTCTTCGTTTTTTGCTATAATTGTTTATTGGTGCAAGATAAAATAGTGGTGTGAAGATATTAATTATTTGTTTTTAAAGCACCTATCGATCTGCATCATTAATTAAAAATATTTTGCCAAACATTTTTTCCTGCAAATAACGAATGGCAAATTAATGTTTGACAAAATATTTTTAATTAATAATGCTAATAGATAGGTGCTTTAAAAAGAAACACTTATTGCCTTTACATTACAATTTTATCTTGTGCTATTAAAAAGTTATAGAATAAAAAACAAAAATATTTTCGGTTTGATATTTTCGATTTGATTTATAATTCAGTAGGTTGTCCAAATCTAAAGATATTTTATATACGTTATAATAATTGACACATCAACTAAAATAACAGACAAAATTGAAAAAAAATGAAATTTTGGCAATTTTTAAAGCACTTCAAACTTTAAAATTTGATTTCCTAACATTTTTAAAAATGCACATTCGCCCCTTTGGCATGAGAGTGACGATATGTCATATTAGACGCTTTTATGAACCTTAAAATTTTAAATTCAATTGAAAACCTTACCAAAAATCTTAATTTTGCACAGCGTGTCTCACATTATAGAAAAAAGAGAACATTCAATTAAAAGTCCTGATTCTTCCAATGCTGTAAAACCTTTTAAATTATTAAAAACACAAAATTATTTCGATTTTTTGAACATGTGAAAGCGACAGCGTTACTGAAATTTTTTTGTGGTTGAAACCGCTATTTTAAAAATCTTGGAACCAGTGTCGGAACCGATATTACAAAGGGTTCTAGTCCCTATTAAAAACCAATTTTTAGAACATTAAAATTCAATATTTTTCTTCTTTCCAAAATACATACATACAAAGTTTATTTTTTTGAATATCTACCAAGATCCACAGCACTCAGACAGACTATATCCATTGTACTGTTAAATCTATTCCGTACGATTTTGTGGTTAATATTACAACGAGCGTCCATGCCCAAGCCGGGATTCGAACCGAGACCTTCAGAATGAAAGTCCAGCGCGCTACCTCTGGACTACTGAGACCGGCTAAAGGTTTGCATGAGGTTTTAATCTCCGAAAAAAAATCTCCGAAAAAAATAAAATATTTTTCTAAACAGCGTATTTTATATAAATGCTTTAAGAATCTAAAAATTTAAGATATTCTTTTCGATTTGAATATTTTTTAATTATTAAAAAACAATTTTCTCATACAAGTTAAATATTTCCCTTTTTCGCTCATTTTAAAACCTTAAAAATTATTCTAAACCAATTTTTCACCCAACATATTTCATGTTAATAATGCCCCGAACACCTCGTTATAATCAAAATGATGTTAACCACTGAATTTAAGCCGCGCAATGTTGCGGCAACCAGCGGACAACTACAACAACAATATATAAAAGGTTTTCCTATTCGGAAACTCAAGCTAATTGCAACTTATGTTGCCGCGCATCATTTACAATGTAGAGCAGCGTAAAATTTCGGACTTATGAACCCTTCCTGGCCTATTAAAGTCGTTGTTGTTCTTGTTCTCTGAAATTTAGCAGCAGCAGCAGAAGTAACCCAAAATTACACCAGCATCCTATAACCTATAAAGTAGAACCAAAATATTTCGACCATATATTTGAATCTCTGCTTATGGCGCAAATGATGCGCGCCAAAATATAGACATTGCCTTTTGAATATCTTTTAGCTTCTCTTTTTGGCTTCTTGGTTTTGAATGCAAAAATGATTTTTCATTTTCATAAGTTTAAGTTGAAAATAATTGCAATACAGGACGTTTGATTCTTCTGCTTACTATGTTCGTATTTTGCTACTTCTTCTACTTTATCCTTCTTTTCATTACGTATCATTGAACGATTTTTCAATTTAGCAAGGACACTGACTACACTGTTGTTTTTCACTTAAAAGGGATGGACAAAAGCAGACTTGCGTAAAATTTGCAGTTCTTTGAGGCAAAAAGTTTTTATGGCAAAAAAAAACACATCATTTAATTGGTAAGGCTTTAATGCAACTTTGTAGGAATAAATTCGGCATATTTCGAGTTATATATCACATTAGAGAGACACAACCTTCAGACGAAAAATTAAATTTTCCACGCAAAAATTCAATTTTCACTTAACAATTGAATTTTTACGAAAAACACAAAGTTTACGAAAAATTTAATTTCCATGAAAAATTCAATATTTACGAAAATTTAAAATTATCACAAAAATTTCAGTTTTTATGAAAAAAAAAATAATTTTTTACGAAAAAAAAAAATCAATTTTTATAAAAATTGGATTTTTACGAAATGTCACATAAAAATTCAATTTTTACGAAAATTTAAAAATTTTACGAAAATATTCAATTTTTACGAAAATATTCAATTTTTACGAACAACTAAAATATTACGAAAAATTCCATTATCCAAGTAGAAATTCAATATTTACGAAAATTTTAATTTTTCACAAAAAAAAATCAATATTTACGAAAATTTTAATTAATCACAAAAATGACAGTTTTTATGAAAAAAAAAAAAAAAAAGTTTACGAAAAATTAAATTTTCCACACAAAAATTAAATTTTTGCGAAAATTAAAATTTTTACGAAATTTTTCAAATTTTCGAAAATATTCAATTTTTACGAACAATCCCATTATCCACGTAGAAATTCAATATTTACGAAAATTTTAATTTTACACAATAAAAATCAATATTTACGAAAATTTCAATTTATCACAAAAATTTAAGTTTTCATAAAAAAAAAAAAACAAGTTTTACGACAAACTAAATTTTCCACACAAAAATTTAATTTTTACGAAATTTTTCAAATTTTACGAAAATATTCAATTTTTACGAACAACTAAAATATTACGAAAAATTCCATTATCCACGTAGAATTTCAAGATTTACGAAAGTTTTAATTTTACACAAAAAAAATCAATATTTACGAAAATTTCAATTTATCACAAAAATTTCAGTTTTTATGAAAAAAAATCATTTTTTATGAAAACTCGATTTTAACGAAAAACTCAATTTTTACGAGAAACTAAATTTTCCACATAAAAATTCAATTTTTACGAAAATTTAAATTTTTACGAACATTTTAAAATTTTACGAAAAATTAAATTTTTACAAAAACCTAAAATATTACGAAAATATTCATTTTCCACATAGAAATACAAATTTTCCACGAGAAATTCACATAAAAATTCAATTTTTACGAAAAATTTAATTTTTACAAAAAATTCAATTTTTACCAAAATTAAAATTTTTACGAAAAAATTCAATTGAACTCAAATTTACAAAAATCTTTCGAAAATTTCATTTTGACGAAAAACTCATTTTTCCACGTAAACAAACAATATTTTTGAAAAATTCAATTTATCACTTTAAAATTCAATTTTATGAAAAACTAAATTTTTACGGAAAACATTCAATTTTTACTAACATTTAAATTTTTCTCTGTTAAAAAAAACATCGACTTATTGGGTTAATTATTTGTACTAGTATTAGAAGATAAATTAGTCTTAATGAAAATGAGCAGAAACTTTTGAAAAATTAAAAATAAATCCTTCAAAATGCAAGTTTATGTTTATGCTTTTAAAGTATGGCCTACCATTCAATGACCAAATAAAAAATTTCAATTTATCTAACCACAACTTTTTATATTTCCTCAACCAAGCCAAAATTTCACATTTTCATATTTTGGTTAAAATAGCAGCACTTGTGGTACTTCTATTTGAATTTTATTGCTTCCAACATGTTTTCGCTTAAATTACCTTCCACTTTATAAGGAAATTTCTATTTAGATTTGATTTCTTTTTATTCCTTGGATAGAGTCTTCTCTAAACTGACTACTAACATTTTGTAAATTTGGCTCATTCCTTTCTTCGTTTCACTGCTGTTTGTTTCATTTCATACTTCATTTTATTTTTGATCGTTGTTGCACAGTGTCCTTGAGCGTACCTTCTACCCACTTTTACCACCACTGTTTGCCCGATTTCTTGAACTCCGTGCGCCGTTAGCCACACTTGTGGCGTGTGTCTACATGTTAATTTCCTACATTTTCCTGGTAAAATTACTAGACTAGGTCGGCAGTATAAGTGCTTTGCCTGCGGTCATAACGCAGTAAATGCTCTTTTGCTGCAGGCGCGTTTGAATATCACGGCCAAGGTGACCAAACACACACAATTTTGAAGGAAGGACCTTGATAGAAATGCAAATTTTAAAATGAGGAATAATGAAAAGTTTATAAAGTTTTATGAGTAATGGTTTACGGAGGAAGTTGTGGTGTTACATGATATAATATATGATATGATATGATATGATATGATATGATATGATATGATATGATATGATATGATATGATATGATATGATATGATATGATATGATATGATATAATATAATATGATATGATATGATATGATATGATATGATATGATATGATGATACGATGATATGATGATATGATGATATGATGATATGATGATATGATGATATGATGATATGATGATATGATGATATGATGATATGATGATATGATGATATGATGATATGATGATATGATGATATGATGATATGATGATATGATGATATGATGATATGATGATATGATGATATGATGATATGATGATATGATGATATGATGATATGATGATATGATGATATGATGATATGATGATATGATGATATGATGATATGATGATATGATGATATGATGATATGATGATATGATGATATGATGATATGATGATATGATGATATGATGATATGATGATATGATGATATGATGATATGATGATATGATGATATGATGATATGATGATATGATGATATGATGATATGATGATATGATGATATGATGATATGATGATATGATGATATGATGATATGATGATATGATGATATGATGATATGATGATATGATGATATGATGATATGATGATATGATGATATGATGATATGATGATATGATGATATGATGATATGATGATATGATGATATGATGATATGATGATATGATGATATGATGATATGATGATATGATGATATGATGATATGATGATATGATGATATGATGATATGATGATATGATGATATGATGATATGATGATATGATGATATGATGATATGATGATATGATGATATGATGATATGATGATATGATGATATGATGATATGATGATATGATGATATGATGATATGATGATATGATGATATGATGATATGATGATATGATGATATGATGATATGATGATATGATGATATGATGATATGATGATATGATGATATGATGATATGATGATATGATGATATGATGATATGATGATATGATGATATGATGATATGATGATATGATGATATGATGATATGATGATATGATGATATGATGATATGATGATATGATGATATGATGATATGATGATATGATGATATGATGATATGATGATATGATGATATGATGATATGATGATATGATGATATGATGATATGATGATATGATGATATGATGATATGATGATATGATGATATGATGATATGATGATATGATGATATGATGATATGATGATATGATGATATGATGATATGATGATATGATGATATGATGATATGATGATATGATGATATGATGATATGATGATATGATGATATGATGATATGATGATATGATGATATGATGATATGATGATATGATGATATGATGATATGATGATATGATGATATGATGATATGATGATATGATGATATGATGATATGATGATATGATGATATGATGATATGATGATATGATGATATGATGATATGATGATATGATGATATGATGATATGATGATATGATGATATGATGATATGATGATATGATGATATGATGATATGATGATATGATGATATGATGATATGATGATATGATGATATGATGATATGATGATATGATGATATGATGATATGATGATATGATGATATGATGATATGATGATATGATGATATGATGATATGATGATATGATGATATGATGATATGATGATATGATGATATGATGATATGATGATATGATGATATGATAATGTGATACAATTTGCATTTAAATTTATAAAGTAACATTTTACATAAAAAATCACAATAATATAAACAAAAAACTCAGCTTTATATAAATTTAACGAATTTATACAACACGTTATAGTGAATAAAAACGAATAAACTCACATTAGGTGACGACACAAAAGAAAAGCACTTAAGGCCACATCAACGGAATGAAGTATTGTCGACGTATACGACATCAAACTAAAATAATATTGTGCTGCACAAAACACATACAGACGACGACTGTCAAAAAAGGTTCTTTAACAATGTGATAGAGTGCGGTTTGAGGGTTTTTTTAGTTGCCTGTAATTTCCGCAAATCGCTGATTCCTTTGTCTACGCATTAGAGACATGTGTGTGACGTTGGAAAAGTTGATAAATTGTGTGAAAGCCTCAAGAGTGTCAATAAGTAGTCAAAATTCTCGTTATAAACAATTTTAAATCATTATGAAATTTATCACAAATTTTGATAATAAATTGAAATACATATAAAAATTAGTTTAAATAAATGAATTATTTACATAAAGAAGGTATCAATGCATCTAGAGCGAATTTTAAATAAAATAAATTGTAAAACATGGAATTGAAATGAATTGAAATGAATTGAAATGAATTGAAATGAATTGAAATGAATTGAAATGAATTGAAATGAATTGAAATGAATTGAAATGAATTGAAATTAATTGAAATGAATTGAAATGAATTGAAATGAATTGAAATGAATTGAAATGAATTGAAATGAATTGAAATGAATTGAAATGAATTGAAATGAATTGAAATGAATTGAATTGTAATGAATTGAAATGAATTGAAATGAATTGATATGAATTGAAATGAATTGAAATGAATTGAAATGAATTGAAATGAATTGAAATGAATTGAAATGAATTGAATTGAATTGAAATGAATTGAAATGAATTGAATTGAAATGAACTGGAATGAATTGAAATGAATTGAAATGAATTGAAATGAATTGAAATGAATTGAAATGAATTGAAATGAATTGATATGAATTGAAATGAATTGAAATGAATTGAAATGAATTGAAATGAATTGAAATGAATTGAAATGAATTGAAATGAATTGAAATGAATTGAAATGAATTGAAATGAATTGAAATGAATTTAATTGAATTGAAATGAATTGAAATAAATTCAAATGAATTAAAATGAATTGAAATGAATTGAAATGAATTGAAATGAATTGAAATGAATTGAAATGAATTGAAATGAATTGAAATGAATTGAAATGAATTGAAATGAATTGAAATGAATTGAAATGAATTGAAATGAATTGAAATGAATTGAAATGAATTGAAATTAATTGAAATGAATTGAAATGAATTGAAATGAATTAAAATGAATTGAAATGAATTGAAATGAATTGAAATGAATTGAAATGAATTGAAATGAATTGAAATGAATTGAAATGAACTGAAATGAATTGAAATGAATTGAAATGAATTGAAATGAATTGAAATGAATTGATATGAATTGAAATGAATTGAAATGAATTGAAATGAATTGAAATGTAATGTAATAAACTGAAATTAATTAAAATTAAAATGAAAATGAAATTAAATGAAAAGAAATGATCTGAAATGAAATTAATTAAAATTAAATAAATTAAATTACAGTTAGTTGACATTTAGGAAAGGCTAAAGACTCAACTATACAATATTAGCAGTGTTATAGATAATAATTGTATATTAATTTATTTAAATAAAAAAATACCATAAACACTAAGCAAATTGCATTAAAGCACTATATAAAATAACCTTGTGCATCAAAGTAATATAAAAAATGCAGAAAAGTCTACGAGTGCCTCAGGGAAATCATTAAATGTTTAAAATTCTTGCCACTGTTACTATCAAATGGCGATGGCGACAGAGCGATGCTAAAAAGAATGCACTGTCAAATTATTATCAAAGTATGCATAAAGCGGTGCATCGCGTAGTCACTTCATCTGCGGCTTGATGCGATTTTACTTGTAGCATTTTTAATTTTTTTTTCTTGTTTATTTACGTTAAGTGAGCAAATGTCAACAAGCTGGATATTAGGTCGAGAGTCCAGGCAAAATAGTTAAGTTGACGAGAGTCTTTTCAGTTATATCTGACATTCCTTTTTTTTTTGTTGTCTTCTTCTGTGAAAATATTGTAGTCAATGTAGGGAAAAATGCAAAATAATTTAATTTGATATATCTTTTTTATCTCTGTTTTTATATTACCTTTTATTTGTATAATATTTTCTAACGCTCTAGAAAAGCCAAAATCATAAATCTAAATACCTTAAATACTCACTTCCAGTTTTGACATTCAATTTTTCGCACTACAATATGCAACAAGGGGGGTAGAAAAGAAATAAAATTAAATAAAATAAAAAAAATTTAAATAATTTTCAATACGTGTTTCACCTGTAGTATTTTGTATTTAAATTAAATGAATTTTAGGTAATAAAATTTGAAGTAAATACTTTTTATTTAATTTTGTGACGTCAGTAAAAACTTCTAAATAGATTTTATTATATAAAAAAAAAACTTTAATCACAACTTGATAAACTATGGTATTTTAAAAATATGTATTTAATGTAAAAAAGGTTAGCAAGAAATATATATTGGTTAAAAAGGAAGTTCTATAGATTGGATTATTTACAGAATCAATGTTCCATCATGGCTACATTTTAAATAATTTTCTAGTGGTAACTTTTAAGAAACATACTTAAATATAGTTAAAAATAGCTCTTTAAATAAATACGTATGTAATAAAAATAAATACTTTTCATTTAATAAGAAATGAAAAGTGCGCTTAAATTTTTTATTTGTGCAATATTATGTGTTTTATTCCAAAAGTATTTAAATCAAATTTAAATAAATTTTATTTAATCTTATTACGTCACTATTTTCATAGTGTAGGTTACAGTTTATATAGAAAAAACTCACCTCACATGTGGCGAATATTCAAAAATACAAAATTCACTTACTTAGTTAAATAATTTAATAAAACTTAATTAAAATATATATTTTTAGTTATACGAAAAAAATAGTAATATATATTATTAACATAACAAATATTGAAAAAAAGAGTGGTTCGGACTATGTAAAAGTACAGTATGTACAAAGAGGTAAAAATGAGGTACTTAACCGTAGAATTTCTAATCTGATGTTTAGTATTTAATAAAATAAAATTTAACCATTTTTAGCCATTTTTTGAGAAATTTTAGCCATAATTGGCCGTTGGGTAATGACAACACTGGTTAGGTTACCACAGTAGCAGTCATCACATTAAAATTCACCACAATTAAGTGAACCACAATCAAATGCACCACAATTAAACCCACCACACTAAAACCCACACTCAATCCAGCAGGAAATGACATCGTCATAGACGACAAGCTCATCAATGATGAATCGAAGACATTGGAAAATTTGTCATTGATGAAGGTGTCAATAACAACTTCATAAAGGACATTGCATTAAAGATGTTATACAAATATAGGCATTTCTTGGGGTTCTGGACGGTACATTCGTACGCTTAAAACTTGAATATCTCGAAGGAAAATTAATGAATTTACTTGATTTTTGTTCATGTAGTATTTAAATAGGACTAAACATCTGCAAACAATTATAGAATTCTTCACGGTAGATCAAAAGATATAAATAAAATAATGGGCGTTCCGGACGGGACAAAAACGGAAGTAAATATCGAGGTTCATATGGATATTCCAAAAAGTCAGCGAATTTTGGGTACAAATGATTTTTTCAAAATAATTAAAAAATGTTCTGAAATAACGTGTTTTTTTTTTTTTGTATAATAACACTTTGTTCCTAAAGTTTATAGTTTTTTCATAATAGATCACAGAAAAATTCCGGACGGGACGAAAATTCCGTACAGAAATTATCAGAACGATTTTTATTCTAAAAATAATTTTAACATACAATATATTTTTTTGAATTATCTCTGAACATAGCTGAGACAATTTACTTTATTTTTGCATATATGCAGTTTGTTCCTGAAGCTTACAGTTATTTTATAATAAATCGCAGAATAATTCCGGACGTTCCGTATAGAAATTTGCACTACGATTTTTTGCTAAAAATAATTTCAATTAGCTGTCAAAAATGTTCTAGAATCACTAGGAAAATGATATTTACATCTTTGGGAATGCCGAGTAAATTCTGCTTTGGAAACAGTGGATTCAAGAACTTGAAAAAAAAATTCAGTTTACTATGGTAATAAATGTACCTTTTTGATTCCGGACAGGACATCGAAAACCCTTATACAAAAATCAAAATTTGTCCGTTATTTTAATTTGTATCATTTTTTTCAAGTTTTAAAAATAACTATTAATGTTAACAGAAAATCAAAAAATAATAATTTCTATCTGTATGTTTTTAAAGTTAATTTATTTGGTTACTCAAAATACATGAAAAATTGTTATATTTACATATTTCATAGTAACGAAATTTTATGAGTATTTTTTATACGTTACCATTAACGGAATTGACATTTATTTTCAGATATTTAGATTCAGACATTTAAGATTCCAAATCCATCGTTATTTCAAAGATTTTGAATTTTTCGGTCGTGGTTGACATTTTTCTGGAAATGCCCATTTGTCTTATACACATATATCAATGACATTGCAAAAATCCGTCATTGATAAATATTATTGATGACGTCATTGATGAACATTAACATTGACGTGACGTGCTCCTAAAGGTATGTAGCATTTACGTTGTGAAATGCATTCAACATACTTCTAGGGGCAGCATTTACGCGTAAAACTGATATTTTGTGTTCGATGTCACCCTGTCATATTATTCATTGGCCCAATTTGAGGGACCAATTTTTATAAAAGCGGGATAATAAGCAGTAATAATGTTGATAGATGATGACCGTTAGTAAAGTACGTTATTGACATTAGCAAGTACACATACCATTCAAACCGAGAACATAATAAAACAAAAATAAATAAAAGAAAAGAATAATAAAAAAAATATTTGTTTACTAAAAAAGAAATTATGTATGGCAATCATTTGCAATTTTCTTAATGAATGACGTGTATGACATCGTTATTTTATCTGTCATCGATATTTCTGACCTGACATAGGGGAATCATTGAAGAATCATTGATGACATTTCCTGCTGGGAAGTTCACAACATTACACCCAAATCCCTTTACCATACTAAGACTTACCATATTAAAACTCACCACACTAAAACTCACCACAGTTATACTCACCACACCAAAAACCCACCTCATAAAAACTCACCACACTAAAACTCAACAGACTAAAACTAACCACACTAAAACTCACCACACTAAAACTCAACACACTAAAACTCAACACACTAAAACTAACCACACTAAAACTCACCACACTAAAACTCACCACACTAAAATTTATTACACTAAAACTCATTATATTAAAACTCACTAAACTAAAATATTAGACTTTTCACAAATTAACTTAAATTACAAAACAAATACACACACACATAAATTTTATAAATTTATAATTTAACAAATAAATACCAAAGTAAATACTAAAAACTTAACATATTTCTACTAACTATTGCCAATTACGTCTTTTTCATGCTTCATAATTTGTTCCACAACAATATTCATGCTTATGTCGGCAATCGATACAAAACTCAATTTGCTACTATTTAATTTGTACGCTCTGCAGCATAATTCCGATGTCATGCCTATTATAACCTACAAAAATTCGAGACAACGTCGCAAAGAATGAAATTCTTTTGAATCGCCTTTTTGCTACCAACAGCTTTCTCCAAAAATTCTACAAATTGAACAACGTCACATATCGTGATTTTATTTAACATAGACGAAATCTCATCAAAATGTATCCCGAAAAAAAAAAGGTGTTAGTAGGTGGATCAAAAAGAACAACAACAACAGCAACTGAAAATACATCAGGCAACATAGGACAACAACAATTGGTTGCCACTGCTGTTGGTGCTGCTGCTGATGCTGCTGTATATATAATAAAATTATGCGCAACCAAATTGACATCAATATTTTTCACATACGTTGCGAGTTGCTTTGCTCCACGTGGTACTTGTGTCAACGTTTCGTTCCGTATCGTGCCATACTGTGTCGTGACGGGTTGCTTTGCTTTGCTTCGCCCGTGACGCTTATAATGGCCTCTAACTTTGTTAGTTTTCCAATTTATTGCAGCCTTTGAGCCGTGTCAATGTGCTGGAAGTTGAGGCAGCTCGTGGAAGACGTAGACAGATATTTTCGTATTTAAGCAATTTTCAGAAATATTATTTCAAAATTTAATATTTGTTAAAAAATTAGAACCAATTATTCAAAAATGTTGCCTTTTATTATACAAAATTAAATTTTCATCAAAAATTAAAATTTTTCACTTAAAACTCAATTTTTCAATAAAAATTAAATTTTTCACTAAAAATTCAATTTTTCACTAAAAGTTCAAATTTTCATTATAAATTCAAATTTTCACTAAAAAAAAATCAATTTCAAATCATATTCAAATTTTCACTAAAAATTCAATTTTTCACATAAAAATTATTTTTAACTGAAAATTCAATTTTACACTGAAAATTCAATTTTTCACTAAAAATTCAATTATTCACTAAAAATTTAAATTTTCACTAAAAATTCCAATTTTCACTAAAAATTCCAATTTTCACTAAAAATTCCAATTTTCACTAAAAATTCAAATTTTCACTATAAAATCAAATTTTCACTAAAAAAAAACAAATTTTCACTAAAAATTCAATTTTTCACAAAAATTCAAATTTTGACTAAAAATTGAAATTTTCACTAAAAATTTAAATTTTCACTAAAAATTCAAATTTTCACTAAAAATTCAATTTTTTATATACAAATTATTTTTAACTGAAAATTCAATTATACACTGAAAATTCAATTTTTCACTAAAAATTCAATTATTCACTAAAAATTTAAATTTTCACTAAAAATTCCAATTTTCACTAAAAATTCAAATTTTCACTATAAATTCAATTTTTCACTTGAAATTCAATTTTTCTCTAAAAATTATATTTTTCACTAAAAATTCAAATTTTCTCTAAAAATTATATTTTTCACTAAAAATTCAATTTTTCACTAAAAATTCTATTTTTCACTAAAAATTCAAATAATCACTATCAAGTAAATTTTTCAATAAAAATTCCATTTTCACTAAAAAATTCAATTGTTCACTATAAATTCAATTTTTTAATTAAAATTTAATTTTTCACTAAAAAATCAATTTTTCACTAAAAAAATATAATATTTAATTAAAAATTTAATTTATCACTAAAATTCAATATTTCACTAAAAATTCAATTTTTCACTAAAAATTCAATATTTCACTAAAAATTCAATTTTTCACTAAAAATTCAATTTTTCACTAAAAATTCAATTTTTCACTAAAAATTCAATTTTTCACTAGAAATTCAATTTTTCACTAAAAATTCAATTTTTCACTAAAAATTCAATTTTTCACTAAAAATTCAATTTTTCACTAAAAACTCAATTTATCACTAAAAATTCAAATTTTCACTAAAAATTCAATTTTTCACTAAAAATTCAATTTTTCACTAAAAATTCAATTTTTCACTAAAAATTCAATTTTTCACTAAAAATTCAATTTTTCACTAAAAATTCAATTTTTCACTAAAAAATTCAATTTTTCACTAAAAATTCAATTTTTCACTAAAAATTCAATTTTTCACTAAAAATTCAATTTTTCACTAAAAATTCAATTTTTCACTAAAAATTCAATTTTTCACTATAAATTCAATTTTTCACTACAAATTCAATTTTTCACTAATTATTCAAATTTTCACTACCAATTATTTTTAACTGAAAATTAAATTGTTCACTAAATATTCAATTTTTCATTAAAAATTCAATATTTCATTAAAAATACAATTATTCAGTAAAAATCCAATGTATCACTCAAAATTCAACGTTTCACGAAAATTTCAATTTTTCACTAAAAATTCAGTTTTCCTCAAAAAATTAAATTTTTCACTAAAAATGAAATTTTCACTAAAAATTAAAATTTTCATTAAAAATTCAATTTTTCACTTATAATAAAATTTTACCTAAAAATTAAAATTGAATTATTTATTATAAATATCTAACTAAAAAAATTCCATTATTAACTAAAATTCTAATAAAGCTTAAAATTCATCCTATTAAAAGTGACCAAACTAAATCTTACCATATCAAAATCACCACATTCAAACTCACCACACTAAAACCTAAAAAATTGCAGTGAAATTCAGTTTATTTAATTAATTTGTTCTCCAACTTTTTTTTAAATAGTTTATTTTTTATTTCCTTTTTTATGACATAACTATTTTTAAGCCCTTTTCCCAGACACAGCTGTTTTAATTTTCCTTAACACGAAATAAGCTGAGCCAGCATCCAGCCATCAAAATCATCAAATACATCAGCTGTCAAAATGGCCTCAATTGTGTTGGCCTCCTATGGCAAAACCAATGCAAAAAGAAAAAATTTCAGCATTCTTTTTCGCATTTTATTGATACTTTTGTAATTCAATGTTTGCTGTTTTTTTTTTCTTTTGATTTTTATCTATGGATTCTACTTTTAATGTTGGTTGTTCTTGCGTATATCTTTTGTTCCTTTCTTCCTGTGATATTTGCTGCTTTCGTTACTCTAAAAGGTCCATGTAGCAGGTGGTACGTTGTTGTTTTACGACCGACGTTATCGTTTTTCTATGTACAAAAAATAATCAATATTAATTAATTTGGATATTTTCAAAAAGATGTATTATGTATTGTATTATAAAAATATTTGTACTGAAAAATATTGGTTCCCACTTTTAATTTGTATCATATGTCTGTCAATCAGGCCCGTGCGCACGGGGGCTTTTGGGGGTTCAAAAGCCCAAATAAAAAAAATTGTTTGTTATAAAATAAGACACCGTTTTTTTCTGCAAACACGCCAATACATTTGAAAAATAAAATCACACCCAAATAAATTCAGTTTTCAATATAACAAAAAAAAATATATTGAATAGAAAAAAAAAAAATTTTATACAAAATGTTCAACATTGTACAATCCGTTGAACTACCATGACATCGTACGACGAAATTTAACTTAATTTGAATTGATTTTTAAAATATCTCATAGTAGCTTTTCAAATAGGAAAAAACCTTTAAATGAATTGATAATGGAAAAATGTTTTTGCATACATATTCAGAGAGATCTTAGGTACAAAATATAATATCCATTTTCATTTCAAATTCATAAACAAATAAATGTCAACTTTAAAATTAAAGGTTACAGTTTGACAATTTTCACAAATATTAAAATGTCGAAAAGCTGATTGTAATTTTAAAGTCGTCTTTAAATAGTTTATGAACGTGCGCCATTGCAGTTGTGAAATAACTTTGTTTAAATCTGACCAATCTAAAATCAAAATTTTAAAATTTTTATTATATATACAACAAGCTGGACCCGTGCACGACTCGTGCAAAGATTTTGTGAATGCAAGGATATGGAGCGATTTTATTAATATAAAAACATTTGTATTAATTATATCAAGGACCCGTCCTTCGCTGTGGACGTTTTTTTTATTGGTTTTATAAATGTACTAACCAAAACCAGACTGTGCTTCCCGTAGAATATTTTTTTCGTAGAATTCTTCCCAGTAGAAATCTTCCCCATAGATCGCGTTCCCGTAGAATTCTTCGCGGTAGAATTCCCCGTAGAGTTTTTCCTAGTGGAAGCTTTAGTGTGGTATGTTTTAGTGTGGTGAGTTTTAGTGTGATAAATTTTAGTGTGGTGAGTTTTAGTGTGGTGAATTTTGGTGTGATGAATTTTAGTGTGGTTGGTTTAAAGAATTTGGGGTGGTTGTTACCCTGGTGTGAAATATCTTAATATCACTATAATAATTGTTGACATACACCATCTGGAAAATGTACATTCTATGGGCGTGCCACACCAGAGAATCGGTTCAGCGGTTTAGACGTGATGTTGGAACAAACAGACAGACACACAGACTGACAGACAGATAGACGAAGAGTTTTATATATATAGATGAGACTTCATTATTTTATTTTGCTTCGACTTTTGTGATATTTATACAGATTTTTCGATTGTAAAGCACCAAATCTCTAACAAAGCAATGTTAGCTAAAACCTGGCTTTGAAATATTGCCTTACCGGGAACAAATGACCCTTCAAAAGTTCCGGGTAAGGAAACTCTCTTAGAAAAAGATCGTACACCCAAGTTCTTACCTCGTTGAGGCCTCATCAGATACAGATTATCTAAAATAATCACATGATAAGTTCATGAGTATGGCTCAACAGAAATCTTCCTCTACCTGTATTATGAAGTTAGCTAAACCCCCCACACGAGCAAATCCTGCGCACGGGTCTGCTGTCAATAATAAAATTTATTTTTGAAAGTCTACAACAATTACAGAACTCTTCCAAAAAATGCTATTCCTTTGAACTTCCCAATTACATGATTTATAAAATTCTCGAATGCAGATTTTGAGTGCATGCGCAGTTTTTTTGTACTAATCCGTATCATTTTTCAGAAAATGGTTATGGATATCTCAAGAGAACCATAAGATAACTTCATCTTATTTCCACTGATGTGCAGCATTTAGTCGGATTCTAGAAGTTTCCACAAACCTTTACATCTAGTATGTGGAACCTTCTAGAATCCGACTAAATGCTGCACATCAGTGGAAAAGAGATGAATTTATCTAATGATTCTCTTGAAGCCTAGAAGTTTATGGAAACTGCTAATAGATTATTTTCTAAAATATATTTATTTATTTATTTATTTTATTAAATCGCCTCACAAAATAAATTATCTACATATCGGTGAAACCTTGAAATAAACAAATGATTTGCGGCTCATGTTCTTTAATCGCCTATTTCCTAGCATTATTTGTAATGCAGAGCACGTTTTCTTTGCCGCATAGTTTTGTGAAAAGAACTTTTTTCGTTGTTTCCCCCGTCAAATATAAAAGCAATTCAAACATCGTTTATCATTATTTGGCAAGTTCTTTTGACCAGAATTGCAAGTAGAAAAGAAAAAAAAAAACAAGAAACTTTAGTAGGCATTTAAATGCTATTAAAATCTAGAAAAAAAAATAAATAAAAAAAAAAAACGAAAAGAAGATTTTTCTGCTAAGAACATGCGAAAAACTTAAATCACTGTTTTACTTGACAAATAAATATTTGAAGGGGGACAAAAAAAAATGGATAAACGAAATATTTGTAATGGGATCTGAAGAGTGATTAAAGTATATAGGATATATAGATATAAATATTGCGAATAAATATAGCAATTTTAATTAGAGAATAAAATCTATTTAATGTTGTACTGAATGTTTAATTTTTCTAAATAAATTCAACTTAAAACTCAATTTTTCACTGAAAATCCGATTTTTACTCAAAATTAAATTTTTCAATCAAAATTCAACTTTTGACTCAAAATTCAATTTATCATTCAAAATTTAATTTTTCACTTAAATTTCCTTCTTTGACTTAAACTATTTTTCACTGAAAATTAAATTTTTGACTGAAAATTCAAACTTATTACTGAAAATTTTCAATGTTCACTAAAAATTCATTTTTTCACTAAAACAAATCAATTTTTCAGTAATAATTATATATCATCCATTTGTTCTGCTTTGCATTGTGGGTATTTAAAAGAATCTTTTAATGTTGTAATTACCACAGACAGCCAGTAATTATTTTCTTTTTCGATGGCTTAATTAAGGA
This sequence comes from Dryomyza anilis, assembly GCA_951804985.1. Classification (NCBI taxonomy): domain Eukaryota; kingdom Metazoa; phylum Arthropoda; class Insecta; order Diptera; family Dryomyzidae; genus Dryomyza; species Dryomyza anilis. The sequence continues at coordinate 12,090,795 of OX638130.1, forward strand.
CATGATATCATTACTGCTTAATTAAAATGCAACTGTATCATTACATAAATAATACCAAATAAGGGGAAAATGCCCCAAAATACACATTCGTGATAAATTAGATGTTGATGTGGTAAAGCAAAATCTAAAAAGGCTTTTAAGGTAATTAAAACCACATATAGAACATAGAAATTCGGATTTCAAAAATTTAGAAGAAATTAATTATATAAAAATAATAAAAAATATCAAAAATATCAAAAATATCGAAAATATCAAAATTATCAAATTATCAAATTATCAAAAATATCAAAAATATCTAAAATATCCAAAATATTAAAAACTAGCTGGACCCGTGCACGACTCGTGCCAAGATTTAGTGAATGCAAGGAAATGGAGTGATTTTATTAATATAAAGAACATATTTATTATTCATATCTTCTCCGTAAAATTCTTCCCCGTAGAACGCTTTCCCGTAAAATTCTTCGAGTAGAATTCTTCTCGTAGAATTCTCCCCCGTAGAGTTTTCCACAGTAGAAGTTTTAGTGTGGTGAGTTTAAATGTGGTGAGTTTTAGTGTGGTGAGTTTTAGTGTGGTGAATTTAAGAGTGGTGAATTTTAGTGTGGTTAATTTTAGTGTGGAGACTTTTAGTGTGGTGAGTTTTAGTGTGGTGAATTTTGGTGTGGTGAGTTTCGTTGTGGTGAATTTTAAAATGGTGAGTTTTAGTGTGGTGAGTTTTTATGTGGTGAATTTCGGTTTGGTGAGTTTAAAGAATTTGAGTTTAAAAATCACTATAATAACTGTTGAAATACACCATCTGGAAAATGTACTTTCTATGGGGGGTGCCACGCCCAGTGGTCCAATACCGCCCACATTCCGCGAGACCGTTTAGAATGGTTATATATAACGCTGACCAAAATTTCATTAAATTGCTATGCTAATTGCTGACATAATGTGTTTTTCATTTTTGTGTTATATGGGAGGTGCCACGCCCACTCCACCAATCTCACCGAGATATAGCCTATACTCTGCCCAGACCCAACATACATGTTGTGAAAAAATTTGATTCAATTCGGTTCAGCCGTTTTGACGCCTATTCGGAACATACAGACATACATACATACATACATACATATCAAAAATATCAAAAATATCAAAAATATCAAAAATATCAAAAATATCAAAAATATCAAAAATATCAAAAATATCAAAAATATCAAAAATATCAAAATATCAAAATATCAAAAATATCAAAATATCAAAAATATCAAAAATATCAAAAATATCAAAAATATCAAAAATATCAAAAATATCAAAAATATCAAAAATATCAAAAATATCAAAAATATCAAAAATATCAAAAATATCAAAAATATCAAAAATATCAAAAATATCAAAAATATCAAATATATCAAATATATCAAATATATCAAATATATCAAATATATCAAATATATCAAATATATCAAAAATATCAAAAATATCAAAAATATCAAAAATATCAAAAATATCAAAAATATCAAAAATATCAAAAATATCAAAAATATCAAAAATATCAAAAATATCAAAAATATCAAAAATATCAAAAATATCAAAAATATCAAAAATATCAAAATATCAAAAATATCAAAAATATCAAAAATATCAAAAATATCAAAAATATCAAAAATATCAAAAATATCAAAAATATCAAAAATATCAAAAATATCAAAAATATCAAAAATATCAAAAATATCAAAAATATCAAAAATATCAAAAATATCAAAAAATATCAAAAATATCAAAAATATCAAAAAATTTCAAAAATATCAAAAATATCAAAAATATCAAAAATATCAAAAATATCAAAAATATCAAAAATATCAAAAATATCAAAAATATCAAAAATATCAAAAATATCAAAAATATCAAAAATATCAAAAATATCAAAAATATCAAAAATATCAAAAATATCAAAAATATCAAAAATATCAAAAATATCAAAAATATCTAAAATATCAAAAATATCAAAAATATCAAAAATATCAAAAATATCAAAAAAATATCAAAAATATCAAAAATATCAAAAAATTTCAAAAATATCAAAAATATCAAAAATATCAAAAATATCAAAAATATCAAAAATATCAAAAATATCAAAAATATCAAAAATATCAAAAATATCAAAAATATCAAAAATATCAAAAATATCAAAAATATCAAAAATATCAAAAATATCAAAAATATCAAAAATATCAAAAATATCTAAAATATCAAAAATATCAAAAATATCAAAAATATCAAAAATATCAAAAATATCAAAAATATCAAAAATATCAAAAATATCAAAAATATCAAAAATATCAAAAATATCTAAAATATCAAAAATATCAAAAATATCTAAAATATCAAAAATATCAAAAATATCAAAAATATCAAAAATATCAAAAATATCAAAAATATCAAAAATATCAAAAATATCAAAAATATCAAAAATATCTAAAATATCTAAAATATCAAAAATATCAAAAATATCAAAAATATCAAAAATATCAAAAATATCAAAAATATCAAAAATATCAAAAATATCAAAAATATCAAAAATATCAAAAATATCAAAAATATCAAAAATATCAAAAATATCAAAAATATCAAAAATATCAAAAATATCAAAAATATCAAAAATATCAAAAATATCAAAAATATCAAATATATCAAATATATCAAATATATCAAATATATCAAATATATCAAATATATCAAAAATATCAAAAATATCAAAAATATCAAAAATATCAAAAATATCAAAAATATCAAAAATATCAAAAATATCAAAAATATCAAAAATATCAAAAATATCAAAAATATCAAAAATATCAAAAATATCAAAAATATCAAAAATATCAAAAATATCAAAAATATCAAAAATATCAAAAATATCAAAAATATCAAAAATATCAAAAATATCAAAAATATCAAAAATATCAAAAATATCAAAAATATCAAAAATATCAAAAATATCAAAAATATCAAAAATATCAAAAATATCAAAAATATCAAAGATATCAAAGATATCAAAGATATCAAAGATTTCAAAAATATCAAAAATATCAAAAATATCAAAAATATCAAAAATATCAAAAATATCAAAAATATCAAAAATATCAAAAATATCAAAAATATCAAAAATATCAAAAATATCAAAAATATCAAAAAATATCAAAAATATCAAAAATATCAAAAATATCAAAAAATTTCAAAAATATCAAAAATATCAAAAATATCAAAAATATCAAAAATATCAAAAATATCAAAAATATCAAAAATATCAAAAATATCAAAAATATCAAAAATATCAAAAATATCAAAAATATCAAAAATATCAAAAATATCAAAAATATCAAAAATATCAAAAATATCAAAAATATCAAAAATATCAAAAATATCAAAAATATCAAAAATATCAAAAATATCAAAAATATCAAAAATATCAAAAATATCAAAAATATCAAAAATATCAAAAATATCAAAAATATCAAAAATATCAAAAATATCAAAAATATCAAAAATATCAAAAATATCAAAAATATCAAAAATATCAAAAATATCAAATATATCAAATATATCAAATATATCAAAAATATCAAAAATATCAAAAATATCAAAAATATCAAAAATATCAAAAATATCAAAAATATCAAAAATATCAAAAATATCAAAAATATCAAAAATATCAAAAATATCAAAAATATCAAAAATATCAAAAATATCAAAAATATCAAAAATATCAAAAATATCAAAAATATCAAAAATATCAAAAATATCAAAAATATCAAAAATATCAAAAATATCAAAAATATCAAAAATATCAAAAATATCAAAAATATCTAAAATATCAAAAATATCTAAAATATCTAAAATATCTAAAATATCTAAAATATCAAAAATATCAAAAATATCAAAAATATCAAAAATATCAAAAATATCAAAAATATCAAAAATATCAAAAATATCAAAAATATCAAAAATATCAAAAATATCAAAAATATCAAAAATATCAAAAATATCAAAAATATCAAAAATATCAAAAATATCAAAAATATCAAAAATATCAAAAATATCAAAAATATCAAAAATATCAAAAATATCAAAAATATCAAAAATATCAAAAATATCAAAAATATCAAAAATATCAAAAATATCAAAATATCAAAAATATCAAAAATATCAAAAATATCAAAAATATCAAAAATATCAAAAATATCAAAAATATCAAAAATATCAAAAATATCAAAAATATCAAAAATATCAAAAATATCAAAAATATCAAAAATATCAAAAATATCAAAAATATCAAAAATATCAAAAATATCAAAAATATCAAAAATATCAAAAATATCAAAAATATCAAAAATATCAAAAATATCAAATATATCAAATATATCAAATATATCAAATATATCAAATATATCAAATATATCAAATATATCAAAAATATCAAAAATATCAAAAATATCAAAAATATCAAAAATATCAAAAATATCAAAAATATCAAAAATATCAAAAATATCAAAAATATCAAAAATATCAAAAATATCAAATATATCAAATATATCAAATATATCAAATATATCAAATATATCAAATATATCAAATATATCAAAAATATCAAAAATATCAAAAATATCAAAAATATCAAAAATATCAAAAATATCAAAAATATCAAAAATATCAAAAATATCAAAAATATCAAAAATATCAAAAATATCAAAAATATCAAAAATATCAAAAATATCAAAAATATCAAAAATATCAAAAATATCAAAAATATCAAAAATATCAAAAATATCAAAAATATCAAAAATATCAAAAATATCAAAAATATCAAAAATATCAAAAATATCAAAAATATCAAAAATATCAAAAATATCAAAGATATCAAAGATATCAAAGATATCAAAGATATCAAAAATATCAAAAATATCAAAAATATCAAAAATATCAAAAATATCAAAAATATCAAAAATATCAAAAATATCAAAAATATCAAAAATATCAAATATATCAAAAATATCAAAAAATATCAAAAATATCAAAAATATCAAAAATATCAAAAAATTTCAAAAATATCAAAAATATCAAAAATATCAAAAATATCAAAAATATCAAAAATATCAAAAATATCAAAAATATCAAAAATATCAAAAATATCAAAAATATCAAAAATATCAAAAATATCAAAAATATCAAAAATATCAAAAATATCAAAAATATCAAAAATATCAAAAATATCAAAAATATCAAAAATATCAAAAATATCAAAAATTATCAAATTATCAAATTATCAAAAATATCAAATATATCCAAAATGTCAAAATTATCAAAAATATCAAAAATATCAAAAATATCAAAAATATCAAAAATATCAAAAATATCAAAAATATCAAAAATATCAAAAATATCAAAAATATCAAAAATATCAAAAATATCAAAAGTATCAAAAATATGAAAAATATCAAAAATATCAAAAATATCAAAAATATCAAAAATATCAAAAATATCAAAAATATCAAAAATATCAAAAATATCAAAAATATCAAAAATATCAAAAATATCAAAAATATCAAAAATATCAAAAATATCAAAAATATCAAAAATATCAAAAATATCAAAAATATCAAAAATATCAAAAATATCAAAAATATCAAAAATATCAAAAATATCAAAAATATCAATAATATCAATAATAACAAAAATAACAAAAATAACAAAAATAACAAAAATAACAAAAATAACAAAAATATCAAAAATATCAAAAATATCAAAAATACCAAAAATACCAAAAATATCAAAAATAATAAAAATATCAAAAATTAAAAAATTGGAAAATTGGAAAATAGCACAAAATATCAAAAATATCAAAAATATTAAAAATATTAAAAATATCAAAAATATCAAAAATATCAAAAATATCAAAAATATCAAAAATATCAAAAATATCAAAAATATCAAAAATATCAAAAATATCAAAAATATCAAAAATATCAAAAATATCAAAAATATCAAAAATATCAAAAATATCAAAAATATCAAAAATATCAAAAATATCAAAAATATCAAAAATATCAAAAATATCAAAAATATCAAAAATATCAAAAATATCAAAAATATCAAAAATATCAAAAATATCAAAAATATCAAAAATATTAAAAATATCAAAAATATCAAAAATATCAAAAATATCAAAAATATCAAAAATATCAAAAATATCAAAAATATCAAAAATATCAAAAATATCAAAAATATCAAAAATATCAAAAATATCAAAAATATCAAAAATATCAAAAATATCAAAAATATCAAAAATATCAAAAATATCAAAAATATCAAAAATATCAAAAATATCAAAAATATCAAAAATATCAAAAATATCAAAAATATCAAAAATATCAAAAATATCAAAAATATCAAAAATATCAAAAATATCAAAGATATCAAAGATATCAAAAATATCAAAAATATCAAAAATATCAAAAATATCAAAAATATCAAAAATATCAAAAATATCAAAAATATCAAAAATATCAAAAATATCAAAAATATCAAAAATATCAAAAATATCAAAAATATCAAAAATATCAAAAATATCAAAAATATCAATAATATCAATAATAACAAAAATAACAAAAATAACAAAAATAACAAAAATAACAAAAATAACAAAAATATCAAAAATATCAAAAATATCAAAAATACCAAAAATACCAAAAATATCAAAAATAATAAAAATATCAAAAATTAAAAAATTGGAAAATTGGAAAATAGCACAAAATATCAAAAATATCAAAAATATTAAAAATATTAAAAATATCAAAAATATCAAAAATATCAAAAATATCAAAAATATCAAAAATATCAAAAATATCAAAAATATCAAAAATATCAAAAATATCAAAAATATCAAAAATATCAAAAATATCAAAAATATCAAAAATATCAAAAATATCAAAAATATCAAAAATATCAAAAATATCAAAAATATCAAAAATATCAAAAATATCAAAAATATCAAAAATATCAAAAATATCAATAATATCAATAATAACAAAAATAACAAAAATAACAAAAATAACAAAAATAACAAAAATAACAAAAATATCAAAAATATCAAAAATATCAAAAATACCAAAAATACCAAAAATATCAAAAATAATAAAAATATCAAAAATTAAAAAATTGGAAAATTGGAAAATAGCACAAAATATCAAAAATATCAAAAATATTAAAAATATTAAAAATATCAAAAATATCAAAAATATCAAAAATATCAAAAATATCAAAAATATCAAAAATATCAAAAATATCAAAAATATCAAAAATATCAAAAATATCAAAAATATCAAAAATATCAAAAATAACAAAAATAACAAAAATAACAAAAATATCAAAAATAATAAAATATCAAAAATTAAAAAATTGGAAAATAGCACAAAATATCAATTTTAATTTTTTGCAGTTTATCACATAATATTGAAAGTGCAGATTTTATTTTTAAACATTTTTGTATTTTTTATAAATGCACGATTCGATGATTAAATCCCATTCGTATATTGCTTTAACAATAAATAATTCAGTCAACTATTTGCTAACAGCATGCGTATTTCCACTGAAAATGATTTAAAGGATTTTGTCTGATATAAACAATAAAAATACTAAAATACGGCAAACTGAGAAATTCTCAAAAAAATAAAAAAAGATGAAGAATGCGAAAATTATGGACGGTAATAAAACGGAGCACGTATGCAACATCAGAAGCAGAAACAGCAGCAGCACGTTGCGTCAACACAAAAATTATTCATACACGGCGATATTTTGTGGAACAATCTGATATATAGCTTTGTATGTATGTCTCCAAATGCACATATACAAATGGACTGGATATACATAGAAGTACAATCAACGTACATGGTATGTAGCAGCGGAAAGGGGCAAACAAGTGAAAAATGTCCATGCGAATGATCAAAGTAATGGGGTGGTATGGAAAATGGAAAATCTGAAATGTGGAGGATGTAATGAGAATGTGTTACGGTACGTCGAATTGTTTTATGGAATAGATTGATGGTATGATGTACGCATCGAGTGCGCTTTCGGTGGGTATGTATGATAAATGTAATAGAGAGGTAAGAGGGATTATATGAACGCGAATATTTTGTTTGGGAAATCATAATATAGTAATGTGTTGTGTAAAAAGTAGTTAGAGGGAATGTATGTGGTTAGTATTAGTTAGAAAATAAAAACTAGAAGTTATTAGAGGTGATATATATTTTATGTGAATTCGTGTCAATCTCATAAGCACACGGGTGAATATGGTGTTGACTAATTACTAATAAAATTAAACAATGATATCATACAACATTTAACTGTGTAATAACTTTCCTTGCTTTACAATTTCTCATTTACTTTTATTAATCTTTAGCAGAGACCAAAAATAACTATTAACCTTTATTTCCATTTGGTTTTTCATTGGGAGATATTATGTTTCAAAAAATATAAAGGTCTTTGTTTAAGAGATATTTTTTATTTGAAAAAATAAAGGTCTTTGGTTGAGAGATAACCTTTGTTTTAAAAAAATAAAGGTCTCTGGTTGAGAGAGATACTTTTTATTTAAAAAAATAAAGGTATTTGGTTCAGAGTTATATGAAAACCTTTATTGTAAAGGTTTTTGATTAATGGTTGTTAGTAGACCGAAAATTCAATTAGGAGAACTGAAAAATATGGACTTTCGGCATCCGGGCGAGATTATTGCACGTATAGAGAAGAGATGGGCAGAATTAAATTTATTTCACAACTATAAACTAACAATTATAGATGATCCAGTGGGATTACAGAAGCACCCAAGTGCGTCCAATGTATCAGATGAATCGTATTTAAAATTTAATATTTTTTTTTTTTTAGAAAATGAGGATTTAGACCATTGCGTAGTTTTTGTCGCCCAACATTTTTATTTCGAAATTGTCGTTTTTGTAGAATATTTTTTTTTTTGAAAAAAAGGTGATTTCGACCATTGCGACCATCCCGATAAAAAAAAAATTAACATTTTTTTTTTCGAAATTGTTCGAACATTGTTGTTTTTGTCGAATATATATATTTTTTCGACAATGGTGATTTAGACCATTGCGTAGTTTTTGTAGCCTAGTTTTTTTTTAAACAATTTTTTTTTCGAAATTGTTCGAACATTGTTGTTTATTTTCAAATATATATTTTTTTCGAAAATGGTGATTTCGACCATTGCGTTGTTTTTGTCATCCAAAAAATTTTTTGTTACATTTTTTTTCAAAATTTTTCGAACATTGTTCTTTTTGTCGAATATGTATATATATTTTTTTGAAAATTTTGATTTCGACCATTGCGTTGTTTTTGTCGTCCAAAAATTTGTCTAACCTTTTTTTTCGAAGTTGTTCGAACATTGTTGTTTTTGTCGAATATATATATTTTTTTTTTTTCGAAAATTGTGATTTCGACCATTGCGTTGTTTTTGTCGTCCAAAAATTGTTCTAACCTTTTTTGTCTGTTACTAGGGAATATGATAAGGAATGTATTGGGGAACGTAATAAGAAATTTAATTGGAAATGTAATATGGATTTTAATAGGGAACGTAATACGGACAGTAATGGGGATCGTAATAGGGAACGACGTTATGGGGAACGTAATAGGAAACGTAATAGGGAACGAATATGAAACGTAATAAGGAAAGTAATAAGGAAAGTAATAGAGAATGTGATTAGGATACGACTAGGAACGTATTAGGACACGTTAAAGGAAAAGTAATAGGGAACACAATACGAAATGTAAAAGGGAAAGTAATAGGGAAAATCATAGGAAACGTATTAGGGAAAATAATTTGGATTGTAATAAGGAAAGTAATATGAAACATGATACGAAATGTAAAAGGGAAAGTAATAGGGAATACAATATGGAACGTAATAGAAAGCGTAATATGGAACGTTATAGTTAATAATGAAGATAGCAGGGAATCAAATAGAAAAGGTGACAGCCAATGTGAAAATTTACTTGGCAGAGTATATTAAAATAATTTCGTTAATTACTCTAACTGAGGATAGTTATGAAGTTAATAGGAATGATAAGTTGAAAGTTGATAAGGGAATATAGATATTAATTGTTATTAATATAGCATTTTGAAAAAGTTAACGATTGACGAAGATAACACTTCGGTAGAAAATTTTGATCATATTTAAAATATAAAAAAACTATAGAATGTTAATTGACCCGTGCACAAATGTATTTGAAGTGCACTCTACAAAATATGCACTACTGCACTCCATAGTAGAGATGCCCAACTCAGCCCGTATGTGCACGATGTCAGCCTGCAAGTTACTAGGCGAGGGAAAGATCGATGAATCGCAAATGGTGAGAGGAATTTTAGAGTTAGAGCGAGTGCACCGAATATAAGTACGTCTGACCTGCAAAAGCTATTAGTCGATCGTGCGACTTCATGCGAGCAGGTCGACGCTACTTTCTACTAATCAACCCAGTAGAAATTATTAAATGTATCACCTTTAATGCAAAATATTTAATGTAAAATATAATACTAAATGTTTTTTTATCTGAAACTTATTTTGGTGCATTTATTTAAATTTATTTTAGATAAAATAATAGGAAATTTTGAGATGTTTTCACAATTTAAACAAATCGTTTAAAAATATATCATGTACTGTTCAAAAAATAATGTTTATATTGTTTTTATTGACAGAATTAAATAATGAGTGTTTTAATTAAAAATAACTAAATAAAGTAAATTTAATAATTAGTCGACTATTTCTTTTTTCTATTGGGTTTAAATGCGTAGAGTTGAAGTCGACTGCGCACAGTAGAACATATCATTTTATTAATGATTTAAATATTTATATTTTAATTTATTATTGTATACTTTGTATGTAAACGAGAAATATATATTATAATAAATCTTATTTATTAAAAAACAAATATTAATAATTCGTTTGACTATTTTGCAATAACATTTTTGGTATACTTCCTCTTAAATAAGTATATAGAGCTGCGACTTTAAATAATTTATATATGAGGCAATTGACTAGTTTTTGTTTCAAACACTAATTAAAATTTAACATTTAAGGATACATTAAGAGTACACAGAAAAAAATCGTAAATATAACCAAAAATGTACATCAATACAATTGCATTTTTGCTGAAACTGCGCCGACTAAATTATTAACTGCATTAGCGTACACACATACATCCTTCATATTAGCATCGCATTTGCTGGCAACAGATGTTTTCACGACGCGCTGATGGTGTGTATATTTATTATTTATTTTATATATTTTTTTTTATAAATTTTGCATATTTTATTCATTATATAAATATTTTTTTAATTTTAATTATTTTACTTACTCAATTCTTTGTTCGAAGTTAGAATAACGTTTGCAATAACATTTTTGGTGAACTTGGCCTATTTTATGATCAAAATAAGAACATATAAGATTGGTTTTAACATAAATAACATGTTTTCATAAAATACAGTATTTTTGGATAATTCATTGTACATTTCTTTACAAAACAACGAATTATATTCGGTCAGGTTTTGTTTAACTTTGTTACACCGTACTTTCAACGCACTCTCTTTCCTTCAGTGTTGCATCATTTCTTAAGTAAAAAAGGGAAAAAATGTGAAATCTACTATATATTTGTGAATGTTTGTATGTGTGTATGTATGTATGTATGTATGTATGTATGTATGTATGTATGTATGTATGTATGTATGTATGAATGTATGTATGTATGTACGTATGAATGTATGTTCCGAATAGTCGTCAAAACTACTGATCGGAATCGAATGAAATGGGAGGTGACCAGTCTACCAATCTCACCGCGATATAGCCTATACTACAAAAATAAAAAACACATTATATCAGAAATTATGATAGCAAATTTAATGAAATTTTAGTCAGCGTTATATTTTCCATTCTAAACAGTCTCACAGAATATGGCGGCATTGGACAACTGGACGTGGCAAACCCCATAGAAGGTGAATTTCCAAGATGGTGTATGTCAATAGTTATTACAGTGATATCAAAATATATTTCAACCAAGGATTGAAACCTAAACGAATAACGGTTTCGATTTCGGTTTCGGTTTTTTCCGCGTTTCGGTTTCGGTTACGGTTTCGGTTTTAAGTTTTTATAACGAAACGGTTTCGGTATACCGGTTCCATCTTACGGTTTCGGTTTTGATTTCGGTTTTTGTATAAATTTTCTTTATTTCCATATTTTTCAAATAATTTTACATTTTTTATATGGTCCTAAATTACTGGGGTAAAGTGGTAAACGTAATTTAAACAATGTTTGTTGTTATTTCAGTAAAAATATTGTGTTATAAGAATTATTTAATTGATTACGTCAAGAAAAAAATTTAATTTTAAATTTCGTGACCACAAACCAATGAAAAGCAACATATTGACTTCACCTGATATATGATCTGAATTGAAAAGAAGATGAATTTTGTACAATTTTCATCCATAAAAGCCAAAGAAATTAAATTTCAACAATTCTGTGAACTGCAATATATGTAAACTAGTGATGATCATTTGCAAGGGCAAGGCAAGAAATGTTAATCTTAATCTTTTAAATTTTAAATAAAGATCGAAGACAAATATCTTAAACTATATATTAATTATGAAAACGAATAGAATTTGAACACTAATTGTATTTAAGTTACTTATTTTCCATATTTTCAATTTCTTCAACATTTTACTAACAAAAAAAAAATCCAATAACATAAAATTTTGAATTATATTTTAACAAGAATTAGCAAATAAAAAAATAATTGTATAAAACAAGTGATGTTGACAAGACAATTCAAAATCTCAAGACCATAATAAAATGAACGAAAAGTCACCAAATACATTTTCAAAATGTTCAACAAACTCGAAAATTAAGTTTTTCATAAAAATGTATTTGGTGACTTTTCGTTCTACAACGACGATATACAGTATACGATATACATATACAATAAATATAAGGAATATTTCGTATAAGCATATTTCTGTTTTCGTCACAGATTAAAAAAATCCGTATGCTACACGTACCATATGTGAAGAGAACTCAAAGAATATCTTGCTGAGTAACATTTTTCTTTGCGAACACCATGCGAGCACAAACTCAAACGCTACTAAGCGAATACTAACAGAAAGAAGAGAATATAACAATAACGATTACGATTCGTATACACACACTTTCACAACGACAACCCTCAAACAGACGCATGACAACAGACAGACGCATGACAACGGACAGACGCAAGACAACAGACAGTCGCATGACAACGGACAGACGCACGGCACCACACTACATGTATGTATCTAGTACAGCTCTCTAGTTGGCAACAACAACGAGTTCTCTTTGTGGTACACAAAATTTCCCGCCAAAATTCTATCAAAAGCTTGGATGCTGCTTTATTCGCAATGCTGCTTTAAAGCAATGCTGCTTTAAAGCAATATATCAGCTAAATATATCACACTGTGAAAATGTTAATATATTATTTTTTATTACTTCATGATTTTACAATTAACAAAAAAACTATATATAAAAGTAAAACTAAAATAATAATGTGCATAAGCACAGTGCATATGCACAATCGATGTACGAACTTGCGTAGCGAAGAAAAGAGAAAAAACATTGTTTTGTCTATTTTATCTTTTTAAAGTGACTTTTGAAGCACTTTTAAAAGTGCTTCACAGGCCTTATTTTTAAGATGCTTATATTCTTTAGAATTCGACAAAAACAAAAAAAAACACACATCTTCATTAATGTTCACGTTCATAAATATTTTGCACGCTTTCCATTGTTACTTATTGTTCAATATTTAGTAATATCATGAATTCTTTTGTATATCATTATTATCTTAAAAACATAATACATACATTAAAATCATAAAAAAACGCAAGAGTCTTCCTTTTCTTGCAGTCTTAGTCTTGCACTTGCTCTTGTTCTTTTTCTTGCAAAATCTCGATTTTGTTCTCGCTTTTGTTCTTGCAAAAAAAAATGCAAGAACAAGAAATTTTTAATCATCACTAATGTAAACAAATATCTGCCTTATACTTGAAATTTTTAAACTTGTCTAAGTTGCACTTCATTTTTCGTATTTCCTTAAATAGGTACTGAGATGTTAATAATTTGAAACTTTTTTTACATTTTTTTTTTTTGCATTACATTGTTTTGTTTATGTCCGAAATTGAGCTGTTTTGAAACATCAGTCAAAAATCCATTAGAAGACTTATAAATGGTATTCTATTGAATATATCATTTAAAAGAATTTAAAATATATTCAAATGAACTTTTCAAAACTTGTTCCACTTTACCTCAAGCTCCCCTATATATTTTACTAATAAAATAAATAAAAAACCAATATTATTAAAATTTTTATCATTTTTTAACGTAAAAATTTTGCTTGGAGTTGCTGGTGTTTTGTTGTTAATTCGATTAATGAAACAAAAAACAAATTTTAGACCAAATACCGTTATTTTGGAAATATCGTTTCTCAAAAAACAACATGTGCATTTTTGTACAACCAAAAATGTTTATTTTGGGAACTCCAAATTTTAATTAATGAAATTTTACTTAAGATCTTCTATATAAAATAGAAGATCTTAACCGAAACCGAAACCGATATCCGTTTAAAACCGTTTCATTTTTAAAACCGAAACCGTAACCGAAACCGTTATTCGAAAATCAGAAATAAACCGATATCCAAAACCGATATAAACGGTTTCGGTTTTATACCGGTTTAAAACGGTTTTTAAAAGTACCTATAAATAGAAACAGAAAAACATATTTTATTTTATATAGAAGATTATAAGTAAAATGTCATTTAATAAAATTTTGAGTTCCCAACATTTTTTCAAGGCTAAAGAATATAAGCATCTTAAAAAAAGGTCTGTGAAGCACTTTTGTAGCGGTAAATAGCTTCAAAAGTGCTTCAAAAGTCGCTTCAATAAGATAAAATAGACAAAACAATGTTTTTTTCGCTTTTCTTCGCTACGCTAGTTCGTACATCGATTGTGCATATGCACATTATTGTTTTTGTTTTATTTTTATACATAGTTTTTTTGTTAATTGTAAAATCATGAAGTTTACTTAAGTCAAGTTCTATGTGCATTATTTTATTCAACTTATAAAACAAAAAAATAATAATATATGAACATTTTCATAGTGTACCTCATTTAGCTTATATATTGCTTTTTGTGTTTTTCTTTTTTTCACAAATCCGCTGAAAGTGCAACAACAATAGAAATGCAAATAAAGCAGCATGACAATATAGCAGCATCCAAGCTTTTGATAGAATTTTTGGCGGGAAATTGTTTGTACCACAAAGAAAACTCGTTGTTGTTGCCAACTACATAGCTGTACTAGATACATACATGAAGTGTGGTGTCATGCGACTGTTTGCTGTCATGCGTCTGTCCGTTGTCATGCGGCTGTCTGTTGTCATGCGTCTGTTTGTTGCCATCAATGATACCGGATAGCAACAAAGAGTTGTCGTTGTGAAAGTGTGTATATACGAATCGTAATTCGTTATTGTTGTATTCTCTTCTTTCTGTTAGTGTTCGCTTTGTAGCGTTTGCCTTTGAGTTAGTGTTCGCAAAAAAAAATGTTACCCTGAAAGATATTATTTGTGTTCTCTTTACATACGGTGCGTGTAGCATACGGATTTTTTTTTAATCACTGACGAAAACAGAAATATGCCTATACGAAATATTCCTTATATTTATTATGAACAAGACCAAGAACAAGATTACCATTTCTTGCCTTGCTCTTGCAAATGATCATCACTATTTTACATATATTGCAGTTCACTGAATTGTTAAAATTTAATTACTTTGGCTTTTATGGATGGAAAGTGTACAAAATTCTTCTTCTTTACAATTCAGATCATATCTCAGGTTATGTTAAAAGTTGCTTTTCATTGGTTTGTGATCACGAAATTTTAAATGAAAATTTTTCCTTGGCGTAATCAATTACATAATTAATATAACACACTATTTTAACTACAATAGCAACAAACATTGTTTAAGTTACGTTTTCCAATTTACCCCAATATCATAATTTGAACATAACTTAGCACCATATAAACAATGTTAAATTATTGGAAAAATATGGAAAAAATAAAATTTATACAAAAACCGAAACCGTAACATGAAACCGGTATACCGAAACCGTTTCGTTATAAAAACTTAAAACCGAAACCGTAACCGAAACCGAAACGCGGAAAAAACCGAAACCGAAATCGAAACTGTTATTCGTTTAGGTTTCAATCCTTGATTTCAACCCATATTCTTTAAACTCACCCCTCCACTTCACTACACCGCATTCACCACACCAAAACTCACCATACTCAAACTCACACTTACTGAAACTCACGACACTAAATATCATCACACAAAAACTCACCACACACAAACCCACCACACACAAACTCACCACATTAAAACTCACCACACTAAAACTCACCACACTAACTCCCACACTAAAATTTCTACTGGGAAAAACTCAACGGGGAAGTATTCCACCAGTAAGAATCCTAAGGGAAATCATTTTTGGGGAAGAATTTCACGAGGAAGATTTCTACGGGGAAGAACAATCCGAGAAAAAGTTGTTTTTGCGGAGAATTATTTTTGTTTTGTTTACTACATTTACAACACCAATAAAAACGTCCACAGCGAAGCACGGGTCACTGCTAGTAAATAAATATTTTTGAGTTTGAGATTTTAATCACCATCCAATAAACATGGCTCTGTTAAAACCAATCTGAAAAAATTAAACTCTTAAATAGATATTTAAATTTTCCGGAATTTCTTCAAATAGCTATCCCCGCTCACTTTTGCCGGTAGAAACCCTTCACCAAGAACTCTATTACCCGCGCAGCCAGCCTCGGCCATGCGAGTTGGGTATCCCTAGTCTAAAGTATTCAGCGCATTTTGCAATGGCAGTCTACTGTCTTATAGTGAAGTGTCCACCAGCAACTTCTATTCACTACAGTATTTGTTTCATTTGTGTTAAGTGCAGTCAACACACTTTTTGTCTTTCAAAACATAAAACATTCAATGTTTTGAAAAATAAAACCAAATGACAATACTGTCGTCGCTGAACATGCAACAAATACAATGATTGCAGCGAGTGAGCGCAACAAGTAATGCGTGAGAAGACGAATATGGAAAACAGCAAAAAAAATACAACAGAGAAAAAAAATGTGTACGACGAAAGCAACGCATTGGTCGAAAAGCAATAGTAATATTGCACATCATTGTAGACCTCTTCACTACAACTACATCTTGTTTGAGTTTTGCTTTGACACTACTTGTGCTTTGTTGTTGTGAGCAACACATTCATTTGATTTTCAAGCATGGAATCAGTGACAGTAAATGTTTTGTAATAAAATAAATGTCTTGAAGTTGGTTTCAAATACATTTGTACAGATGTCTAATATATAGCGAAAGATCACAGTTTATAAGAAAGCAGAATTTGTAGTATTTTATATAGATAAATTTTAAGAGATATGGAAAATAATACAAAGATTAGACTATGTTAGTAAAATGTCACATATGTCTGTTCTGGGAAAGAGATATTCAAGCCGCAGAGCAAAGCGAAGAGATTGCGTTGGCTGTGTGTGCTGAAACATGATACATGTGGTATGGCTTTCGGAGGTCTAATTTTGACTTTTTGTCAGCGAAATCGTCGACGTTTCGGTGAAGTCGGTGTGCCCATGTTTTTGTTGGATTCTCTGTGACTGTGTGTCATTGTGTTTGTATGTCATATGTGGTAGTGTGTCATTACAGTTGCCGTTAACGTTA
Organism: Dryomyza anilis; assembly: GCA_951804985.1. Lineage (NCBI taxonomy): Eukaryota > Metazoa > Arthropoda > Insecta > Diptera > Dryomyzidae > Dryomyza > Dryomyza anilis. The sequence continues at coordinate 12,108,634 of OX638130.1, forward strand.
CCGTTACTGTTACCGTTACACATGTGCCAGGCAAAATTTGCCATCAGAAACGCAACGTTTGCGTTTAAATTGATGCATTAGCATTACTTGTTGTCAACGTGCTTTTTGTTCTTTTTTGGAACAGTGGAACTGGTAGTAACTATCATTACGTTATTGTTGCTTTTGCTGGTATTTTGGATGATTTTGGTTGGGGCCTTCACTGTTTGTGAATGCGCTTTGTTTGCGCATCCATGTCAAATGTTGAACAAACTGAATGTGAACGTGCAAAACTAAGTCTCAGCGGGAAAATTAGCAAATGTAACAACATTTTGCAGACAGACAGACATACAAACTCACACAAAAACAAGAACGTGGCAGGTCCTTTGAAACAATGCGTACATGGCGCAGTGGTGTTGGTGAATTCATTTGTGTGTGTGTCAGTGTTAGGTGCGTCACTGTGTTAATCTGTTCACCACCAGGTGTGCTTTGAATTAGCAGTTACTACTGCTGCATTGTGTACGCAAATTATTTGAAAACTCAAACAAAAATTAAAACCGAAACTTGTCAGCATAAAAACATTGGTAAAATTTAAAAATAAGTAAAACTAATATTTGTCGAAATATTTAGTATTATTTTTAAAATAAAGTAATGCATTTGGGAGTTGATTATAAGACACAACTTTATTTGTAAACTGTAATGAAATCTAAAATGTAGTTGAAATTAATTCTAAATAAATAATGAAATGTGGCAGGAATATGGAATATGTAGCGTTAAATGAAATGAAACATGAAATGAATCATGAACTTAAAATATTAAATGGATTCTATTTGATATGAAACATGAAATGGAATATGAAACGGCATATGAAATATGAATTGAATCCTAAAATGGGAGCCTGGGGTAAAGTGGGACACGTTTTGATTATCCTCCAAACAAAAAAAACTTTTAATTGATTTTTAAATTTCATAGATTCGTGCATGATCTAAATTTTCGTATTACCAAAGTACCATTTCTATGTCTTTTAATTGATATTTGAGCGATTTTTCGAAACAGCTCAATTTCGGACTTTTCTGAAAAATGTTGGGGTAAAGTGGGAAACTTCAAACTTTTTACTTAAATGCAATTTTTGTCTTTCTTTTTCTTTATTTGTTTTTTTTTGTCAGTACAAAGTCAAATATATTAAAAATATTAACAATAATAATAATAAGGTCATAAAAGAAGAATGGTAATGCAAGAAAAAAGTTTAAATGCACAAAAAAATTGAACAAATTTAATATTGAAAGTATATATAGAAAATGAGATTAATTGATACAAAATAATTAAATCTTTTAATATAATTAATTGAATATACCAATTATTCAATAGTATGTATAAATTAAATCCGTTCTGGGTTGGTGTATATGCTAAAATATATGCATATATAGCATATACACCAACCGACCATTTTAGAGGCACGGCACAGTTTTACAGCCTCACACAGTTTTAAATTCACTAAATTGTATTATAGGTACTGTTGTACCGATCTTATTTTACATTGGTTCATCGCAACGCGTGCTTGCCTTTTCGGTGCGTCGGGTCGTTTTTCGTGCATCGTGCGTATATCAAGACTTTGATATTCTTATCTCTTGTTTGTTTTTAACATTTACCTTTCATTCAACACAATAAAAGTAGTAAGTAAAAAAAATATGTAATTAAAAATATAAATAACCAAATAACATATAAATAATAAATTACAATAAATTAAAATGACAAATAAAAAAAATATTTATTTCATTTGGTGGTAAATTTCCTTTCATTTTTGTTCTATAATTTATTAATTAATATAATTAATTATTTAATCTTTACAATTAAAGTACGTATCCGTGATGAATTGAATTGATAATTTTTTGCTATATTAAGAAAACACGAAAAAAAATGTGTGCTTTTACGACAAAAATTCAAATTTTCATTTAAAATGAATTTTTCACTCAAAATTACATTTTCATTAAAAATTCATATTTTTACTAAAAATTTAATTTTTCACTAAAAAATTCAATTTTTCAATATAAATAACATTTTTCACTAAAAGTTAAATTTTTCACTAAAAATTCAGTTTTTCACTATAAATTCAATTTGCTCTAAAAATTTAAATTTTCACTAAAAATTCAAATTTTAACTAAAAATTAAATTTTTTACTAAAAATTCAATTTTTCACTAAAAATTCAATTTTTCACTAAAAAATCAATTTTTCACTAAAAATTCATCTTTTCACAAAAAATTCAATTTTTCACTAAAAATTAAATTTTTTACTAAAAATTCAATTTTTCACTAAAAATTAAATTTTTTACTAAAAATTCAATTTTTCACTAAAAATTAAAATTTTCACTAAAAATTCAAATTTTCACTAAAAATTCAATTTTGCACTAAAAATTCAATTTTTCACTAAAAATTCAAATTTTCACTAAAATTTTATTTTTTTCCTTATTAAATTGAGGGACAATAGAGTCAGGTGTAGTGTCTGGTCATTAATTTCGCACAATTGAAATATTTCCAAATATTGCAGTATACAAAGTTGAGGATATTTAATTTTTTCAGCAAAGTTATTCATGCAAAATGTACAAAATTCTTCTTCTACTTCTGATGAAATTGAAAAATATTTACGATGTATTCTTTTTATTTCTCGGCTTTCTACTGTAGTTCAGATCTGTCTAAAGACTTAGTATCTGAAGTCAAAATGTTGCCTATCATTGGTTTATCGACACGATTGAAGTCTTAGTTAAATGAATTAAATAATTCATATAACATAATATTTTAACTAAAGTTACAAGAAACATTGTTTAAATTATGTTTATCACTTTACCCTAGAAAATGTTTCCCACTTTACACTACTATCGCATTTTGATCATAACTTAGCAGCATTTAAACAGAGTTAAATAACTTGCAAAATCTGTTTTTATTTCAAAATTAAAGACGTTCCTAATTAAAAACGTCAAAAATTTCTCATTTTTTGATGGCAAACAACAGCACTCTCAAAAAATCTTGCAAAAACATTTTTTTCATTTGTCCTCGAAATGCAATAAAAAGATATAAATTTGATTGTAACCCTGGATGCCATATTAAGAAACACTTGACAATTGTTTTTATTTTTCAAAGTGCAAAAACATGTCAAAAAATTACAATTTTCCATCCTACCCATGTCCCACATTTCCTCAGTTTCCCCGACATGATAGTATAAATCAAGAACTAAAACCATTTGAAATATTTTTCCTGTTTTGGTTCCAAGATTTTTGAATTAGCGGTTTCGGTACCTGTTCCAACAAAAAAAATATAGGGTTTGGTTCCACACATTTTCTGATAACCCTTCCAGTTCCGGTTCTAAAAATAGAAACGGAGCTTTGCGATCCCTAAAAAGAAACTAAAAGCCTTTGATATATCAGTTCCGGTTCTGGTTCAAACATTTTAAAAATTATAGTTCTGATTCGGTTCCAAAAACCGAAACGGTTTCGGTACCGCTTCTGATTCCGGTTCTTTGCGGTCCCTGGTACAATAAAATGTAATTTAAACCTGGAATTGGAACCTTAAACAGAACATGAAATGTAATATGAAATGTAATATGAAATGGAATATGAAATGGAATATAAAATGGAACATGTAATGGACTATGAAATGAAACATTAAAAGACACATGAAATGGAGATTGAAAAATGAATCATCGACTTAAAATATTAAATGGATACTATTTGTTACGAAACATGAAATGGAATATGAACCGGAACATGAAATATTGCCACATGAAAGTAAAAATAAAATGAAACATAAAATGGAACTTGAATTGGAACTTTAAATGAGAAATGAAATGGAATATAAAATGAGACATGAAATAGCATATGTAACGAAACAACAAAAGAAACATCAAATGTAGAATGAAGTGGAACATAAAACTAAATATAAAATAGAGCATGAAACGAAACGTGAAATGGAACATGAAATGTAATATGAAATGTAACATGAAATAGAACATGGAATGTAACATCAAATAAAAAATGAAATGGAATTTAAAATAATAATGAGATCCATTATTATGCCTTTGTGCACCGATAATTTTTGTTCTTTAATTTTCTTACTTTATTTTTCCAGTAGTATCATTTTATAGAAAACTCATATTCCAAATATATTAAGTGTTGTCAATAAAAATGTTTGATTTGGGGTTACTTTGTGTACCCCATATTTTTATCTCCACCGAAAACCTTTAGCATATGTTTGCTGTAATTCTAGAAAAATAAAATAATAAATAAATAATGCCTGGCTTAAGCTGTTCTTTGCTTGCTGCTCGACTACATTTTCATCCTTTTAATGCATATAAATTATAAGCAATTTTTCCATTGCTAATCCGCAGGATTTCGAACAATGCTATGCTAAGTATTACTGACTATTGTTGAGTTGGAAGACGGTCTAAGCCCCCAAGAGGTCTAGAAAAACGTAGACAGGGGAGAATGAGCGAGCAGCTTGAGTGCTTTGTAGCAAATAAAAAAAAAATACTGTGCGAAATATAGTACAAAATGAGAATGCTAAATTATATCAATTTTAAGCAAAAACATAATTTTTTCATTAAAAATTAAAGTGTTCACTGTTATTATATTTTCATTAAAAATTTTTCAATGAAATTTTTCACTAAAAATTCAATTTTTCACTAAAAATTCAATTTTTCACTAAAAATTCAATTTTTCACTAAAAATTCAATTTTTCACTAAAAATTCAAATTTCCACTAAAAATTCAAATTTTCACTAAAAATTCAATTTTTCACTAAAAATTCAAATTTTCACTAAAAATTCAATTTTTCACTAAAAATTCAATTTTTCACTAAAAATTCAATTTTTCACTAAAAATTCGATTTTTCACTAAAAATTCAATTTTTCACAAAAAATTCAATTTTTCACTAAAAATTCAATTTTTCACTAAAAATTCAATTTTTCACTAAAAATTCAATTTTTCACTGAAAATTCAATTTTTCACTAAAAATTCAAAATTTCATTAAAAATTCAATTTTTCACTAGAAATTCAATTTTTTACTAAAAATTCAATTTTTCACTAAAAATTCAATTTTTCACTAAAAATTCAATTTTTCACTAAAAATTCAATTTTTCACTAAAAATTCAAATTTCCACTAAAAATTCAAATTTTCACTAAAAATTCAATTTTTCACTAAAAATTCAAATTTTCACTAAAAATTCAATTATTCACTAAAAATTCAATATTTCACTAAAAATTAAATTTATCACTAAAAATTCAATTTTTCACTAAAAAAATCAATTTTCATACAAAAAATCAAATTTTCACTATAAATTCAAATTTTCACTAAAATTTCAATTTTTCACTAAAAATTTAATTTTTCACTTAAAATTCAAATTTTTCACTAGACATTAAATTTTTTACTAATAATTCAAATTTTCACTAAAAATTCAAATTTTCACTAAAAATTCAAATTTTCACTAAAAATTCAAATTTTCACTAAAAATTCAAATTTCCACTAAAAATTCAAATTTTCACTAAAATTTCAAATTTTCACTAAAAATTCAAATTTTCACTAAAAATTCAATTTTTCACTAAAAATTAAATTCTTCACTAAAAATTCAATTTTTCACTAAAAATTCAATTTTTCACTAAAAATTCAATTTTTAACTAAAAACTCAATTTATCACTAAAAATTCAATTTTTAACTAAAAACTCAATTTATCACTAAAAATTCAATTTTTCACTAAAATTTCAATTTTTCACTAAAAATTCAATTTTTCACTAAAAATTCAATTTTTCACTAAAAATTCAATTTTTCACTAAAAATTCAATTTTTCACTAAAAATTCAATTTTTCACTAAAAATTCAATTTTTCACTAAAAATTCAATTTTTCACTAAAAATTCAATTTTTCACTAAAAATTCAATTTTTCACTAAAAATTCAATTTTTCACTAAAAATTCAATTTTTCACTAAAAATTCAATTTTTCACTAAAAATTCAATTTTTCACTAAAAATTCAATTTTTCACTAAAAATTCAATTTTTCACTAAAAATTCAATTTTTCACTAAAAATTCAATTTTTCACTAAAAATTCAATTTTTCACTAAAAATTCAATTTTTCACTAAAAACTCGATTTTTCACTAAAAATTCAATGTTTCACTATAAATCCAATTTTTCACTAAAAATTCAATTTTTCACTAAAAATTCAATTTTTAACTAAAACTTCAATTTTTTACTAAAAATTCAATTTTTCACCAAAAATTCAATTTTTCACTAAAAATTAAATTTATCACTAAAAATTCAATTTTTCACTAGAAATTCAAATTTTCACCAAAAATTAAATTTTTCACTAGAAATTCAATTTTTCACCAAAAATTCAATTTTTCACAAAAGGACGCAAATACAAGACCGCCAATAGAGCGACAATTGCATAGAAAGTCTCAGTGAGTTTAAGAGTATAGTAGGAATTGTAGGCGTTTCTGCACGTGTGGCGCAATTAAATTTGTACAAAGGTTGCACAAGATTCGCCTTACTTAGACGCATATCCTGCGGCCTACAAATGCTGTGATGTCCTTAGTAATAAATGCCGAATGTCTGCTGGTGATGAAGATGGGGAGAAGTATAAAACATGAGGCTTTAAATATCTGTAAGACCTACTTGTAGCATTTCATAAATTAAAAAAATTAGTCGCATTCGCCGTTTCGTCCTAACTGAACTCATTTCTGGACTGTCGGGTGATTATTCAGTTGGCAGCCTTAGGGATTTAAATGGCTCGGCGTTAAAACTGATAATCGCAAAGCATGTTAATTATGTTTGCCAAGATAAAAGAATTTTTGCAATTTTATGTAATTTCAATTATATTATTAAATTTAAAATTTCAATAAAAAAAAATACATATATTGCAGCTAGTAACTTCGACGCAGTACTTTTACCTACTAAAAGCAACAGCTTCCGCTTCCGGCACTAGACACGCAACCAATGGCTGCACTTAAGACACATTTTTATTAAATCGTCGTTTAAGTGCGCTTTGTCGTGTGTCATGAGTGCGCCGAAGGGTTGCTTTGATGGTGCCACGAGTGCTCTAGGTCAGGATGTAGTTGTTTCTGTAACAAGTGACTTTGTGTTCATTTTATTTTTGCATTGTATTTTTAAATTATTTTTATATTTGTATTTTTGGTATTTTAATATTTTTGATATTTTTGATATTTTAATATTTTTGATATTTTTGATATTTTTGATATTTTTAATATTTTTGATATTTTTGATATTTTTGATATTTTTGATATTTTTGATATTTTTGATATTTTTGATATTTTTGGTATTTTTGGTATTTTTGATATTTTTGATATTTTTGATAATTTTGATATTTTTGATATTTTTGATATTTTTGATATTTTTGATATTTTTAATATTTTTGATATTTTTGGTATTTTTGATATTTTTAATATTTTTGATATTTTTTGTCAAGCATTATTACAATTAAAATTTCTATGAGTTCGGGCGTCTAAAAATCGTCGTTAATTCCAGTGAACTTACTTTGATTTTTGGATGACTGAATAGATAAAGACAAGGTTAAATACAGACGAGACACTCTGTGTATTACCCGTAAAATAGAAAAGAAAAATATACAAAAACACTATCAAAACGTACAAATGTCAGTCGGCTTAATTTGACAGCAACAACATGAGCAACGCATTGAGTGCCAGACGACAGACCGACAAGCAGACGAATTAAGTTGCCACATATTTATGCTGACTGGCTGAAATGTTAGTACTTTCATGTATTGTTGTTTGAGTGATAAATTTAATTTTTAGTGCAAAATTGAACTTTTAGTGAAAAATTGAATTTTTAATGAAAAATTTAATTTGTAGTGAAATACTGAATTTGTAGTGAAAAATTGAATTTTTAGTGAAAAATTTAATTTTTAGTGAAAAATTTAATTTTTAGTGAAAAATTGATTTTTAGTGAAAAACTAAATTTTTTGTGAAATTTAATTTTTAGTGAAAAATTGAATTTTTTAATAAAAAATTTAATATTTAGTGAAAAATTTAATTTTTAGTGAAAAATTTAATTTTTAGTGAAAAATTTAATTTTTAGTGAAAAATTTAATTTTTAGTGAAAAATGGAATTTTTAGTGAAAAATGGAATTTTTAATAAAAAAATTGAATTTTTTAATAAAAAATTTAATATTTAGTGAAAAATTGAATTTTTAGTGAAAAATTGAATTTTCAGTGAAAAATTTAATTTTAGTGAACATTAATTTTGTTTCTCAAAAATTCAATATTAGTGAAAATTTGTATTTTTAATAAAAAATTTAATTTTTAGTGAAAAATTGAATTTTTAGTGAAAAATTGAATTTTCAGTGAAAAATTGAATTTTCAGTGAAAAATTAAATTTTTAGGGAAAATTTGTATTTTTAATGAGAAAATTGAATTTTTAGTGAAAATTTAAATTTTTAGTGAAAATTTAAATTTTTAGTGAAAATTTAAATTTTTAGTGAAAAATTGAATTTTTTAGTGAAAAATTGAATTTTTAGTGAAAAATTGAATTTGAAGTGAAAAATTGAAGTTTTATTTTGTGAAAAATGGATTTTTTGTGTGAAATTGATTTTTAGTGAAAATTTAATTTTTTAGTCAAAAATTGAATTCTACTGAAAAATTGAATTTTTAGTGAAAAATTGAATTTAACCGAAAATCTGAATTTTAGTGAAAAATGAATAATTGAATTTCGATGAAAAAATTATTTTTTAGTGAAAAACAAAATTTTTTGTGAAAAATGTAATTATTAGGGAAAAATTTAATTTTTAGTAAAAATGTAATTTTTAGTGAAAAATTGAATTTTTAGTGAAAAATTGAATTTTTAGTGAAAAATGTAATTTTCAGTGAAAAATTTAATATTTAGTGAAAATTTTAATTTTTAATGAAAAATTTAATTTTTAGTGAATATTTTAATTTTTAGTGAAAATTTGAATTTTAAATTTTTATTGAAAATTTTTTCAGTACTATAAACTATTTTTCAAAAGGGCCACAAACTTAAAGACGAAAGATTTCTCAAAAATTGAAAATTGAATTGAGGTGAAATAATATCCCAAGCAACCAGTAAGCCTTGGCGGTTACTGGTAGGAATTTGAAAAGTATATCTCCAACAGTAAAACTAGTCAAAAACTGGTGGTTACTGGTAGGGATTTGAAAAGTAGATCCCGGCCAGTAAACTACCCGAGTATATTTCTACTGGTACTGGTAGAATTGGACTGTCGCAGTAAAACTGGTCAAAGTCTGGTCGGTTACTGGTAAAACTAGCCAAGGACTGGTGAAAAACTGGTCTGTCCCAGTGAAACTGGTCGGTTACTGGAAGGGATTTAAAGAGTAGATTTCTGCCAGTAAAACTAGCAAAAAAACTGGTCAACAACTCGATTTGAAGAGTAGGGATATACCAGTAAACCTGCCTGTTAATCGTAAAACTGTTAGTAGTAAAACTGGCTGGATACTAGTAGGAAACAAGTTCGTCATTTTAACATGTTTTTTGTACCGTGTCATAGATCTAATTATGCTACAAATGAGCCAATAAATAGAGCTCTTACTGAATTTAATAGAATTTTAAATTTTAATGTCAGTGATTTTTCGTTGTCAAAGAATTCATTTAAGGAATGTTTAAATCATATTTATTTTTAAGTGTAAATTGTTAGATTTATGTGTTTATTATTAGTTTTAAGATGTATTGTAATACGCTAGTCTGTAAGGATTGTTTTTCCATAGACTGAATAAATTAAATTGAAATTAAAAAAAAAAAATTGAAATTGAAATTGTTGCTTGGCTCTAAAATTAAATAAAAACTTATAAAAATTATATTTTATTTAATTAAAAAAAAAAAAAAAACAAATATCTGAAATTTCGTAAAGCCACAAACTAGTGGAAAATACAACCAAATTATTAGAAGTATTATTAGTTTTGTTTTAATTGATTGGATATCTATTTCGTAATAAAGAAAATCCCAATTTCAAAAATAATATAAAGCCTCAAAATACGAAATAAAACCACATTTTTATGTAGTTTTTTTATTTGTTTGCTATATTTGCTGGCCTAATTTTCCAGTAATTATTAGATTGTCAGTTATTTCTACGTGTTCAATACTTTATATAGTTAACCGTTTATATATCATGCAATTATTTTAACTTCTGTATTACGAACTGCATCAAATAGCATTTACGTTTCAGGTAACAACCATTAAAAAACTGCAAAATATTAGAGTTTTAAAGAGATACTGCTACTATTTATAAAATTTATATTTAAATGCTGATGATGAGTACATTTAAAGTTATCTTTTATATGTATTTTATAATATCCAAAAATACATTTTACCAAAATGTCTACGAAGTTCACGATGTTAGAAAAAGCCCCGAATAATTAATTATATTTGACAGTTTTCACAGCTCATTAAATCGACGAAATATGATACCTGATGACAGGCATAATTGTGCGCAAGGTCATTATTTGGTCTTTGTGCAGATTCAAATAAATTATGTCTCAGTCAGTGGCACTGATTCCGAAGGTTCTGGCTTAGTGCTTATTGTCATGAATAATTACTAATGGTGTCAATAATATTTTCAATTAAAATAATATGACAAATTATGGTAAAAAGGAAAAGCAACCAAGGTAACAAATAGCATAATTAAAGCAAAATAAGTAGCATTATGAAAATATTATAAATGTAAAATAAAATGTTTGTATTTAGCTCAAAATTAAATAAAAACTAATAACGATATTGAAATTCTTTGTTATACTCAAATTTTCTACGGCAATTATAAGTAAAATTGCGTTTAATTTTTTTTATAAACGCGTTTTGTAAATTTCTAGAAATTGTTTCTGCAAATAGACAAAAGTTGCGTAGAAATTTTGAATGCATATTTTAAAAAAAATGTGACGAAAGTACTGAGACAATGAAAAACATAAAGAAATCACAATTTAAGCTAAAATTGTATTTTTTAATAATTCAAAATGATTAAATAAAATAATGAACATAATTTGGAATATTTAATAAATAGTCAAAGCAAATTCATAATTCTTGTATTTTGATCGAAATCAGCTGAAAATTCATAACGATAATAAAATTCTTTTTTAAATTGAAATTTTTTACGGCAATTTGAAGTAAAACTGCATATACAACTTTTTTAGAAACATGTTTCTTAAAATTATAGAATTTTTTAAGTCTAAAAAGCGGTTAAAGATAAACTGAAATTTCGAATCTAAATTTTAAAAAAAGTAATAAAAGAACTGAGTAATATGATACGACGAAATACAAATAATATAAAATTAGCGCAAATTAATGTCTTTATTTATGCAAAATGTGATTTAATAAAAATAATATTATATGATTTTGATTATTTAAAAAATACTCTTAAACTAAACAAATATATTGAACTTCCATCACAATGAATTGAAAACTACTTACGATATTGAAATTCCACTATATATTCAAATTTATTTTGACAATCTAAAGTAAAGCTGCGTTTAATGTTTTTTTAGAAAATTGATTTTAGAATGCTAAGAATTTATTTTAGTACACAAAGTGATAAATTTTGAATAGATATTTCATATATAAATTTCCAAATATATCTATCTAATTAAAGAAAAGTGGCTCTATTAAAAATTATTTTTTCACGTAAACACAAATTTAGTTTATTTTAAGAAAAATCATTAATTTTATGAAAAACTAGCTGGACCCGTGCACGACTCGTGCCAAGATTTTGAATTCATAGATATAAAGCGATTTTATTAATATAAAATAAACATTATAATTATTTTTTATATCAGGGGCCCGTGATTCGCTGTGGAAGTTTTTATTGGTTTTATAAATGTAGTAACCAAATAATAATTCCCCGCCAAAACAACTTTTCTCAAAGACAATTCAGACAGTAGAATATTTCGCCACAGAATTCTTCGTCGTAAAATTCTTCCCCATAGAACGCTTTACCGTAGAATTCTTCCCGGTAGAACTCTTCCCGGTAGAATTCTTCCCCGTAGAGTTTTTCTCAGTAGAAGTTTTAGTGTAGTTAGTTTTAATGTGGTGAGTTTCAGTGTGTTGAGATTTTAGTTTAGTGAATTTTTAGTATGGTGAGTTTTAGTGTGGTGTGTTTTAGTGTGGTGAGTTTTATTGTGTTGAGTTTTAGTGTGGTGAGTTTTAGTGTGGTGAATTTTAGTGTGGTGAGTTTAAATGTGGTGAGTTTCAATGTGGTGAGTTTTAGTGTGGTGAGTTTTAGTGTGGTTAGTTTTAGTGTGGTGAATTTTTAGTGTGGTGAGTTTTAGTGTGGTGAGTTTTATTGTGTTGAGTTTTAGTGTGGTGAGTTTTAGTGTGGTGAATTTTAGTGTGGTGAGTTTAAATGTGGTGAGTTTCAGTGTGGTGAGTTTTAGTGTGGTGAGTTTTAGTGTGGTGAGTTTTAGTGTGGTGAGTTTTAGTGTGGTGAGTTTTAGTGTGGTGAGTTTTAGTGTGGTGAGTTTCAGTGTGGTGAGTTTTATTGTGGTGAGTTTTAGTGTGGTGAATTTTAGTTTTTTGTTTCATCTTTTTAGATTGTGTATGTGCTGAGTTATGTCGTTTTGAAAGTTTAGGTTGTATGGGAGGTGCCACGCCCCTTTGTCCAATACCGCCCATATATAGCCTATGACACCCTCCGGACTCCATAGTATCCTGGTGCAAAATTAAATCGGTTCAGCGGTTTAGACGTGATGCTGGAACGAACAGACAGACAGACAGACAGACAGACAGACAGACAGACAGACAGACAGACCGACCGACAGACTGACAGACGGACCAAGAGTTTTATATATATAGATGTCATTGCTTTAAATTTAAATATTCTGTTGAACAGAATCATTCCTACATTTACTTGATATTGTTACATTGTTTTTTGAGTGTAATATTTGAAAACTGTTAGTAAAATTATAATAAACATATAATCATAGCTCATGCAAAATTTGCATTAAGCAATAATTCTTGATTAAATAAAATAATAAGAATTTAAAGAAAAGAGTCTAAAATAATTTTTAAAAATTAATTAAGATCAAAATCACCTGAAAACTAATTAAGATAATAAAATAATAATTTATATTAACATTTTTCTGAACAATTTTAATTAAAGTTACGTTTTTTTTTTTTAATTTTAGCCTGAATCAAACGATTGAATAAACATTCAATTTTTGAATCAATTTGCAAAACAATTTTAATATCAATCGTATGACTGCCTAATTTTCATTACAAAAATTGGACAATCATACAATGGATATTAAAGTTATTTGAAAATTTATTCAAAAGTTGATTTTTTATTCAATCGTACACCCAGAAAAAAATAGCATATAAATAATAGTTTTTACTATTAAAAATAGTCAATAGGATAAATTATTATTTTGATAAGAAAATACCATTAAATACTAGAAAATATTATAACATTGCCATTGAGTTCTATGAAAAGATTAATTTTGTGTATACCATTAAATCAATAATAGTCCAATTGACCAATTTTGAGGGATTTGAGGAATTTTTTTCTGGGTGTATGATTCAGGCTTTAGTTTAAAATTTGGATAAAATTAGACAGATATTTCTAATGGAATTATCAAAATAAAGTGATGTGTTTCGGAAACACTGAGTTGTTGTAAAATTGAAATAAAATAGTGATAAAACAAAATAATTTATAAAATATTTTTATTCACTGAAAATATAAATCAACTTGAGAATATTTTGAATATAATAAAATTGGTAACTATAATATTATCGACTTCACATCAAAATTGTTTGAAACCGAATAACGATATTGACATTCCGTTATATATTCAAATTTATCCTAACAATAAAAAGATAAAATTGTTAAAATTTTTTTTACAATACAGTTTTTTAAAGCGCAAGATTTTTTTTAGTTCAAGAAGTGGCTAAGAAAAGGCAGAAGGTTCGAACATCATTTTTTTTTGAAAACGTGACCAGATAAGGAAAAACCAAGTATACAGTTAAAATCAGCAACCTAGAATTATGTAGAAATAATATCGTCACTGTCATGCCGAAGCGGCGAATATGTATTTATAAAAATGTTGGAAAATCAAATTTTAAAGTTTGAAGTGCTTTAAAGCAAAATTTATATTTTTTTCAATTATTTCTGTTATTTTGGTTTATTTGTCAATTATTATAACGTATGTAAAATATCTTTAGGTTTGGACAACCTGCATTATAAATACAGATTTTGTGAGACTATATCCTGATCAAAACGCAAATATTTTTGTTTTTTCTGCTATAACTTTTTATTAGCGCAAGATAAAATAGTAATTTGAAGGCATTAATTGATTGATTTGAAAGCACCTTTCTATTGGCATCATCAATTAAAAATATTTTGTCAAACATGAATTTGATATTTGTTATTTACAGGAAAAAATGTTTGGAAAAATATTTTTAAATAATGATGCCAATCGATAGTGCTTTAAAAACAAATAATTAATACCTTAACACCACTATCTTGCACCTACAAAAAATTATAGCAAAAAAACTAAGAAATTGGAAAAATTCAAAATCTTGTCATGCCAAAAGGGCGAATCTTTTCGTTTTTTCGCCATATCTTTTTATTGGTATAAGATAAAATAGCATTTATTGTTTGTTTTCAAAGCACCTATCGATCTGCATTATTAATTACAAATATTTTGCCAACAAAAAAATTTCCTGCAAATAAGAAATGTTAAATTAATGTTTGGAAAAATATTTTTAATTAATAATGCAGATCGATAGCTACTTTCAAAATAAACAATAAATGCCTTTACTCTACCATTTTCATTCGTATCAATAAAAAGTTATGGCGAAAAAACGAAAAGATTCGCCTTTTTGGCATGACAAGATTTTTAATTTTTCAAATTCGTCCTTTTGGTTTTGTCTTTTGTAGCTAGAAATATCCAACAAAATGACATGCGATACTTGAGGATAAACTACATTTAAAAATGTAAAAATACGCAAATTTCAAAAATTGCACATTCACTCCTTTGGCATTATATGAACGATATATAGGATGACCATAGAACAAATCTTATTTATTAGAGCAATTGCAGCAATGTAGAGATTGTTGAGTGGTACTGTGCTGTATTATCTTCGATTGCAGTATGATTTAAATTGTATAGGTTTAAATAATAGACACCTTCATTTCAATGATTTTGAATAAAATTTTATTTTAAAATTTCATTTAGTTTCTTTTTGAATACATTATACATTATTTAAGTATTGAAAGCTTCTATAGTACTCTAAAAACTTGCTTACCTATACCATTTGTTACAAAAAATAACACAGTTAGTTAAAAAATAACTTTTTATTAATTATTAATACTCAACAGTAATGATTTCGATAAAATGTTGATTTTTTATAGT
This sequence comes from Dryomyza anilis, assembly GCA_951804985.1. NCBI lineage: Eukaryota > Metazoa > Arthropoda > Insecta > Diptera > Dryomyzidae > Dryomyza > Dryomyza anilis. The sequence goes on from OX638130.1 coordinate 12,123,990, forward strand.
CTAGAAAATTCAAATATTTTCGAATATACATCACAATCATTTAAAAACTAATAACGATATTGAAATTTAAATTTATACTAAAATGTCTCTAGACAATTGACTGAAAAAATGCGTTTGATTTTTCATGAAAAATTGGTTTGCTAAAATTAGAGAATTTTTAAATTAAAAAAATATCGCAAAATGGAAGAGAAATTTGAAATATAAATTTCTAAAAAACGTGACGTGATATAATTAAACGGAGTATGCAGCTCAAATAATAAATTAGAATTTATATAAAAAAAAAGATGTATGGAAAGGTCAAAGAAACAATAGTGATGAATGAAAAATGCAATTTTAGGAATATAGAGTATGTTAAGTGGTGCTTTATTGTAGTTTCTGCGATTGTTGTATCAATTATTTAAAGGAATTTTAAGTAATGTTCTCATTAATATCATTTTTTACACCTTAATCTTTATTTTAAAATTAACTTATTTCAATTATTTTATTTTGTAGACATTCAAAATTATTTTAGTGTTGAAATGCTATTTCAAAACATGTTGACATCTGCCATTACCATGCGCTAATATTGCGGAATCTGCAAATAAAAAATAATTCAACATTAATAAAACTGAAAATAGTTGCTTATCATACAAAAACTATTTAAATATTAAATTTTTTATATATTTAAAGAATACAATAAAAAATGTCTGAAATATTCTACAAAAACTATTAAGTAGTTAAATAATAAATGAAAGCAATCAAGAATCATTTAGTATTTGCTCTACTCTTACTTATTACAATTAAAATGAGTCTTAAAGTCCCTTAAAATTGTCTCAAGATGCTGTTTGTTCATTTTCTTAATTTCTCTAATACCGTTTACCGAAAATAACAAAACAAAACCCTACAATGTTCCTAAACAAACCCAGACAAGAGATCTCTTCAAGGTGCTGAAAGGATTTGGCGCGGCAATAAATTTTATTATTCAAGTCGAGAAGACAGAAAACAAAAATAATAATAAAAAAAAGAGCACATAAAACCGACGGCTGATGATGCAGCATAAAAGACTAAAACAGATGACAGCCGCAGACATGATACAAAAAGACAAAAATAAACAAAAGCATAAAAATGAAAATAAAGGCAATGAATTGCTGCTGAGTACAAGGGTTAGACACCTAATTTTGATAACCCAGATAAAGATCGGGGTTCATTTAATTTAGAGAAATTGCAGAATTAGTAGAAGCAGTAAGAGGCCCAAAAGCAGCATAAAAAGAGCAGACGTTGAAATTAATTTTTTTTAAATAGTTAATTTTTTTATAGCAAATTTTTAAAATTGAAAAATATAAAAATTTGAAATATCACAATATATGAAAAATATCACAATATTTGAAATATATCACAATATTTGAAAAATATCACAAAATATGAAAAATATCAGAAATTATAACACAAAAAAAAACAAAAAAACTTTCAAAAATGTCGAAAATATCAAAAATGTCGAAAATATCAAAAATATCAAAAATATCAAAAATATCAAAAATATCAAAAATATCAAAAATATCAAAAATATCAAAAATATCAAAAATATCAAAAATATCAAAAATATCAAAAATATCAAAAATATCAAAAATATCAAAAATATCAAAAATATCAAAAATATCAAAAATATCAAAAATATCAAAAATATCAAAAATATCAAAAATATCAAAAATATCAAAAATATCAAAAATATCAAAAATATCAAAAATTTCAAAAATTTCAAAAATATCAAAAATATCAAAAATATCAAAAATATCAAAAATATCAAAAATATCAAAAATATCAAAAATATCAAAAATATCAAAAATATCAAAAATATCGAAAATATTAAAAATATCAAAAATATCAAAAATATCAAAAATATCAAAAATATCAAAAATATCAAAAATATCAAAAATATCAAAAATATCAAAAATATCAAAAATATCAAAAATATCAAAAATATCAAAAATATCAAAAATATCAAAAATATCAAAAATATCAAAAATATCAAAAATATCAAAAATATCAAAAATATTAAAAATATCAAAAATATCAAAAATATTAAAAATATCAAAAATATCAAAAATATCAAAAATATCAAAAATATCAAAAATATCAAAAATATCAAAAATATCAAAAATATCAAAAATATCAAAAATATCAAAAATATCAAAAATATCAAAAATATCAAAAATATCAAAAATATCAAAAATATCAAAAATATCAAAAATATCAAAAATATCAAAAATATCAAAAATATCAAAAATATCAAAAATATCAAAAATATCAAAAATATCAAAAATATCAAAAATATTAAAAATATCAAAAATATCAAAAATATCAAAAATATCAAAAATATCAAAAATATCAAAAATATCAAAAATATCAAAAATATCAAAAATATCAAAAATATCAAATATATCAAATATCTCAAATATATCAAATATATCAAAAATATCAAAAATATCAAAAATATCAAAAATATCAAAAATATCAAAAATATCAAAAATATCAAAAATATCAAAAATATCAAAAATATCAAAAATATCAAAAATATCAAAAATATCAAAAATATCAAAAATATCAAAAATATCAAAAATATCAAAAATATCAAAAATATCAAAAATATCAAAAATATCAAAAATATCAAAAATATCAAAAAATATCAAAAATATCAAAAATATCAAAAATATCAAAAATATCAAAAATATCAAAAATATCAAAAATATCAAAAATATCAAAAATATCAAAAATATCAAAAATATCAAAAATATCAAAAATATCAAAAATATCAAAAATATCAAAAATATCAAAAATATCAAAAATATCAAAAATATCAAAAATATCAAAAATATCAAAAATATCAAAAATATCAAAAATATCAAAAATATCAAAAATATCAAAAATATCAAAAATATCAAAAATATCAAAAATATCAAAAATATCAAAAATATCAAAAATATCAAAAATATCAAAAATATCAAAAATATCAAAAATATCAAAAATATCAAAAATATCAAAAATATCAAAAATATCAAAAATATCAAAAATATCAAAAATATCAAAAATATCAAAAATATCAAAAATATCAAAAATATCAAAAATATCAAAAATATCAAAAATATCAAAAATATCAAAAATATCAAAAATATCAAAAATATCAAAAATATCAAAAATATCAAAAATATCAAAAATATCAAAAATATCAAAAATAACAAAAATATCAAAAATATCAAAAATATCAAAAATATCAAAAATATCAAAAATATCAAAAATATCAAAAATATCAAAAATATCAAAAATATCAAAAATATCAAAAATATCAAAAATATCAAAAATATCAAAAATATCAAAAATATCAAAAATATCAAATATATCAATAATATCAAAAATATCAAAAATATCAAAAATATCAAAAATATCAAAAATATCAAAAATATCAAAAATATCAAAAATATCAAAAATAACATAAAAATCAAAAATATCAAAAATATAAAAAATATCAAAAATATCAAAAATATCAAAAATAACAAAAATATCAAAAATATCAAAAATAGAAAAAATAGCAAAAATAGCAAAAATATCGAAAGTATCAAAAATATCAAATATAACAAAATGTTTTGTCTGTCTTCAACAATAGTGCAAACTGCCTTCTGCAAAAAGAATTTCACTTTTTGCGAAATTTAAAATGCAAAAGTATCAGTGCAAACACAGGAATAACATTCTGACAAACATGCACGCAGCCGGTAACAAAAACGTATTGCACAAAATAAAAAGAAAAGAATCTGTAAAAGATGCAGATTACAAGCGCATCGTGTAACTTAGTGTGAAGTTGTAAAAAATGTTTACCATGCGATGCTCATCAGCATGTAGAATAACTTTGTAAATAAAGTTTACGTGCAACATAATAACAAAAAAAAAAAAAACATAAAAAATGAACTAGAAAATTTGCAAACAAAAAATTACAAAAAATTGTAAAAACTTTTTAAAAACGATAAGAGTTCTTTTTTTTGGAAAGTATAATTAATGCACAAATTTTAGCTACTAACAAACAAAAAAATTTGATTTGTGCTTTAACAATTAAAATTTTTTTTTAAAAGTTCTACTTCGTTTTATCCCACGAAACAAAACTAAACTTTATGAAACTCAAATATAGATTACATAGTACAAAATGCTTCATTTAATTTTTTAAGTTTATTTTTAAGATTTTTATACTTAGTATTTGTGTCTGTAATAATAAAAATGTAAAAAAAGAATTTAAAAAGATTACTTATATTAATCGATTAAATTATAATATAGTCACAATTATAAATTATAATATATTCATCAGTTATTTTATCTATATTTTTATCGCTAATTTTATTAATAATTTCATCGAAGTTTCTTCGATAAATTTAAAGATACTTGCATCGATAACTTTATCGATATTTCCATTGATTTTTTATCTGTATTTTTAAAGATAATTTTGTCGAACTTCATCAAAAACTTTATCGCTATTTTTAAAGTTACATTTATCGATATTATCATCGGTTATTTAATCAGAATTTTTGTAATTATATAAACAATTAACAATTTAAATTAATAATATAAATTATAATATATTCACTGATCATTTTATCGATATTTTAATTAATAATATTATCGATATATTAATTAAAAATGTTATCGATATTTTAATTTAAAAATATTATCGATATTTTAATTAAAAATATTGTCGATATTTTAATTAAAATTATTATCGATATTTTAATTAAAATTGTTATCGATTTTTTAATTAAAAATATTATCGATATTTTAATTAAAAATGTTATCGATATTTTAATTAAAAATATTATCGATATTTTAATTAAAAATGTTATCGATGTTTTAATTAAAAATATTATTGATATTTTAATTAAAAATATTATCGATATTTTAATTAAAAATATTATCGATATTTTAATTAAAAATATTATCGATATTTTAATTAAAAATATTATCGCTATTTTAATTAAAAATACTATCGATATTTTAATTAAAAATATTATCGATATTTTAATAAAAAATACTATCGATATTTTAATTAAAAATATTATGGATATTTTAATTAAAAATATTATCGATATTTTAATTAAAAATATTATCGATATTTTAATTAAAAATATTATCTTTATTTTTATTAAAAATATTATCGATATTTTAATTAAAAATATTACTATATTTTAATTAAAAATATTATCGATATTTTAATTAAAAATATTATCGATATTATAATTAAAAAAATTATCCATATTTTAATTGAAAATATTACCAATATTTTCATTAAAAATATTATCGATATTTTCATCGATATTTTCATCGAAAGTTTTAAAAATAGTTTCAAAGATATTTGCATCTATAATTTTCAAAGATATTTGCATCAATAAGCTTTATCAATATTTTCATTGATTACTTAATCATCGATAAATGTAAAATATAATAAATAATATAAGTTATAATATATTCATTTATCTTTTTATCTATATTTTCATCTATGATCGATAATGTTATCTATATTTTCATTTTTAAATTTACTAAATAGAGATAATATATTTTCAGTGCTAATATTATATAAAATTCATCGATTATATTATCGATCATTTAAATCGATTATTTATCTATATTTTAATCGAGTATTGTATCTATATTTAAATTGATTATTTTATCTTTATTTAAATCGATTATTTTATCTATATAATATAATCGACTATTTTACCGATATAAGAATACATTATTTAATCGATATTTTAATCGTTTATTTTATCGATATTTTAATTGTTTATTTTATAGATATTTTAATCGATATTTTAGTCGATTATTTTATCGATATTTCAATCGTTTATTTTATCGACATTTTCATCAATAATTTAATGGTATTTACATTAATATCTTTAACGATGATTTTGTCGAAAATGTAATCGATTATTAATATACTAATTTTAGCATTCATTTTATCATAAATTTAGTAATAAAAATTGTATATAATTATTAATATATTTGATTATTTAATCGATAATTTTATCGATTATTTAATATTAATTTAAGAGATAATTTATAAATATCAAAAACTTTAGTAACACATGCAACTACATGCAAAATTTTGTTTCAAAAACCATCCACAGAGAAAATTAAATTCCTTCCAAAACAGATGTGAGAATTTTGTTGGTTTTATTCTTGATGTTAGTTGCCCCAGCACAGATCTAATTTGATTTTGAATAGTTTCATTTCTTACAAAATGCATTTATTCGATGTTACATTCATTTGGGTATTTCGATTTGAAATTTAGTGTTCTACCAAATTCATGCTCGAGGTAACAGCAACTGAAGGATTATAGGCTGGTGCTGCTTCAGTGTAGTGCCAATGTGGTTAGATTAATAAAAAAAAAACAAACTAGCAACTATGGATTTTTGCACTGGTTGCACTGGTATTTACTACATCGCATATTCAATTCTGTACTATGTTATTACTTTTTAAATATGAGAACTTTATTTGGAATTAATTTTTTCAAGAAAAAAAAATAATTTGGTTGAAATTCTTTTAGAATCGATAATATTTACTACAAATTAAAAAAAACCTCAAACTTGCCATCATTTCCCCCAAAAATGTGCCAGAAGTTTTTCCCAAATATTTTATAAATTCAAATGTCTGACATTTGTTGCCAACACCACGAGCCAAAAAATTGGCATCAAAAACTTTTTGTTACTGTTACGTCTCAATTGAGAATAAGTTTCTGCAATGTTTTTCATAAATGTTAACAAAATGTTATTCATTAATTTTGGCCCCCAAAACGAAAATCCTCAACGGATCAGCATGAAATTAAATGCAGATGACATTATGATTACATCAGAATAAGTTTATTCTGGTTTCTCTTTTTTTCTGTATAAGTTTTGTAAGTTTGTGCTGTCAGTATCAGCAACAAACAATCAACATTTGTTCTCTGTTTGAATAAATTTGTGATTTTTTTTTGTAGATAATTTTTTGATAAATTAATTGAAATGATTTTTGCCAAAGTGCTTGAATAAAACTTTTCATTTATCATGCTATTTCTGTTACGCTTCATTATTTATTTTCTGTATCAAATATTTCTGCGACAATTTTGCATGGTTTTTGTTTTCTTTTTTATATTATATTGCATCCTGAGGCTAACGAGCTTTAGTCAAAAACATTAATCAAAATAACCAGTCAAAGTCTTGTCAAAAACAATTTAATTTCTTTAAATTCTATGAATTCTTTAAATTCTTTAAATTCTTTAAATTCTTTAAATTCTTTAAATTCTTTAAATTCTTTAAATTCTTTAAATTCTTTAAATTCTTTAAATTCTTTAAATTCTTTAAATTCTTTAAATTCTTTAAATTCTTTGAATTCTTTAAATTCTTTAAATTCTTTAAATTCTTTAAATTCTTTAAATTCTTTAAATTCTTTAAATTCTTTAATCTCTTTAAATTCTTTAAATTCTTTAAATTCTTTAAATTCTTTAAATTCTTTAAATTCTTTAAATTCTTTAAATTCTTTAAATTCTTTAAATTCTTTAAATTCTTTAAATTCTTTAAATTCTTTAAATTCTTTAAATTCTTTAAATTCTTTAAATTCTTTAAATTCTTTAAATTCTTTAAATTCTTTAAATTCTTTAAATTCTTTAAATTCTTTAAATTCTTTAAATTCTTTAAATTCTTTAAATTCTTTAAATTCTTTAAATTCTTTAAATTCTTTAAATTCTTTAAATTCTTTAAATTCTTTAAATTCTTTAAATTCTTTAAATTCTTTAAATTCTTTAAATTCTTTAAATTCTTTAAATTCTTTAAATTCTTTAAATTCTTTAAATTCTTTAAATTCTTTAAATTCTTTAAATTCTTTAAATTCTTTAAATTCTTTAAATTCTTTAAATTCTTTAAATTCTTTAAATTCTTTAAATTCTTTAAATTCTTTAAATTCTTTAAATTCTTTAAATTCTTTAAATTCTTTAAATTCTTTAAATTCTTTAAATTCTTTAAATTCTTTAAATTCTTTAAATTCTTTAAATTCTTTAAATTCTTTAAATTCTTTAAATTCTTTAAATTCTTTAAATTCTTTAAATTCTTTAAATTCTTTAAATTCTTTAAATTCTTTAAATTCTTTAAATTCTTTAAATTCTTTAAATTCTTTAAATTCTTTAAATTCTTTAAATTCTTTAAATTCTTTAAATTCTTTAAATTCTTTAAATTCTTTAAATTCTTTAAATTCTTTAAATTCTTTAAATTCTTTAAATTCTTTAAATTCTTTAAATTCTTTAAATTCTTTAAATTCTTTAAATTCTTTAAATTCTTTAAATTCTTTAAATTCTTTAAATTCTTTAAATTCTTTAAATTCTTTAAATTCTTTAAATTCTTTAAATTCTTTAAATTCTTTAAATTCTTTAAATTCTTTAAATTCTTTAAATTCTTTAAATTCTTTAAATTCTTTAAATTCTTTAAATCCTTTAAATTCTTTAAATTCTTTAAATTCTTTAAATTCTTTAAATTCTTTAAATTCTTTAAATTCTTTAAATCTTTAAATTCTTAAAATTGCTATACATATCTCTTAGTCTCCTTAAATAATTCAAACATTTGTGCTCCAAAATTTCAATTCTGTGTTATATAAATATTTTCTGAAAATACCCAGCAGCCTTTTTAATTACTCGGTCGTCGCAAAATCAGTCAGTCCGTTTAATAACTCTCACCATTCACCCGACACCCAAACAATAGCGGCGGCACAACCACTGTCACATGATTTCCCAAAACCGTTAACAGGAAATGCGCTTTGGGCCTTAATTTAACGCAAATTAGTCCTCTGTTGCGCGTTGTGCGCTGAGTTCGGCAAATGACTGAATTGTGTGTCGCTCGATTTTGCCATCATCAAAGAGTTGAAAATGTTTTCATGGTTTTGTGACATTGGAAATCATTATGCTGTAACTTCGCTTTCGATATATTTAATTTTTTGTATTCTGTTTTTTCTCAAAATAATTTCAAAGTTTTTGCAGTGTGAAACTTTTGATGTGTGAACCTTTTGGTATTCTCCTGGCGCAATTTGTTAAATATTTTGAGTAAATTTTGTATAATAAAAAATATTCAAATTATTCAACGAGTTGAAAAATTATGAAAAATTGATTTTTTAATATATGTTTGAGAAAAATATATAATAGAAAAATTAAACAGCAAATTATTAGCTAACTGAAAAATTAGTTAATTTATAATTTTATTAAAATTTTAGTATAATCGATAAATTTCTTAAAATCGATTTTCTTATAAAATAGATTAATTTTATTTAAAAAAAATAAATAATATAGTAATAGTATGGCACTACAGTCCTCGTCACCATTTTGAGCTGTGCGTGTTGTATTTGTACTCGAAGTGGTAGGACCTACAGTTTATTGCCGAATCCGAACGGCGGGTGAGAGCTTTTCATAGGCAATGTTTTACTCTCGTAGGTTTGCCATTTACTGCCGAGAGGTAGCGCGGTATAGAAAAATGTTTTTATGAAAAGATGTTGTTAGCCCCAGTCCAGGCTTAAACTGGGGAGCTTTCGGCTCGCAGTCCAACGCACTAACCACTGAGCTACCGCGGCTACAAAAAATATGCCTTCGTAAAAATCGATAATTTTCGAAATTGATAATTTATTAAAAGTCGATAATTTTATAAAATTCGATATCTTTAACAAATTCATTATTTTATATAAATTGATCATTGTATTAAAATCATCGATCATTTTATAGAAATCAATAATTTTATAAAAATCGATAATTTTATAAAAATCTATAATTTTATAAAAATAGATTGTTTTAAAAAAAATCGATAATTTTATAAAAATCGATAATTTTATAAAAATCGATAATTTTATAAAAATCGATAATTTTATAAAAATCGATAATTTTATAAAAATAGATTGTTTTATAAAAAAAATAGATAATTTTATAAAAATCGATAATTTTATAAAAATCGATAATTTTATATAAATCGAATATTATATAAAATCGATAATTTTATAAAAATCGATAATTTAAAAAATCGATAATTTTATAAAAATCGATAATTTAAAAAAAAATCGTTAATGTTATAAAAATTAATAATTTTATAAAAATTAATAATTTTATAAAAATTAATAATTTTATAAAAATTAATAATTTTATAAAAATTAATAATTTTATAAAAATTAATAATTTTATAAAAATTAATAATTTTATAAAAATTAATAATTTTATAAAAATCGATAATTTTATAAAAATCGATAATTTTATAGAAATCGATAATTTTATAAAAATCGATAATTTTATAAAAATCGATAATTTTATAAAAATCGAATATTATATAAAATCGATAATCGATAATTGTTTTATAAAAAAAATCGACAATTTTATAAAAAAAATCGACAATTTTATAAAAATCGATAATTTTATATAAATCGAATATTATATAAAATCGATAATTTTATAAAAATCGATAATTTAAAAAATCGATACTTTTATAAAAATCGATAATTTAAAAAAAAATCGTTAATGTTATAAAAATTAATAATTTTATAAAAATTAATAATTTTATAAAAATTAATAATTTTATAAAAATAATAATTTTATAAAAATTAATAATTTTATAAAAATTAATAATTTTATAAAAATTAATAATTTTATAAAAATTAATAATTTTATAAAAAATCTATAATTTTATAAAAATCGATAATTTTATAAAAATCGATAATTTTATAAAAATCGATAATTTTATAAAAATCGATAATTTTATAAAAATCGATCATTTTATAAAAATCGATAATTTTATAAAAATCGATAATTTTATAAAAATCGATAATTTTATAAAAATCGATAATTTTATAAAAATCGATAATTTTATGTTATTGATTTTTTGAAATTTATCGAATACTTCTACAAAATTGTTTAATGAAGTTTTATATTCAAAACTAAAAAAAAATAAAAAACATATATTTTAACTTAAAACGTTGTATTAAAGAACACAAATCAATGATTTCTTGTTACAAAAATTTACTCATCTAATTCATTAATTTTGAAAAACTTAAAAAAAAAAACAGTCTAACGAAAAAAAAACTTTTATAGTTCAACTATTTGTCGCCCTCCACACTATTCTTTGATCTTTTCATATAATCTGCACAAAACACTCGCCACACAGTATTTAATTTTTATCCACTTTTAAAACTCTGCCACTAGTTTCTAAGTCAGTGGCCGGCATTAGGCCGTTCTCTATTTAATACTTCAACATTATCTAAACACCCCACGCGTGTGCCACACGTTTTCATTTCATTTCACTTCATTTGTTTTTGGTCTTTTTCAAATGTCGAACAAATAAAAACTTTATTAGTTCTGCAGAGACGACGGGCGGAAAGTAGCGCCGCGGCACCAAAAAAACGCGATATGGTCCAAAATGAGGTCGCTCATTGACACTTATCGCCATGGTTAAAGGCGTCTCCTGGCTGTCATTACAAAAAGTCAACTCAAGTCATTTAGCTACAATTTGGGGTTGGTGGAAAGTTGAAGGCGGCTTTCTTGTCAACACGAACAACAACAATAACAACGTTTCAATGTCATTATGAGACAAAATTTTATTCTGAAACTGAAAAAAGTAAAGAAAGCAAAAAGTTTTATAACTTTTTATTTAGGCTTTGCCGCCATGCCGCTATCAAGGATGTTGTTACAGGATGCAGCATACACATAGAGCGAACAAAAATACGCATAACTTGTATCACTGGCAGACTCATTCACTCACTCACCCGATGATATCCCTGAAAATAGGCGGCAAAACTTTTATTTGCTTAAGTTTCCGAAAGTTCCAAAGAATACTTTTTGGAAATGTTGCCGGAAAATGACATTAGGCCAAAAGTTGTTTTTTCATATATTGCAGGGATATATAAGTTTATTATATTTTGATTCAACGTACATGTTGATTTTATCTTTCAATCGAATATTTATAAATATAATAATAATTTATATATACATGAACAAAAAATTGTTTTTTCTCATTTTAATTTTTTTTTCTTGTTGTAATTTATATTTTTTTTATTTTTGATTTCTTTTTTTAAATATTTTTTATATTTCTAAAAAAATTGAATTTAAAAATTCGCAATTAAAAAAAAATGATATATTTTAAAAATATCGATATATTTTAAAATATCGATATATTTGAAAAATATTGATAAATTTTAATATATCTATCTAATATATAAATTTTAATATCGGTTAATTTTTAAATATTGATGTATTTTTAAAATATCGACATATTTTAAAAATATCTAAAATGGATTTATTTTACGAATATTGATATACAAACAAAAACATTTAATATCGATACATTTCAAAAGCATCCATACATTTTTTAAAAATATCCATACTTTTTAAAAATAGCAATATTTTTTTTAAATAAAGATATATTTTTAAAATATCGATGAATTTTTAAAATATGGACATATTTTTAAAAAATCGATATATTTATAAATATCGATATATTTATATATATATATTGATATATTTATATATATCGATATAACTTTAAAACATCGATAAACTTTTAAAATATCGATATATTTTTAGAAATACCGATAAATTTTAAAATATTGATGTACTTTAAAAACTCGATAAATTTTAAAATATTGATATATTTCAAAAATATTAATATATCAACAAAAATATTGATATATCAACAAAAACAATTAATATCGATATATTTTTAAAGTATCCATACATTTTTAAAATATCGACATCTGTTAGAAATTTTTCAAATATCGATTTATTTTTCAAATATCCATATATGTTTCAAAAATCGATATAATTTTCAAATACATATTTTTTAAATATCACTATATTTGCAAATAATCGATATATTTATTTTTAAAATATCGAATTATTTTTGAAATTCCGATATCGATATTTTCCAAAATGTTTAAATGTTTTCAAAATATCGATGTTTTTAGAATATCGACATGTTTTTAAAATATCGATTTTTTTTCAGATTATTGATATATTTTATAATATCGATATATTTATAAATATCGATATATTTATAAATATCTATATATTTATAAATATCGATATATTTATAAAAATCGATATATTTATAAATATTGATATATTTTAAAATATCGATATATTTATAAATATCGATATATTTATAAATATTGATATATTTATAAATATTGATATATTTATAAATATCGATATATTTATAAATATCGATATATTTATAAATATCGATATATTTATAAATATCGATATATTTATAAATATCGATAATTTATAAATATCGATATATTTATAAATATCGATATATTTATAAATATCGATATATTTATAAATATCGATATATTTATAAATATCGATATATTTATAAATATCGATATATTTATAAATATCGATATATTTACAAATATCGATATAACTTTAAAACATCGATAAACTTTTAAAATATCGATATATTTTTAGATATACCGATAAATTTTAAAATATTGATATACTTTAAAACATCAACAAAAATTTTGATATATCAACAAAAACAATTAATATCGATATATTTATAAAGTATCCATACATTTTTAAAATATCGATATGTGTTAAAAAAATTTTCTAATATCGATTTATTTTTCAAATATCCATAAATGTTTCAAAAATCGATATAATTTTCAAATATCCATATATTTTTTAAATATCATTATATTTGCAAATAATCGATATATTTATTTTTAAAATATTAAATTATTTTTGAAATTCCGATGTATTCCTAAAATATCGATATTTTCCAAAATGTTTAAATGTTTTCAAAATTTCGATGTTTTTAGAATATCGACATTTTTTTAAAATATCGATGTATTTTTAGATTATTGATATATTTTAAAATATCGGTATATTTACAAAATATTGAATATTGTTTTTTTTTTTTTAAATATTTATATATATTTTTAAAATATCGATATAATTTGAAAGTATCATAATAAATATAAAAAACTCAAATTTAAAAAATAACAATAAAAAAAGTTAAAATTTGTAACTTTTAAATATTTTTAAATAAAATATTATATGTTGAAATTATATATGTTAAAATATTATAAAAATTTCACAAAATATACTTTCAAAACAATTTCCACTTGTTAAAGATCAACATACTTTTCTACTTTATATTTTGTATTTATGAAATTTCCCTTTCTTTCAATTCACATTACCTTTCTTCATATTTTGTTTTTATTTTACCCCCATTCATCTAACTCTCATCATCAGTATTTATTCTCCCCCATCATAACTCGCATTTTATACAACCCCGAAAATGCTTTTGAAGTTTCTGTGACTTGTTGGGTGGGAACTGCGCGCAAAAAACTCGCAACATTCGCTCTAAGCAAATAAATAAATATATTTTGAGGGCGCTGTTAACACATACAACAAGAATAAACAAATAAATAAATATGCTCCGTGTTTTAATGTAAAACAAAAAATATACTTCAAACACATACTCGAAAAATAAACATTTATTTGTTGATGCCGTCAGCTGATGGCGCACATTGTTGCATGTGCTATGCAAAGCACATGGAGTGAGATCTTGACACGGTTGTCATGCCATGAGTTTGGAGACAGTAATTTGAGTAGAAAATTTTAAAATCATTTAGTCATTTTTTTTATGATTAAGAGTGAAATAATGTTTTTGCTTACAATACAAAAAATGTTATCACTATTTTATAGATTTTTGTATTAATCAATAAAAAAAATATGTTAAATATTTTAATATATATATCAAATATTTTAAAAAATATCAAATATTTTAAAATATATAGAATATTTTAAAATTCATCAAATAATTTAAAATATATCCAATGTTATGTGTTATATTGAATATCGAATATTTTAAAATATATCGAATATTTTGAAATATATAGAATATTTTAAATTATATTGAATATTTTAAAATATATCGAATATTTTAACATATATTGAATATTTTAAAATATATTGAATATTTTAAAATATATCGAATATATTAAAGTATATCGAATATTTTGAAATATCGATTATTATAAATATATCTATACATTTTTAAATTTATCAAATTATTTAAAATTAATAATTTAATATAAATTTATCGATATTTTCAAAATAAATCGAAAATCTTATTTCAAAACATATCAAATACTTTTCAAATTAATAAATGGAATATTTTAAAATAAAAAAAAATGAATATTTTTAAATAAATAATCGAATATATTAAAAGTTATCGATAATTAATTATCGTTTTAAATATATCCATTATTTTAAATTTTGTGGTTAATATCTTAATAAATGAAAAATTTAACATTTTTCAATAAATTTGGAAAATTTCTATATATATATGGACCAAAACGTAGACTGTAACGTTACATTCACATGCATATTTCAACATAAATGTCTTCAAACTTATGTGAAATCAAATTTTTATTTTTTATACATGCATCGTAAAGTATCCGTGGTAATATTTTCTACAATTTTGTGTTTGCTTTGATATTTAGGAGTGGTAAACGTCTCAAATGGACTGTTACGTTACATTATTTTGAAAATAAGTTTCAAAGTTTCCTTACATTGTCGTTAAAGTCTGCTCTTCTGGTGGACAACTTTCAATGTGCAATTCATTTTAACTACACTGAAATAAATAGTTTGAGTTAGATGTAAACAAAAATGTTCGGAATGTTGCGTTACACGAAAAGACTGAAACGATATCTGTGTGATCTACGTTCGCAAATAAATTAAAAAAAAGCGTTATAAATAAATTAAAATGCGTTTACAATACATAAATATATTTATTTAAATTTATAAAAAAAAAGTAATAATAAATTTCAATACTTTTTCATTAAATACTTTAATTCCCTTAATTTGTAATACTAAATTCAACAATCAAGCATCAACCCACTTTTAAGCATCCTACTGCACAGCTAACCACAATCCATAGTTTCAGTTATTTTATTGCTGCATTTTATAGATAAATTCAGCTCAGCTGTTACCGACAAACACACACATTATCTTGGCAGGAGTAGCAGACAAAGTATGGCAAAAAGTAGGGTAAAAAGTAACGCAAAAAAGAGGTTTAACAAATAGAACAAAGTATAGCGTGGCAAGCAGGGCACAAGTATCAAGGCGTCGTCGTCAAGAGCCAGCTGAGAAAGCAGCAAAAATGGAAAATGGCAACTTTTACGCTACGTTCGACGACGATATTTATTAACGTGTGCGACGGTGTAAAAATATTTGAAAAGTTTCAAATTTGTGCGCAATTTTCTACCCTCTACTACTTCGGTTTCTACTACTATCATTGCAAACAGTTTGCATAACTTGTGAGTGTTACTTGGTTGTTGCAGATGGCGGCAGTATGAAGGATGCAGAACAATCTAGACAGACGCAGACGTTGCTTGTTTTGCCATAATGTGTTTTACTTAAAGGCAAAACAACGGCAAATAATTTGTGTTGCATGTAACTTATTAGTTAGAGTGAACTATCAGACAGACAGCAGGCTGTAATGTGCGCAAAATGTTATTTCAAAAAAACTTTTTGCAAATTAGTTACATGCTACTTCTGCTGCTGATGCTGCTAAAGTGCAACATGATTTAGTTAATTGTTGCAAAAGTTATGTTTATTCATGAGTTTTAATGAAATAACAAATGTAGCTTGAAGCTCAATTACCATATTATATTTTTGTGCATGCCTTATTTCTATAAAATAATTATTTATAGTAATTCTATTGTAATTTTCATATTTTGTTCATTATTTATTTATGTTTTAAAATATTATTTAAAATAGAAATAATAATAAATTATATTGTTTTTCTTAAATTTAATAAAAAAATCGCTAATGTAAAATACCGATACTATTAAAATCGATTATTATACATCGCTTCTATTTAAAACTGATAAATTTAACTATCTATAATTAATAAATATGGTATTTTAAAATATCGATGATTCAAAATTTCGATAACTTAAAATATAGGTTATTCAAAATATCGAACATTCAACATATCGATCAATTAAAAATATCAATGTTTTAAAATATCGTAAATTTAAAATTAAATAATTCAAAACTCGATAGTTTAATTTATCGATAATCCAAAATGTTGATAATTTAAAATAACGATAATTCAAAATATCGTAAATTCAAAATTTCAAAATATCGATAAATTAAAAATATCAATATTTTAAAATTAAATAATTCAAATCTCGATAGTTTAATATATCGATAACCCAAAATATTGATAATTTAAAATAACGATAATTCAAAATATCGTAAATTCAAAATATCAAAATATCGAACATTCAAAATATCGATAAATTAAAAATATCAATATGTTAAAATATCGTAAATTTAAAATTAAATGATTCAAAATCTCGATAGTTTAATATATCGATACCCCAAAATGTTGATAATTTAAAATAACGATAATTCAAAATATCGTACACTCAAAATATCAATAATTCAAAATATCGAACATTCAAAATACCGATAAATTAAAACTATCAATATTTTAAAATATCTAAAATTTAAAATTAAATTATTTAAAATCTCGACAGTTTAAAATATCGATAATTTAAAATAACGATAATTCAAAATATCGTAAATGTAAAATATCAATAATTCAAAATGTCAATAATTCAAAATATAAATAATTCAAAATAACGATAATTCAAAA
The DNA here is from genome assembly GCA_951804985.1 of Dryomyza anilis. Classification (NCBI taxonomy): domain Eukaryota; kingdom Metazoa; phylum Arthropoda; class Insecta; order Diptera; family Dryomyzidae; genus Dryomyza; species Dryomyza anilis. The sequence goes on from OX638130.1 coordinate 12,141,668, forward strand.
TACCGAAAATATAAAATAACCGATTATTCAAAATACCAAATATAAAATAACCGATTATTTAAATTATCGATAATAAAAATATTGATATTTAATATATAGTTAATTTAATATGTAAAATATCAATATCCAAATGATCGATAAATAAAATATAAATAATTTAATTTATCGATAATTCAAAATACCGATTATAAAAAATAGTGATATTTTAATGTAGATATTTTAATATATAAATTAAAAATATCAATATTTTAAAATGTCGTAAATTTAAAATTAAATGATTCAAAATCTCCATAGTTTAAAATATCGATAATTCAAAATAACGATAATTCAAAATATGGTAAATTCAAAATATCGTAAATTAAAAATATCAATAATTCAAAATATCAATAATTTAAAATATCAAACATTCAAAATATCGAACATTCAAAATATCGATAAATTAAAAACATCAATATTATAAAATATAGTAAATTTAAAATTAAATAATTAAAAATCTCGATAGTTTAAAATATCGATAATACTAAATAATGATAATTCAAAATATTGTAAATTCAAAATATCAATAATTCAAAATAACGATAATTTAAAATACCGAAAATTTAAAATTACCGATAAATAAAATATCTATAATTTGAATTATAGATTATGCAAAATATCCATAGCAAAAATATAGATTTTTTAATTTATAGTTAACTTATTTTATAAAATATCAATAGCCAAATGATCGATAAATAAAATATTAAACATTTAAATTATCGATAATTCAAAATACCGATTATAAAAAAGTGATATTTTAATATCAATATTTTAATAAATAGTTAATTAAATATAAAAAAAAAACATAAATAAAAAAATATCGATATTTAACAAATAGAGGTTCAAAATATTGATTATTCAAATAAAGCTCTTTATTGAAAATATTAATAATTCAAAATACCGATATCTAATAAATTTAATAAATAATAAAATATCGGTAATAAAAATCGATAATTATACATATTAAGAATTACAAAATAACGATAATTATAAAATATCAACAATTATTAAATATCGATAATATTAAAAAATATCTATTATAATATATCGATAATTAAATTATCAATAATTTTAAGAATGTCGTTAATTAATATATAAAAAATTTTAAAAATATCAATAAATATATAAATAATTTTAAAAATATTGATTACTAAAATATAAAATTTTTTAAAAAAATCGATAATTAAAATAGCAATTTTAAAAATATCGAAAAAATATTCAAAAAAAATCTAATCTAAAAAACAATCAATAAAAATATAAACAAACATTTTCTAAAATTATCGATATTTAAAAAAATCATAATTTAAAAAAATAATGTTGAAAATTAACAGTAATTCTAAAAATTATCACTTACTAAAGATATCGGAATAAATAAATTTCGATATTTAAAAAGAATAAGTATAAAAATTAAAAATATTTAAAATATAAGTTACACAGACTTTCTAAAACTAAAACGAAATCTCAAAATTGATTATTTTTAAATATCAGCAATTAAAAAAAAATATTAAAAAAATTATTAAAAATTATCGAAATAAATAACAAAATTATCGAATATGATTTACAAAAATATAAAAAATGATTACGTACAATTTTTAGAGGTATTTATTTCTAAAAATATTGATATTAAAAAAAAACCTTTCTAAACTTGTAATTAATAACACCGCACAATCGAAAATATTATCCGCGATCTTAGTAGGATTTTTCGGTGGACTTCAAGATTCTAGTTACGGCCTCATACTAAGTTTATTGATATTTTCACAAGTTTTTGAGTTATTAAGTAAAACAAATAATCAGCTGGTTTTCCATATATCTCTTGGTATTTATTTTCTTATAGTTTTAATTTTTCCATATGATTTTCTTAGTATTAAATTGAGATGAAGACACCTTAAAATTGATATTTTTTGCGTTTGACTGGACATAGCTTCAGTCAGAGCAATGAGAATTTTATTTGCTTCATTTCAAAATATAAGCTTAAGTATACTCAATGGAATACAAAAGAAATTGATCGAAAATACAAATCGAAATCGTAACCAAATCCAAAATGCATTATTAAAGTTTCCAAACGACAAAATTTCCCATGACCCCAAAATTTGTTTTTTTTTTATTTAAGGTATTTAATATAGAATTTATCACAAAATATACTCAATGTTATTATAAATACCAAATATGCTTTAATCAAACATACACTCTCCATATAGGGCTGTAGATAATAATGCTGAGATTATATTTCATTTTTGTTTGTTGCCACAATCAATCAACGTGTTGACAGCAGATGTTGTCGCATAAATCAAACGTCAGTTATTTTTACCGACATTATTATTTTTGCATCCACTTTGAAGCTGAAAATCAACAGATTTTCGAAATTTTCCGGCAGGCATAGACAGAATTCGTAGCAAAACTTGTCTGTTGTCTTTGAATAAAATTTCAGACGGTATGTTAAAGAAACACAGATCAACCCAGCTACATATTTTGCCGATATTCTGCCAAAAACCTGCTACAAGGCAACATATTTCAAATAGAATTCAAAAAATAAACCATAAATCCGCCGTGGCACATACATATTTTTAAACTTGCCATAGAAAGTCTGGTGTTTTTGATGAAAATCCAATACATGATGTGTCCTGCGTAAAATATGTCAGAAAACTGCGCTTTTTCCAGAAATCTGCTGATATTCTGCACAGTAACCTGCCAAAAATTTTGTCTGGACTAATGAAAAAAATCTGAATATATGCAGTTAAAAATATTAACCGGAGGCAAAATATTCGGCAGGCAACTGGCAGAATATCGAATTATTTATAGCAAAATCACCAGTTTCTGGCAGATTTTATACAGGAAACAGCATGTACATAGTTTTCATTTCATCAAAACTTCCAGCAAGTTTCACGCAGTTAATCGGCATGTTCAAAAATGATCACGTGCCATGGCAAATTTAAAGAATGTTTTCGAAATTTTATTTTTTAGGTTTTCGACAGACTATTCCCAGGTGGGAATTTCCAGGCTGCAACAAAAGTGACAGGCTTGTTACAGGATTGACTACCAAGGCATGTATCGGGTCTGACACAAGCCTGGCACAATCGTCACTCACAGACCCTGCACAGGCCTTGATATATCAAGCTAGACACAAGCCTGGCACATTCGTCATTCCCAGATTTCAAACAAGCCTCGTTAGTTTAGATTAGACTCAAGCCTGGGACAATCGTCACTCACAGGCTTTACACAGGCCTTGTTAGTTTAGGTTAGACACATGCCTGGCACAATCGTCACTCACAGACCCCGCACAGGCCTTGATATACCCAGCTAGACACAGGACTGGCACATTTGTCATTCCCAGATTCCAAACAGGCCTTGTTAGTTTATGTTGGACACAAGCCTGCTACAATTTTCATTCTCGGTATACCAATATTAACACAAGGCTGACACAATATTGAGCCACATATGAAATTGTCAAATTATCCAAACCGCCATATGCTGACGGAAATTCAAAATTCCGTCTCGACAACTTTTCCTCCCATGCCTAGTTATACGTGTGTACCGACTTTGACTTGAGTAAACTAAAGTTAACTATGGTGACATTTTTGTGTTGTATCCATGTTAAAGAACACTTATCTGATGAAAAAAAGAAATGTTTGTTGACGATTTTTTAAACGTCAAAAAATATATTCGAGAAACTCAACTCTTTGGAGTTGTCTGAACAATAAGTCTGCAAATTAACGTAAGTATTACTGTTAAATTGGTTGTTAATCTCTTACATATTTATTTATCTACATACACAGCTCTCAAGTGTAATGACATGAATAATAATGCAATACCCATGACAAATTTTGCCCAATAGCCTGAATCTTTAGGCGTATTAAAAGGATTGTCGCAAGTCTGGGGCATATGTATTGTTTCAAGACTGAGGCACAAGCCTTGGTACAAACCTGGGACACAAGCCTTGATACAATCCTGAATTACAGGCTTGAAACATAATTATCATTGCAGCCTTGACACAGTCTTGGCACAGGCCTAAAACAGTGTTGGCACTAGACTGAGAATTAAGTCTGGCACAAAATTTGTCAACGAGCCTGGGTGCAAGCCTGGAATACAGGCTTGTAACATAGTTATCATTCCAGTCTTGACACAGTCTTGGAACAAGCTTGGATAACAGCGTTGGCACAGGCCTGAGTGGCATTGGAACAAGCCTGTGTCAGGCTTGTGCCGGTCGTTAATTCCTACTTGGGTTGGACGACATTTGCCGCAGAAAATAGAATAGAGTTTTTTAATATTCTGAATTCTTGCCTCATGGCAGATTTAAGAAATAGCAAGACAGCATGTTTCACTCATACGACGTAAGATTCAAATTCTATATAAAAAAATATTTAAAATGCCTGCTTCACGGCAGCTTTTTGGAATACAACAGCAGCATATTTAACAAGTAGCAAACAAAAATTAAATAAAATTTAACATAAAATTTGGTCAGTTTTTATTTGGTTTTGATTTAAAAACACATTATTGCAGAAACTTTCATGACGATTACATTCAAAATATCCAACATTTTCCGTTGACGACAACATGCTTTTACATTCCATATATCTCCCCATCGTACACTTTGCTATAACTTGCCGTGTGCTGTTTTGTTGTAGTGCAGACAAATGGCCAGTATTGCTAGAAACTCCGCCTGCGTCTGTTGGAAACCTGTCAAAAATCTACTGATTTCCAGCTTAAAAGCTGGTATGTTGTACGCCTATCATCTGTCGGTTATCTGTCGTACATTTTGTCTGATGAAGTTAAATAAATTGTTAATATTTTATACATTTTTTCTGCTTTTGGTTTCTAATGTATTTTTCAATGTTCGATATTTTATTATAAAATAATAATAAACTATTTAATATTTAAACGTATATTTTATTTTCCATTCAAAAATCAAGACAATATTTTTTTATCAAAAACTAAAAAAAAAACTAAATTATAAAATTAAAATACATAAGATATTGTCTTAACGTGCTCAAGGTCCAGTCAGTACAAATTGGGTGTTTTGTACCAACCAATAAAACAACAAACAATTGGCAAAATGCATTGAGTGGCAGATCGTACATCTGTTTCAGAGGCAGCCAAGCCCCTTCATAATAATGTAGAAAAAATTAAAATGTTTTTTTCCTTCATCGTAATTTACGAAATTCTTCAATTGCATAGTAATTACGAATACATATAAATACAGAATTTTAAAAAAATGAAAAAATAATGATTTGATTTCGTAATTTTTCGTAATTTGTAATGACTGGACCTTGAGCACGTTAAGACAATAGCTTAAAATTATCAAGAGGTCGTAAAACAAAAACAATTGAATAAAATACATAAACACTCGATAAACATACAAAAATTACAAAGTTGTTTATTTATACATTTATCCACAATATCTTACATATCGATAACTTACATATCGATAACTTACATATCGATAACTTACATATCGATAACTTGCATATCGATATGTTACATATCGATATCTAACATATCGATAATTATTAATCGAAATATTACATATCGATAACTTATATATCGATGTATTAAATATCGACAACTTACATATCGATATCTGACTTATCGATATTCAATATATCGATATTTTAATTATCGATATATTAAATTATTGATATCTTTAATGATATCTCTATTAAAATTTTTAAATAAATATTTTCTTGATTATTATTTTATATTATCGATTATTTTAAATGCTCAATTAATTTCAGTTAACGATCTTTTTTTAATTATCGATAAATTTGAATTATTAATTAATTAATTATAAATATTGAAATTTTTAAATAAATATTTTATTGTCGATTATTTGATGATTATTTTATATTCTCAATATCTTTCTGTTATTGATATTGCTTTTTTTTAAATAATAGAAATATTTATTAAGCTATCGATATTCTACTTATATAAGTATACTTATCGATATTTTTAATTTATGATATTTTAAATTATCGATAAATTTTAATTAATATAATATTAAAATTTTAAACTAAATATTTTATTATCGATTATTATATATCATAAATTAATTTAAGTAGAAATATTTATTAATTTACCGATATTCTACTAATCGATGTTTAATTGTTATTTTTTAAAATTATTATGATATTGATATTAAAAAATATATATTTTATTTTCGTCTATTTTATATTATCGATTATTTAATCAGTTATTGATGTTTTACATTACAGATATATTTATTAATCATTGTTTTTTAATTTATCGGTATATTTTAAAAATTTTAAAACATATTATATTGTTAAATTGGTATTTTTTTATTATTAATATTATTAATATTTTGATTATTATATTATAAAATATTTTTAATGTTTTTAACCGAAATATAGTTAATTTAAAAAATTTATTTAATTTAAAAAATAGCTCTTATTTTAAAAATATCGATAACACTGCCCTACAATCATTTGGAACAACAGAAAATTATTTTTTAAAATATGATGCAATCAAAATACCATCTTGAAATTTTGCATGAACATTAACAATAAATTGACGAAAATTTTGGATTTTTTTCAGAATTTTAAAAAGGGTCCTTTTTAAGGACCACAATTTTGAAGTGCAAGGATAATGACCACGGGCCACATGTTACCGTTTGGAAATTACAACTAAATACAACTAAAAGCTTGTTCTATTAGCTTTAAAACAAGCCAGTAATGAAGTTTCTAGCATTTCTAGTTCAAGAGATATTTAAATATGAACAACAGTACAAAAGTGATTTTTTGCAATTTTTTTCCAACTTTGAGCCACTATATCTCAGGAAGTAGTGGTCGGAAAAAATAAAAAAAATTGTTTAGTGCATGTCTCGATACCCTTTATCATTATTAAGATCGAAAAGGTAAAATCTCAAATTTGACTTTTTTGGTCGATTTGGTGTGGAATGGCCCATACAAAAGTGACTTGTATGGGAGGTGGGCGTGTCCGTTGACCGTTTTGGCTCATTTTCTAACTCAGTTCCTACTTTTAGCTAAAATATATTGAGACGAAATTTCATCTCAAAAAAATTATGAATTAAAAAACGTTATTACTTAGTGGAAAAAAGTTAAAAATGTTTTTTATACATTGCAATAAAGCGCCATGTATGCTCTTTAATTTCTCATTTAAAAAAACAGATAACGACTAACGAAAGTTAGAAATACTTTAATAACGAGTTGAGAAAGTTAGGTCACATGGGTAAGTTCGGTCACATGGGGCGGATTTTTATAGTCGGTCGGGCCCGACTATGGAATACCCTACACCTTTGGTGGGGATATTAACCCTCAGAATATCATTCATATACCAGAAATTTATGTCTTATATCCCCATAAATTAAAAAATTATATAAAGTATAAAAAACAAAAAAAAAAAATTGAAAAATGTAATTGGGCGGACCACGCCTATATTTAAAATTTTGAAAGGAAAATATTTCATAGATTTGATTTTAATAATTTACGGATCAAATTTCCACTATGAAAACCCGGGAAATAACGAAAAAAAAAAAGTGGGCGGATCACGCCCATTTTTGGGCCACATATTTTTAGGTGAATTCTAACAATACCTTTTAAATTTTATAACTATACATTAAATACTTTTCGAGTTATTAGTCCCGAAAGAGTTATATAAAATTGACTTGTATGGGAGGTGGGCGTGTCCGTTGACCGATTTGGCTCATTTTCAAACTCGGTTCCTACTTTTGGCTAAAATATATTGAGACGAAATTTCATCGCATTCTGATCAGTATTTCTCAAGTTATTCTGTATTCGGACAGCAAGACAGCAAGACAGCAAGACAGCAAGACAGCAAGACAGCAAGACAGCAAGACAGCAAGACGGACAGACAGACAGACAGACAGACAGACAGACAGACAGACGGACATGGCTAAACGGACTCGGGTAGTGATGCTGATCAAGAATATATATACTTTTCCATACCGGACACGCCTCCTAAGGGGCGTTACAATATATGCACAAAGTTAATATACCCTGTACCTCATAGGTGTAGGGTATAAAAACATGCAATTAAAAAACAAAAACCGATATTCTTTTACTCTATGTGAATAAACTAATTACATTAAAGTATTACCAAGTTAACTAAGTACAAAATACAACAAATTCTAAAGTAAAAAATATAAAGAAAAAAAACTACTGGAGTTTATAAAATTTTGTATATTAAAAATGTCACTCTTACGCACAGTGTAACAGTTTCCATTGGCATGTGATTTTGTGCTGCGGTTTTTCGTAGTATTACAGCCGATCCACGAGATATCGATATCTCGTGCGTATTGCCATGACCACCTAGTGCCAGTCAAAATTTCAATTTCACTAAAAATTCTCTGAAACAACGTCCGTCTATATGGTGAAGGATGTACATTGCAGGTGTTCCATTAATCCTGATTCAATCATATGTTAGGGGCTTTGTAACCACATTAGCTGACAACTGCTAATGATGTTGTTAACGTTAGATAACATGTGATGAAGATGTTTTTAGCATACATTGTCTCGAATGCAACATGTTTTCTAAAACAAGACACGCCACGAGCTACAGCATATATCAACCACTTTTCGTTGGTTTGTGGTAATTGTGAAGTTTGTATCATTTTGTTGCATTTAACTGCAGCAACAGCTGTTGCCATCGCTGTTGCTAATTAGGAATCTCATAGAGTCAAGGATTTTTCATCTTTGTGACAAGCGGTAAAGTTTTGAGAAGTGCTATGAATACTTTTTGGTTGACAGTAACACTTAGAGTATCCATTTGCTAAAAATACAAGAAATTTAAATATTTTAGATTTTTTTATTATAAATGTTAGCAGCAATAATGTGGCTTGACAAAATGATTACAAAAAATGGTCTTATATTTCTTAATATATATAAATTATATTAAATTATATTAAATTATATTAAATTTTATTAAATTATATTAAATTATATTAAATTACATTATATTATATTAAATTATATTAAATTATATTATATTAAATTATATTAAATTATATTAAATTATATTAAATTATATTAAATTATATTAAATTATATTAAATTATATTAAATTATATTAAATTAAATTATATTAAATTATATTAAATTTTATTAAATTATATTAAATTATATTAAATTACATTATATTATATTAAATTATATTAAATTATATTAAATTATATTAAATTATATTAAATTATATTAAATTATATTAAATTATATTAAATTATATTAAATTATATTAAATTATATTAAATTATATTAAATTATATTAAATTATATTAAATTATATTAAATTATATTAAATTATATTAAATTATATTAAATTATATTAAATTATATTAAATTATATTAAATTATATTAAATTATATTAAATTATATTAAATTATATTAAATTATAATAAATTATATAAATTATATTAAATTATATTAAATTATATTAAATTATATTAAATTATATTAAATTATATTAAATTATATTAAATTATATTAAATTATATTAAATTATATTAAATTATATTAAATTATATTAAATTATATTAAATTATATTAAATTATATTAAATTATATTAAATTATATTAAATTATATTAAATTATATTAAATTATATTAAATTATATTAAATTATATTAAATTATATTAAATTATATTAAATTATATTAAATTTTATAAAATTATATTAAATTATATTAAATTGTATTAAATTATATTAAATTATATTAAATTATATTAAATTATATTAAATTATATTAAATTATATTAAATTATATTAAATTATATTAAATTATATTAAATTATATTAAATTATATTAAATTATATTAAATTATATTAAATTATATTAAATTATATTAAATTATATTAAATTATATTAAATTATATTAAATTATATTAAATTATATTAAATTATATTAAATTATATTAAATTATATTAAATTATATTAAATTATATTAAATTATATTAAATTATATTAAATTATATTAAATTATATTAAATTATATTAAATTATATTAAATTATATTAAATTATATTAAATTATATTAAATTATATTAAATTATATTAAATTATATTAAATTATATTAAATTATATTAAATTATATTAAATTATATTAAATTATATTAAATTATATTAAATTATATTAAATTATATTAAATTATATTAAATTATATTAAATTATATTAAATTATATTAAATTATATTAAATTATATTAAATTATATTAAATTATATTAAATTATATTAAATTATATTAAATTATATTAAATTATATTAAATTATATTAAATTATATTAAATTATATTAAATTATATTAAATTATATTAAATTATATTAAATTATATTAAATTATATTAAATTATATTAAATTATATTAAATTATATTAAATTATATTAATTATATTAAATTATATTAAATTATATTAAATTATATTAAATTATATTAAATTATATTAAATTATATTAAATTATATTAAATTATATTAAATTATATTAAATTATATTAAATTATATTAAATTATATTAAATTATATTAAATTATATTAAATTATATTAATTATATTAAATTATATTAAATTATATTAAATTATATTAATTATATTAAATTATATTAAATTATATTAAATTATTTAAATTATATTAAATTATATTAAATTATATTAAATTATATTAAATTATATTAAATTATATTAATTATATTAAATTATATTAAATTATATTAAATTATATTAAATTATATTAAATTATTAAATTATATTAAATTATATTAAATTATATTAAATTATATTAATTATATTAAATTATATTAAATTATATTAAATTATATTAAATTATATTAAATTATATTAAATTATATTAAATTATATTAAATTATATTAAATTATATTAAATTAATTAAATTATATTAAATTATATTAAATTTTTATATTAAATTATATTAAATTATATTAAATTATATTAAATTATATTAAATTATATTAAATTATATTAAATTATATTAAATTATATTAATTATATTAAATTTTATTAAATTATATTAAATTTATATTAAATTATATTAAATTATATTAAATTATATTAAATTATATTAAATTATATTAAATTATATTAAATTACATTAAATTATATTAAATTATATTAAATTATATTAAATTATATTAAATTATATTAAATTATATTAAATTATATTAAATTATATTAAATTATATTAAATTA